>JARVGV010000673.1:22844129-22862652 GCA_031762435.1 Hypsolebias longignatus
GTATCGCTTTACGGCCGTATCGGTTTACGGCTCGGCCGTTAGAACGGTTCTCGGCCGTAAACCGGGGGTTACCTGTATACAGTATACAGTATATACAGTGTATATACAATTTTTCTTTTAATGCTATAAAATACTGTAGTCCTTTTTTTTCCCTAACTGATTTGTGGAGTTTTGCTAAACAAAAGGCCCTAAAATTGAAAATAAGTAATTTTTTTCAGGCGGCGGTAGCTCTAAAAGGTTAATTTGTTTTTATTGGACAAAAATATTATTAAATTTATTTTGCAGCAGTTCTGTAAGGCAGTGGTGGGCACGGTTCCACTAATCTGCTAACAGCTAATAGCAAAGCTAACTTTTCGTTTGGCGGATTAGCATTTTGTAGGTTCTGCTAACTTTGAGTCCGCTAACAAAATTCACTCCTTTGTTCCTGTCTGTTGTGGGCGTTTCTCAAAGAGCCCGTTAGGCATTAGTTGACTACATGTACACGTGAGAAGACTTGCTTGGTCGACACAGCAGAAGCTAGCTGAACATTTAGCTCAAATGCTTCCTCTGCTGTGTAAAACCTTTTTTATGCCTTTTATCCTAAAAAATAAATAAATAAAACCATCCTGTCTTGACGAGCAGCGCTGCGCACTACTTCATGTTTCTTGTGTGTGCGTGTAGCGTCTTTTTTTCCACCGGCGTTACGCAGGCCTTTAACTCTGGTGTGGATTGGCTGAATTACCTCAAATGATCCCACCCACCTTCAAAACAAACTGAAAGAATCAAAGGAACATCAGCAGGTTAACGTCAGTCCCTCCAGTCGTCTTCTGGAAGGAGGAAGACGTGACGCAGACTGAGTGACAGTCACCTTAGCACTTAGCATTAGCTTTTACCTGTTTAGTGTTTAGTTAGCAAAGCTAACTTTTTGTTTAGTTGTGCCCACCACTGGTTAAAGATTAAATCAGAACATTTAGAACTTTAACCTTGCAGAATGAACAGGAATGTTCTACCGCTGCTCTCTTCCTGTTGAATCTTCGTATTTACATGTTCTGCTCTGACCTCTCTTCAGCTGAGACACCAGCAGTGGAGCCTCGTCATGGAGAGTGCCGTGCCGTCAGACCGGGGGAATTACACCTGCGTGGTGCAGAACAAGTACGGGACCATCAGCCACACCTACCAGCTCGACGTTCTGGGTAAATTACTGGAAATTCACACGAGTTGTTTGTCTGCGGCGCAGCATTCTCCGCAGAACTAAAGCTACTGACGCCATCTTTGTTTGCCTTCAGAGCGGTCGCCTCACAGGCCCATCCTGCAGGCCGGCCTGCCGGCCAACCAGACGGTGGTGGTGGGCAGCGACGTGGAGTTCCACTGCAAGGTTTACAGCGACGCTCAGCCTCACATCCAGTGGCTCAAACACATCGAGGTGAACGGCAGCCGCTACGGCCCCGACGGCGTGCCGTACGTCAACGTCCTGAAGGTGGGTCCAGAGCGGCGCCGCTTTCACCGATTAATAGATGAGATGAAGCCTGAAAATTTCTAAAACGTCTCTGATCAATCGGTGAGACGTTTTAGAAACTTTCAGGCTGTTAGATCAATCGAACAGCCTGAAAGTTTCTAAAACGTCTCACCGATTGATCTAACTCATTACACAATTTTTGTTCTTTTTCAACAATTCATGAACAAAACGTTCGTCTCGTTCAGGACATTCCTGCTGGAACTTTTGGTATTTGTGCAGTTGTAACTTTTTTTAAAAATATTTAGCTTTGTCGGCCATGTTTCTCTCATTGAAAACGAAAGGAGCTCAAACTTTTGTGCTGTTTAAAACTTTTTACTGCTCATTTCAGATTCTGTTCTGGTTCTGCTTATTTCAGCTTTGTGTTATTTTCAGCTTCTTTTTAGGTATTTTTTCTGCTTTTAACTTTTTTCTTCTTTTCTTCTACATTGCCTTTCGTTCTTTTTTCTAATAATTTTAACTTTTTATGCTCCTTTCAAACTCTTTCTGCTAATTTAAGCTTTTTTAGTTGTTTAGCTACTTTTCTGCTAATTTCAGTATTTGTTAGTTCTATTCAACCTCTGCCTGTTTCAGCTTGTTTCTGCTCTATTCAGCATTTTTACACATTTTTGCTGTTTTTTTATTTTATTTTCCTGCTTTCAGCCAATATCAGCTGTTCAAATTCACAAATAGTTCAGCAGTGAAACCTTTTCAGCAGCTTTCAGTAAAAACCATTCAGCAATAAGTATTCACACTACCACAGGAAATTACTTTTTTTGTTGTTTACAAAAGGTTTGTCTGTGGCCTCGATCAAAAATAAACCATAAACATGCACGTAAGATCAAAAACAAGCTGTTTAGAAAAGAAAGAGCTTCTTCTGAATTATTAAAACGGCTCCGCCTCATGAAAAAGAAGATCATCTCTCATGTTTTATTGTTTCTTAATGAACATCCAGCCCTCTCAGTAGCTCATCATTAACATTCTTTCCAGGCACCAAAAAGCAAATCAAGCACCTAGAAGACAAAAAATAAAAACCTTTTGCGTGACCCCCTCCCCCACCTGGAGCCGGCTTTAAATCCTCCAGCATGTGCCACACATGAGAGAGCAGATTATGTCTGAATGAACTCTGGTGAGCCCAGTGAGAACGGCTCACACAAATCTCAGTAAATACTTTTTCAATTATGTGGTAGTCGAAAATAGAGCCTGGAGCCGAAGTCTGGGCTGAACCCCCACTTTCCCCTTCCCTGATTCTTTTTCTCCCATTTCTCTCCTTCAAACCCTGTCTCTCAGCTCGTCCATCTTCTGATTTCACCCTTTTTTTTAATTAAATTTGTTCGATCTCTGTGTTTTCTTCCGTTCTGATTCTTATGTAAAACTCTAGGAGTTTTTTCTTTTATTATTTAAAGGCGACTACGGTAGTTGTGTCTTAAAGACGTTTAGTTTCTCATCCGAGGAGTTTTCTTAATCAAAGTTCCAAGTTTCACATCTGCAACTATACTCACAAGCAAGTCACTCTCCCTGCCCTCCTTCTCGAGGGTGCTTAGGGTTAACAAGGTGAGCATGAGCATGCACGTTTAAATTTCACTTTCACTTCCAAGATGGCGCCAGCGCGTGCATCTTTCCTTCTGCCCGTCAGCAGTCTGTTTGGTTTTACGTGTTTTTGTACTTTTTTTGTGAAATGGAGATGCTTGCTGGTCCACCATCAACAGGGACTCGTTGATTTTCAACTTGCTTCTCAAAACTACAGTCTGACTTTAGAGGTTAGAGAACCTACTTTGTGCTGTATCTGCCAGGCATTCCTGGCAGGGTTTCCTGCTGAGCGTTCCTGTTGGGGGGGTTCCTACCCGGGGTTCCTACAGGGCAATCCTGTTGGGTGTTCCCATCAAGCCTTCCTGCTTGGTGATACTGTTGTGTGAGTTTCTACTGGGCCATCATGCTGGGTGTTCTTACCAGACATTCCTTTTGGGGGTTCCTTCGAGACCTTTCTGCTGGGTGTTACTGTGAGTTTCTACTGGGCTATCATGCTGGGTGTTCTTACCAGGCATTCCTTTTGGGGGTTCCTTCGAGACCTTTCTGCTGGAACTTTCTTTCAGGGGTTCCTACAAGATGATTCTGCCAGGTCTTCCTGCCCAGTGATCTCGTTGGGTGTCCCTGTTGAGCCTTCCTTTTTGGTGATACTGAATTCCTACTGGGCCTTCATGCTAGGCGTTCTTGCCGGGCACTCCTTTTGGGGGTTCCTGCCATGGGTTTTCTGACAGAAGTTCCTTCCAGGGTTTTGATACCAGGGGTTCCTACCAGGTGATCATGCCAGTCATTCCTGTCAGGGGTTCTTGTCTAGCATTGTATTTGGGGGTTCCTGCCAAGAGTTCTAATGGGGCATTCTTGCTGGATGTTCCTTTTGTGCATTCCTGCTATCACGTTCTGCCTCGGCTGGGGGATGTGTGAGGAGGTGGTGGGGAACGTGCAGCAGTGTTTTGGTCAGAATCAATGTTCTTTGGATTCCAATGTTCCTGGGGGCCGAGATGGGGTAGAGGTAGGGCAGTCGACTTGGAACCTGAAAGTCCTGGGCTTGATCCCCATTCCCACATGTCATGGTGTCTCTAAGCAGGACACCCAATCCCTAATTGCTCCCCTAGCACTTACAAAGCTGCCCACTGCTCCACCTGGGTGAATCTCAGGTGTGATGAGTTAAATGCAGAGAACTAATTTCACAATTGTATGAAAACATACAGTGATGACAACACATAGCACTTCTACTTATTATTATTATTATTATTATTATTATTATTATTATTATTATTATTATTATTATTATTATTATTATGTGGTGCGGTCCAAAGCAGCTCTGTCGAACTGAAACTGAAAGGATCCTTAGACATCCAGACATGGACAGGGCTCCTATGTTAATGGCCCTCACCTGCCTTTCTGAGGATTAGCCAAGGTGAAAGCTGGCGGCGACTGAACTTTGTACTGCCTCACGTATGAAGGCTAAGGGATTGATGATGATGATGACGAGGAGCAAAATAGCTTAGTATTTGTGAAATATGCTGGTGAAGATTCTCAGTCATCCAGGACATGATAAAATCAAAAATCTTTCAATACAAAAACAACTGGACTTATGTGTGAAAGTAATGAAAGCACCTTGGGATAGTTTTCATTAATGCCCCCTGCCGAAGGTGAAGGTGAAGCGATGATATTTTTGCCCCGGTTGGATTTTATTGAAACGTTCAGAAACTAATTGTTGCTTCTACATTTGAAATGACTCCAACTTAAGATGGCCGCCACAGCCAACACATAAATGTCTAACTCGGTCAGATTTTCAGTGGATGAACTAAAGTAGGTGGTCGTAGTCCCCAACCTGAACCTTGGCATTAATGATTAGAATCAACCCTGTTTGTCTTTTAGCAAAATATTTCATGAACCACGTATGTTTGATTTTATTAGTTTTGTCGTTTTGCTGCTAAATCCTGTTTAAAATGTCAAGAATCAATGAGCTGATGAAGAGCAGAGTGAATATTAGATTTTTATTGTCTTTATATTCATCTGTTTTTCTCAGACAAGAATCCTTTTAGCCCTCTGCTCCGTCACACATTCCCCCATCTCTTTGCTGACTTTGCCCTTCCTCACGTTCCCCCACTCATTTTTTCCACTTTCCATTCTCTCCTCCTCCTCCTCTTCATCAAACCGTGCGACGCAGCACATCCGATGGCAGCGGCAGTTAGCTCTAGCCCATATCCCTCCCTGAAACTGCCGCCACCGCAGCCGTTCACTTAGTCCAAACCAGATGTTTGTTTTTATTCTCTCTCTAGAAGTAAAAAGAGAAAAAATGTGGGGGGGTGCAAATGAGAAATCAAAAGCCTTGTGGATTATAACAACAGTCTTCCCCTCCAAATAAAGAAAAAAACAGCGCTAACCCTGGGTTTAGGGAATATTTCTCTATTCTTGAGCACGGAAACTGCTTGGAAGGAAAAACCCTCTGCAAATTACAGAATGCAAGGGAAAACCTGCAATTAGAAAGTCAAGATGCTAAATCAGCGCATGTACCACACTAAACATGGGTATTTATTTGGGTTTACATGTCTGTAATCTTATATTAAAGGTCTAACATTGGAGGAACGAGCTCTTCAGTTACAGTAATTGTGTTTATTCTGCGTTACTGCATAAAGTAAACGTGCGTTTTGTTCCCTGTTTGTGTTTTTGTGGATGGGATTAGGCTAATTCATCATAAAAACTGTGGAAAAACTGATCAAAAATATTTTCCTGTCAGTGTTCTATATTATACAGAGTTAGAGCAACTTTAAGTTCTGCAGCTTCTGCAGTTTTTTTAGGTGACTGTTTGCTTTTGCAGGACTTGTGAAGGCCTCACTGTGCTTCTCGATGTTTCCTTCACAGAGTAATGTCAGTAAACATGCCGTGGCTAACAGTAAGTTGAAACTGTCCAACGTGACAGAGAGAGACGCCGGGAAGTACTGGTGTCGAGCCTCAAACTTTATCGGCAGATCGGAAAAAGCTTTCTGGCTCAAAGTAGAAAAACCAGGTAAATGCTTGAGAACCGCCTCCTCTGCCTGCTCCCTGGTGCCATCTTCCTCCTGGTTGTGGGTCTGCTTGACTGGGACTCGCAGAAACGCACTTAATTAGCTTCTCGTTGCTGTTCGGTTTACCTCGAGGAGCTGCTTTCATCCTGATCAATGACAAACACGTTTACTGCTGCTGGAACTTGAAGTGAAAACGCTCAAATAGATGTTGACGTGAAACCCTCGCCGATCAAACCACCCACAAACACAGACGCTGCTATTAGTTTTCACTGGAGAGCATCTTGAGCTAGATTAATGTGTCTTCATATGAGAGCATGCAGTTTGGAGACAAAGTCAGAAAAAAAATTGTGGATAAATTGGACAAATGATAGTTAATATGGAACTAGTGAATATTGGGATTTAGGGAGATGATCCACTGTGGAGACCACCAAGGCTGGTTAGTGACTCAGAACTAGGAGAAAATGAGCACATTTCCATCTGCAGTTTGAATTAACTTTGGGTGTTTGGGACCAGTGAGCCATGTTGTCTCTTTATTGATGACCAATTTTAGAAAATTGCAGTCTCTTGTTATGTGTACGGCACAGGAGCTGTAGAGTGGCATTTCTTTGGAACCAGAGTCATGCTCACTAGCGTTGTGGGGCTTTAATCCCCGCCTACCACCACCCGCACACAGTCATGATATCACAACTTTTTTTCCTTAAATGTCCAATAACTAATAACAGCTAAAAATCTTAGAAAAAAAAATATCTGAACATAAAACCGTGACAGCTGGCCAGAGATTTTCAAATATTCCAAGTACGGTTACCGTATTTTTCGTCGTATAAGTCACACCTTTTTACATAAATTTGCAAGCCCTGCGACTTATACACCGAAGCAACTAAAATACTTTTTTTTTTTTCACATTTATAACCCAAGTTTTTGCTAAGATCTGACAGTTTCATTCATTCTGACATGAAAAATATTGTACATTATCATTTTCAGCCACTAGAAGGCGCTCGACTAATATGGCAAGCCAAGTGTCTCATTAATAGGTAAAAGTGGCTATTAATGAGACTCTTGGCTTGCCATACCAAGCAACCTTCGTCTCGTTCCAGAACTGCTAGAGCAAACGTCAAATCAGCTGCATTTCACGTTGCCACCCAGGCAAAATGCAGCTGATTTGACCATCAAAGTGCATTTATTAAGGAAAAGTTCAACCGAAACACACTTTTACTATAATGTCGCACAAACAAACAATAGTTTTTAGGTGTTATTCTTGTTAAAAGTCCACCCGTGCACGAACCCGCGGCTGCCATTTGACAGACAGTCGATTTTTGGCACAACACCGGCCCACGTTTCCGAGTGGTCAGTGGTGATGCATAATAGGTGCGACTTATACAGTGAAGCAGCTCGTTTACGTTTGATTTTTAAAAATTTTTCACTTTATTGGACATATTTGGACAGATGCAATTTATACGGCAGTGCGACGTGTACGGCGGCAGTTACAGTAATAACTTGGTCAGCTCGTAGCAACATGCAAGTCAGTTTTTATTTTTATATTTCATTAGAACACCTGCTGCTCACCCCCTCGTGCAGAAACAAGAACAGAGAAACTCGTCAGAGCGTCTCTGTCTGCTTTTATAAAGTTAGATTTACTGACCGAACATGAGGCGATAGAATATTGAAATAATCAAATAAATACTGGACAAATTTCAAAAGTATCAGCTTCAGATAGGAGATAAGAATTCTGTGACTCAGCAAAATTATTTTTCAATTCTTTTATTTATTTCATTATTATTATTTAATTCTTTTTCATTTTTATTCTAATAAGAGCAAAGACTGGTTCGTTTACATGAAAGGGTGGGATTTAAAACCTGTACTGGGACCATCCTGTGGGGGCGCTGTTCCCCTTCATGCTTCAACTTCTGGGTTCCAACATGTGTTTTAATATTCCTATGCACAGTCGATCAAAAAATACATTTAGATGAACTAAATTGAGATAAGTATGAGATGGCCACAATAAATCCACAACTATTTTGAGAGAAAATCAGTTGCTCAAATTTAGTTTAAAGCACGAGTCAAAACCGTGAGCCTCTATGACCCACGCCAGGAAACTGAGAAACCTCCACAAACCTTCTGAGATGCTGTGGAGACTTCTTCACCAATGTCGTTCACCAACAAGTCTCCAGCAGTCATAGCCAAAAGAGATAATACCTTAAAGGGAAGCAGCCAAAAGAAGTCGTAATGGACACAAGTCAAAAATATCTAATTTAAATTTGAAATTATTTTTGGAAACCACAAACTCAACGTCCTCCATAAAGAAGAGAGGGACCATCCAGCTTGTTCTCAGCACACGTTTCAAAAGTCAGCCTCTGTGATGGTATAAGGGTGCATTTCATTCATTAAAATACCTCATGGTGAAGGGAACTGGTGTGGTGTTGGGTAAACTATAACTTTTTCTCTGGTTCAGATAAAAAAAAAACACAGGTTCTAAATCTATAAACTTTACAGAAATATTAATAAAAAAGAACTGTGATGGCTTCGTACAAATAAAATTTTAAAAAAATTAATTTGGGTCTTGGTAAAATAGCTGACAGATTAAAAAAACAAACACTTGTGGCCTTTGGTTGAACCAACGTGTTTCTTTGGTGTTTTTACTTCCTGGTGGTGGCAAATCTGATCCCGTCTTTACTTCAGAGGTGTTTTCGGTGTTTCTTCTAAAAAATCTTTCTCTCTCCTTCGTTCTGCCCTCTTTCCTCCTGTCATCCTCCACAGACGGCCGGTATTAACACGACCGATAAGGAGCTAGAGGTTCTCTTCTTGACCAATGTGTCCTTTGAGGATGCGGGCGAGTACACTTGCCTGGCGGGGAACTCTATCGGCTACTCTTACCACTCTGCTTGGCTGACGGTGCTTCCAGGTATATTCCTCCTTCGGACTCTGGTTTATCTTTCCACAACCACTCCGCTGCAAACTTTATTAAAAACTTTTGTTTTGCACAGCAGCACAAACAAGCGCTTACAAGCGGCCAGCAGGCAGCCGTCGCTGAAAGATCAGATGGTTTCTTTAAACGTTTCAGCGCTCTGAGGCAGCTTTCGAACATTTTTTATTTGATGTTAAAGACAGTAATTACCTCCCCAAGGAGCGGCTAATGTCAGGTGCAATTACCTGCCGCAACATGAAAACTGCGAGCTGCCTGCAGAGCTGTTGAACCCATAAACGCATTGATTTGTGGGAGTCACGCCTAAAAATGTGCCGCAGATCAAAACAAAAACGTTTCATTTCTGCTAAACGAGTGTTTAATTTACGAGGTTCTTTCTTTCTGAGCAGAGAACTTGGTCAAAGACGACTACTTCGCCGACATCCTGGTCTACGTGACGGGCTGCGTGCTCTTCATCCTCGCCGTGGTCATCGCTGTCCTCTGTCGCATGAGGATGAACACACAGAAGACTGTGCCCCCGCCTCCTGTGCAAAAGTTGTCAAAGTTTCCCCTCAAGAGACAGGTAACAGAAAGTAGATACAAGATTTGCACAAGACTTTCCTCTGTTTCTCTCTTCCTGTCTGGTTGGTTTTGAGAAAACTAGTGAATGTGATGCATTTGTTGGGAAGAATACAAGTTAATGAGAGATAAAATAAGAAAATGTTCTGTAACAGACTGAAATGCATTCAGTTGTGTGATTAAAATATTTAAAAATAGAATGCAGTGATTTGCGAATCTCACAAACTCGTATTCATAATGGAACATAGTGAGGATATAAAAAGTTTAATTTTTCAACATGTCACCACAATACTAAAGGAGAGGGACCATACAGCCTGTTATCAGCTCAAAAGCCTGCCTCTCTGATGGTATAGGGGTGCATTAGTGCCTCTGGCATTAGCAGTTTATACATCTGGAAAGAGGTTAGGGTTAGGGTTAGGGTCCAGCAGAGACGATCCAGGACTGAAGGACAGCTAGAGTCCTCCATCAGACCAGAACGGGACAACAGTCCCTCCAAATTCTGGTCCCCTCAGGTCCTCCTAAACTTCCAACAACTGGTCTCCTTTGTAAATTTTATCTTAATAACTTGATTTCCTGTATTTAAAATGTGTTTGAAAAAAAAAATGTATTTGATTCCACGACTAAGAAGGTTTCTCTCTCTAGAAAATAAAACTAGCTTCACACATTCAGTTTTTGTCCTGGGGGGACTGGTTTCAGCTCCCTGGCAGTAAAGACTCGTAGTTGTCCGTCCTGCAGAACCCGGCTGGACTCTTAAGTTTTAAATATAATTAAAAGGTTCTGCTTCTCAAAACTCTCCATTTAAATAGTCTCAGTTTACAGTTTGAGCTGAAAATGTTGTGAAACATCTTTGTACTTTTGTCAAAGATAAGTTTAAACTTGTAGGTTTGTTTTAATTGAAGCTTTTATTATTATTTTATTTTATTTTTCTGTTTTAGCTGTGGAAAAGTTCCTGTAGCATTTTTTTGTGTAACCTCTGCTTCAGTTCTGGAAGTCTGATCTCTCCTCCTCTTTCATAACGTTGAGTAAAGCTCCGGTAAACCTCCTGGCATCTTCCGGCAGATATTACTGTCATGCCTCGGAAATCTGTGCTCACAGTTTTTTTTTTTTTTTTTTGTTCCTCCTGCTCTCCCAGCAGTCAGGACGTCCCACAAACAACACATTCAACAAGAAGACAAATGGACAGAGGCGGCCATCTTAAGTTAACCCCACCCCTGTCATTCATTTGTTACTTCCTGTTTCCTCATGTGCACAGACACGGGTCAGCTGTTTGTATGAGATCATGTGTTAGCGTAATATCTCATTAGCTAGTGGGCAGATGTCCATCTACAACTGAACTGTAGCTTCACATCCTACTGTCTCCACTCCGTCTCACACGTTTCACAGTCGTTTTCGAGACTATAACCTTTTTTTTATTTTATTTTTTTGCACCCAAGCAGGTGTCCTTGGATTCTAACTCGTCCATGAACTCCAACACCCCGCTGGTCCGGATCGCCCGGCTGTCCTCAAGCGACGGCCCGATCCTGGCCAACGTCTCTGAGCTGGAGCTGCCCTCTGACCCCAAGTGGGAGTTCCCTCGATCCCGGTAAGAAGGAGCGACAGGGCGACACCGTATCCCTGCATCCATCTTTGCTCAGAGGCCAGACCATAAACCTGCTGTGGTTTGGTTTCAGGTTGACTCTGGGGAAGCCGCTGGGGGAGGGCTGCTTCGGGCAGGTGGTCATGGCCGAGGCCGTGGGCGTTGACAAGGAGAAGCCCAACAAGCCGCTCACCGTCGCCGTGAAAATGCTGAAAGGTTAGCAGCTGCTCTGACGACGACACGTTACATCGGTTAGATTTAGCTACAACCTGACTGCTTCTGCAGAGTTTGTGCTGTTTTAGCTGCTCATCTATCAGAAACCTTCAGCTCATTAAGGAGATGAGTAACATGATTTTGTACCTTTTATACATTATTAATGTTTATTTAGAGATATTTTCACCATAGAAATACAGAAAAATTCTCTGTTCAGAAACTTTGTTCTCTTTGAAATCTGCTTTGGCTACTTGCTCTGTTTGTTTTCTTATATGCTACTTTTAGCTTTTTTTTCTACTTTAAGCTAGTATTTTGCTACTTTTATCATTTAGCTTTTTTCTCTTTTAAGCTAGTATTTTGCTGCTTTTATCTAGATTTTTGCATATTTTACCTTCATTTAACAAACTTTTTTTTTTTCAGCTGCTGTTGTGCTATATTTAATTGTTGGTACCTGTGTGCTACCTTTAGCTTTTAGTTAGCATTTTGTCACTTTGAGCTTTTAATGCATTTTGCTTTTTTTTAGCTAGCTTCTTACTGCTTTTAGCTTCTAGTTATCAGATATTTACCATCAGTTTCAGTTTTGCTGCATTTAGCTTTAAGCTAGCCTTTTGCTACTTTTAGCAATCCTTTTGCCCATATTAGCTAGTGTTTTGTTATTTTTAGCAAAGGCATTGCTACATTTAGCTTTTTAGCTAGCCTTCTTCAACTTTTTGCTAGCATTTTCTTTTCAATCGCGAGTGTTTTGTTAGTTTTAGCTAGCTTTTTACTACTTTTAGCTACCAGATGATCAGATTTCCCATCAGCTTCAGTTTTGCTACTTTTATCTAGCCTTTTGCTTTTTTGTTTTCAGCTAAAGGTAGCTACTTTTAGTTTTTAGGTAACATGCTGCCTCTTTGTTTTTTACAGCATTTTGTTTATTTTAGCTGATGTTCTGATGCTTTTAGCTTTAAATAGTGAGTTTCAGCCTCACTTTCCATCATGGAGCGCTTCATCAGTCTTTCTTTGCCTCTCGTTTCAGACGACGCCACAGACAAAGACCTGTCAGATCTGGTGTCAGAAATGGAGATGATGAAGATGATCGGCAAACACAAAAACATCATTAACCTGCTTGGTGCCTGCACGCAGGACGGTGAGGTTATAACACATAAAGAGGCGGTTACCGCCGACATGAAACAGATGTGTGAGGTCTGTCTGTGCGGCTCTCAGGTCCTCTGTACGTCCTGGTGGAATACGCTTCCAAAGGCAACCTCAGGGAGTACCTGCGTGCGCGGCGTCCACCGGGCACGGACTACTCCTTCGACACGTGCAAAATCCCCAACGAGCAGCTGACGTTCAAAGACCTGGTGTCCTGCGCCTATCAGGTGGCCAGAGGCATGGAGTACCTGGCCTCACAGAAGGTGAGAAACGCCGATTGTTGCCATGATAAGGCCGACAAATCATCAGCTGCACGGAGTTCAGGTTGTGAATGTTTTAACATCTTTACTGGGGACTCAGAAACTGGAATGTATGGAACAGTGAGTGCTACGTATAAAGATAAAGATGAGGGAAATCTGTTTGCTCAGGTTAATAAAACATTTGTCATTTTCAGGGAAGAGTTCAGGCGGTAAATTTAAAGCCTGCCGTTCACGACTGTTGAGCGTAAATTGTGAACAATGATTTTTAATTTCCTCACGCGATTCGCAGATCATGGAGTTTTGAACATGTTCTTATAAAACTGTTCAGTTTAGTCCTGGAATCATCTCAGACACGTCTTAATTTAGTCTCTGCAAGGTAGAAAGTGCAGGAAATGTGAGATGACGTTGAGAGCGCTACAAAACTAAATCGTGGCTGATCAAGAACAAAAAAACCTATGAAATTGTGATCAAACTAAATCAAAACTCAGATATTTTGTAACTAAGTTGAGACAAAAAAAAAATCTTATTTGCAGGAATGTCACATTTTTTTCAGAGTAACGTATGTATTCAAACACAAACACAAAGTTTGTTTTCTCAGTCATCCAGGTATAAAACAACAAAAAAGGTTGAATCATGTCATCTGGACTTTGTTTTTTACAAAGTCCAGATGACATGATTCAACCTTTTTTGTTGTTCAAACACAAGTACCGATTCAGTGAGAGTCCAAGTGAATTTTATGTTTTTTCACAGTTTTGTGTCACCATCAGTTTCAGCCCAGTCAGATAAATACCTCAATGAGCCATAGAAGGCTCCACTGGATGGCTGTTGGGTTTTAGTGTCTAAAGCTTGAAATTATTAACTCTTTACAGTTATACCGTAATTTCTGGACTATAAGCCGAAACTTATTTCCTGTGGCTAATTTATTTATTTATTTACTGATGGACTAACAAGCGTCATGTCACCAAAACATTTAGCCTTGTCACACCCGTGCTCTCACATTTCTTGGTGGGGTGGGTCCTCGTGACCCAATGAGACTACCTGTATGAATAAAGGTTAGATAAAAGACATGACCAATTAAATTACCAAACAGGTCACAGTGGCCCACTGGAGATTGGGGAGTTTTGTTTCAGTTTCCCCGCCTCCCCGTTGTGCCCCCAGGGGCAAAATGCAGTATGTGCAGCCACTCTAATTAAATGTGAATCGTAAATGAACATCATCAGAACTGTGGCTGATCTGAAAAAAGCTCATGGACAAAATCTCACCACCTCGACCTCAAATGCATCTGTAATCTGTTTTTAACTGTGCTGCTGGTAGAGTTTTTTATGTCTGAAATTGTGTCCTGATGGACAAGATGTGAAAGATCTTTTTTGGTTCTTCCCCCTTTTCATTTCTATGATTATTATTCTGAAAAGAATAAGAAAGGCCGCGCTGATAAAAATCAGCTGCAGCTTCGTACACTTAGTCCATCTTTCGGGTGACTGTGCGTTCTTGTTCTCGCTGTACCTTGGTGCAATGATAATAAAGCTTATTCTGATTCTGAAATCAAATTGTGAATTTGCCTCGAGATAAAAGTGACGTTGAAAGCGACAATGAAAGAGACTGAGGATGTTTGTAAAGTGAAAAAATAAAAACTTCTGTGTAAATATCTCGTTTTACAACGTGGACACCAACTGCTAAACACAAGTGTGGCTTTATATATGTACAAACTTTTTCATTTTTTTAATTTAGTATGTGCAGCTTATATTCTGGTGTGCTCGGAAAAAAAGTCAGGAAGTTACGGTAATTGTGCTTGTATACTCTGTACAAGAAAAATGTCATTAACCTCGTCATTTGAAGACATGAATAAATGCGTTTTCAGTCGTTTGTGTTAAAGTCTTTATATTTGTGTCCCTCAGTGTATCCACCGAGACCTGGCAGCCAGAAATGTCCTAGTCACAGAAGACAACGTCATGAAAATCGCAGACTTTGGTCTCGCCAGAGACGTGCACAACATAGACTACTACAAAAAGACAACAAACGTGAGTTTTACAACAAGTGCCTCCATCCGGGTGGAAAATGCACATTAAACTGAAAATGCTGATGTTTCATGTCCGTGTTCACAAAGATAAAAAATATTCCATGTGTTAGTCATTGACTCTAAATTCAACCCTTAGAAGGTTGCTTAACTTTGTGACATTAAGCATTTCTTAGAGGAAAAGTTGAACACTTTAACTGCTTAAAGATCTCAGCCTGAAATAAAAATATCAAATTTAAATGACCTATTTATGCATTTTAGCTCCTTAATGGCCTTTAATTTTATAAACGTCGCAATTCAGTCTTGTCAAAAATGTAGAATTTATTAGACAATTTTAGAGAATGTTTGAACGTTGTCGTATATTGAGGGTATTAATTAATTAATTTAGTTTTTATAACCACACCATGGTGTGTTTAGTTATTTTGTTCGTACTGCTCCGGTTAACCACTGAACTGAGGCGGCCCGGTTCATCCGCCAAGCAGCCTGCAGAGTTTTGCGGGGAGTGGGGTAATTCCTGAAGGCGTGGATGATTTCCTGCATGCATACGGATCTGCTGTTTTCTACCACATGTTTACTCGTGCACAACCCAAGTGTGTTTTTGCTCTTTACGGCCATTTCTTCAGATTGAGATGAGACGTCAGCTCTTTTCTGATTTGGGTGTATTTTTTATTTGAACTGCATGAGTTTATTTTAATCTGCTAACTGCATTTTACAGAAAGAAAAAAAAGTGGAATTAGATTTAAAAAAAAAAATTATTATGAAACTCTAGTGTCATCAAAAAAGGTTCAATACATATTGTATTGTATTGTATTTAACCTTTTTTGATTTTATCATGTCCTGGATGACTGAGAATCTTCACCAGCATACTCTAGTGTCATGTTGAGAGCTGAATGACTCCTGAGATCTGCTGAAGAAGCAGAATCTAAGCTGTTGAAGTTAGAAGTAAAATAGTATCTAAAATCCAAAAATATAAAAATTCATTCAACCTTTATTTAAACAGATAAATCACATTGAGCCTCGAAGACTCATTTACAAGTGAGATCTGTTGACAGACAATAAGTGGTGAAAATGCTAGTTAAAAGCTGAATATAGCAAAATGTTAGCTAAACAATAACAAAGGCTAAAACTAGCAAATGGCTAGCTAAATATTCTACTTAAAAGCTCAAAGAAGCAACAAAAAAACAAAAAAAGCTAAAAGCCATAAAGTAGAAGCTAAATACTGTGTAGTATAAATGTAGCTAAATGCTAGCTAAAACCTAAAAGTCGCACAGAGACAATATTGGAGCCAGTTTTCTTTAGAAAGATCAAAATTAGATCGAATTTATGAACGCTGACTCAGAATCAAGATGAACGTGTCAGTTGTGTAAACAAGCAATCTGACCGTTGTTGTTTACCGGTCACCTTCTCTGATGAAAGCGGTTGCGTTAAATCTGTACATATTTTGTTCCAGGGTCGTCTGCCTGTGAAATGGATGGCTCCGGAGGCTTTGTTCGACCGGGTCTACACGCACCAGAGCGACGTGTGAGTTTCCACCAGCTGTTTGGTTCTGTGAAATGTGGGCGTTGCGTTAACAACACGCGCAGAACTTCTGAACTACGACATCTTTGGGTTCCCTTGCTTTGATAAATCTGAACCTGCCCCCATCACAACTTGCTGGTCCAACTTCCTCTGCCACCATTTTGGTTGTGATCTGTCCCACAGTAGCTGTAAAAACCCGCCCTTCCAGTAGCTACACGCCGTGGTCCAAACCAAACAGTGGCCTCAGTTAACACCGACCCGACGGTGTGACTTCACCAGACTGGGAACCTGCCTGCTGTTATTTCAGCAGGTCTGGATTAGAGTCAGTCCCTCCTCGCCCCACTTTACATCTACCACTTTGAAAACTTCTCAAACGCCCCTGGGGGTTCTGACCTTTGACCCATGTTTAGGTTCCATACAGTGCAATGCGGAAAACGTTTAATTAATCACGATAAATCACACTTAAAACCATAAATAAGAGATATTTAGGGTTGAAAAGCTGCTAACAGCTAAAGCTGAAGTCCACAGTTTGTGCTCAGAAGACCAGGGTTATTTATTGTGTGAACGCTGAGTCAGCGATCAGGAAAAAAAAATATCCATACGGTTTTTCAGTCTAACTACTTCTGCATAGTTTGTGTTACTTTAGCCTTCGTGTCAAAATGTTTGGCTCTTTCAGGAGATGGGTTCTGTCTTTTTTTTTTCTTCCAAAAACATTTTTATGTAACAAACATTGTCCCCATAGAAATACATTATGATTTCCAATTCCTTCAAAAACTTTGTTCTGTTTAAAAATTCTTTCAGCTACTGACTGTTCTGTCTTATAATACTTTTAGCTTTTAGCTACCGTTCTGTTTCTTGTAGCTTTTACCTAGTCCTTTGTTACTTTTAGCTTTTAACTAGCTTGTTGATACTTTTGGATTCTAGCTGGCATTTTGCTACTTTTAGAATCTACCTACATTTGTTCACATTCAGCTTTTAGTCAGCATTTTGCTACTTTGAGCTAAATTGTTTCCTCTTTTGCCGCAGTTAACCTTTTGATACGTTTAGCTGATGTTTGCTTATTTGAGCTTTTAGCTATAATTTTGCTACTGTTTGCTAAACTTTTGCCACTTTTACCTTTATTGCTTCTTTTACATAACCGTTTAGCATTTTTAGCTAGCCCGTTGATACTTTTGGCTTTAATCTAGTCTTTTACTACATGAATCTTTTAACTAGTATTTTGCCACTGTTAGACTTAACCAGTGTTTTGACTCTTAGCTTGTGTTTTGGCACTTTTAGCCAGTCTTACTATTGTTAGATGTAGTTATTTTAATACTCTTAGCTAGTGTTTTGGCACTTTTGACTAGTGTTTTGGCACTTTTATCTACTTTTTTTACTACTGTTAGACTTAGCCAGTGTTTTGGCACTTTTAACTAGAGTTTTGCCACTTTTAGCTAGTGTTGTTGCACTTTGAGCTAGTGTTTTGCTACTTTTAGTTTCTGTCTGAATTCGACGGGTCTGAACCATGACCTCATTTTATACATGTGTCTCACTCAGGTGGTCTTACGGGGTTCTGCTGTGGGAAATCTTCACTCTGGGGGGCTCACCGTACCCAGGGATCCCGGTGGAAGAACTCTTCAAGCTGCTGAAAGAGGGACATCGGATGGACAAACCTGCCAATTGCACTCAAGAACTGTAAGTGAAAAATTACTACAGAAAGCAGAGCCTTTTGATTGCAAACCACTAAAACAATCAGATTAGGGTCTGAGACCACCTGCTGGGTTTTCCTAAGTTGCATTCTGAATAAGCGGATCTCGACCCGTGTTTCAGGTACATGATCATGAGAGAGTGCTGGCATGCCGTCCCATCGCAGAGACCAACCTTCAGACAGCTGGTAGAAGATCTGGACCGGCTCTTATTCATGACCTCCACTGATGTACGTCCTCCTGCACAAACATGGTTCATGTTTAGGACTGATCTGAAAAACGATAGATTTGAATGTTTTAATAAAGATCTTGTGAATAGTGTTACAGCTCAGAGTGTGAGTTGGGTATTGGTGTTAGCTACTACCACACCAACTTATATCTAGCTATACAAAAATATTTTTTGTCAGTTAATAGAAAAATAATAAATAGAATAAAACTAATTTATTAGTCCTTTTTTCTATGTAGCTTTTATTTTACTAGAACCATTTGGTTTTCATTGACATTTAAATAAAATAATAATTTAGAAACTGAAACAGCAAAACAAATCATGTACAGGTGGTCACGACTTACGGCGCCATCGACTTACGGCGCTCCGGACTTACGGCGCCGCCCCTAGTGACGTCATTGCGCCGTTCGTTG
>JARVGV010000673.1:22866347-22887487 GCA_031762435.1 Hypsolebias longignatus
TCCGACTTACGGCAGAATCGAGTTGCGAACCGTTCTTAGGTCCGGAACCCGTTCGTAAGTCGGGGACTACCTGTATACATTTTTTTAAAAGCTTATTGAGACCCTGCTTTCTGATGTTAAGGACACAACATATTCGAGGGGGCCAAGATGTTACGTTTCCTTTTTAATTTTATTTGTACTTTTAACTCAAAACTGATCAAAAACAAGATTTATTTTTTACATTTATCAGGTTCTATTAATCCTAAATAGCAAGACGAAATTAAAAATGCACACCAAGCAAAATCTTGGGACTCAAGAGAAAACTTGGTTCAAGAGGGGATACCATTTTGTAGGGGTGGCCATTGCCCTCTCTGGTCCTCCCTTGGTGACACCCCTGACCACAGACAACCGTTGGAGGATAAGTTTGAACTTTGGGTCGACAAACTAAGACACCAAGTTGTGACAAAAAAAAAAAATTAAAAAAGTGATCCACTTGAGACTTTGTACGTAACTACATTTTGACATTTGTGTGATTTTCTGGAACGTCGCTCAAGAATCGCAGCATTTTTCGCAGCCATGTATACAAACGAGTCGTGATTCGGTTCCAAGTGAAAATGTGCGAGTTTTCCCTAATTTTATGTCTCCAGCAACAAACAGTTAATGAGAGACAGCCGTGATGTCGATTTCTGCATTACTAAAATATATATTTATAAAAAATAAAATAAAAAACCTGGCCAGACACATCAAACTTAACTCACTGCTCTACAGCCTTATGGAAGTGAACGGTCGCTGCATGACTCAGCAAAAATAAATATATAAATCTATACAGTATTTCAGAAGTCTGTTGGAGGTTCAACTAAATTAGTCTCAAACGTCCGTCTTACCCGGTTCAGCTGAACCGAACGCTGCACTGTCGAACGCAAGAAGGTCGTCAATCTAGTATTTAATGTTTAAATGTTTTTGTTTCACTGAATCTCCGTAAAGTTTCGGGTTTAAATGTTTACAGCCTGTTTTTAGCAAAAGGGAACGGAAGGGTTCATAATTTATGCGCTGCTGCATCGAAACAGGAACATGTAACTGATACACGAGCTAAATTTCTGCTGATTAAGGCGTTAGCTGAGAATCCTGCACCAGTGCTTGCTCGCAATATCCCAATAGTTTAATTACTAAAAATAAAAATTGGTCTTTTAATCTTGCTATGCTGGTAAACCCATGTACTTTGTCAGGTTTATGTGAGTTTTGGCTCAAGTCTATCAAGTACCTCTCAATGACGCAAACAAAAACTAGATTTTTTAAATTTTTGTTCATTTTGAATGTATGATGAAAAAACTAAATGTAAAATAGTAGTTTGGTTAAGACAAAGGCAAAGGATTGGTTTATGTTTGATCTTTAACGGGAAAACAAAGCACTTCTGTAAAGGATGGATGGATCTAATTTACCGTACGGTGTTTGGTTTGACTTGTTCTTCCACATTGGGTAAAAGCTTTCCCTATGGTGAGAGTATTTTTACTCACAAGAGTCTGTTTTCTGTGTTTTTATTCTAAATTCAGCGATGAGGGGCAGAATGATCAGGCTTCTGGTCCAGTTCTGTTTTTTTGTTTTATTACGTTCAAACCTTTATTTGTCAGATTTATAAACCGGTTTTATATGTTTATCACAAGTGTGTTGACGTGTTCAACATCGGAAATTGTTGCCAACAAGTTTTTTTTTTTTTTTTATCCAAAATGGATGTAAAGTCACGAGAAATAAAATGTCCGCTCTCTTAAGTTCTGTGGTTTAAAAAGTGTATAAATCCACCACATTCGGCTTTTAGCAGCTTTGTCTCGTGGTTCTGGAAGAGCTCTGACCCACTCCTCTTTCCATCATTGAGGCGCCTGCTCAGCTCTCTGAAGGTCCCACCAGAGACAGGTTGTGGTTCTGGACTCCTTGGTTCTGTTCCTTTTGACCTGTTCTGTTGTAGATCAGCTGCTGTGTTTTGGATCATGGTCCTGTTGGACCCAGTTTGGTCCAAACTTCAGCTGTTGGTCAGATGGACTCATCTGACTCCAGAACCCTTTGGTCTGCAGAGGAGTTCCTGGTCCGCTCAGGGACTGACAGGAGCCCAAACCATCAACCTCCACCGCCGTGCAGACAGCTGGGAGGAGCTGTTTGCTGCAATGCATTCTGGGTAAACATCTGTCCTCTGGTCTGGTTATGGTCCAGAAGTTTTGTGGCTCCTTTAGATGGGACCTTCCAAACCTAAGTCAAGCTGCCATGGTTTTAAAGAGAAGAGGCCATGACCTTTGACCTGCTGACTGTGAGTCCTCTAGAGTCACTGCACGGTCTGACCTTCAGGGTGAATCTGCAGTGGAGACATCTTCAGTGTTTTGAATATGTGAATAATCTCTAGAACGATGGACCAACTGACCTTTGACCCTTCACAGATTGACGAGCATCAACTGCTTCTCTGAGGTCATTGCTGATGTCTTTCCGACTTGGATCAGATCAGCAAACTGATTAAACTTCTGCTGTTTCTGTCGTTGGTCATTGATCAGATGAGAGACGTGAAACCTGAGAACTGAAAGCCGCGGACATTTTCTTCCTGGACGGCAACACGTTTCTAAACTTCCTCGTGAAACTGTTCATTTTAAATTAAAAATATAAATCTTTGCAAGAAGTAGCGATGTTCCTCTGACGTTTCATATTTAACAGTTTTTAAATCGATGAGGGATTTATTTGAACCTGTAGAGCAAATAAGATCATCCACAAGATAATTAGAGACGAGGCTGAGGAGACGTTTTACTGAAAATTACCTCATGCTTTTATTTTGTTACATTTTGACAACCCCAAAAACGGTTGCATCATGGTGTAAAATGAAAAACCGTGATTTGTAAATCTCATAAATCCACATTTCATTCACAGCAGAACAAAGTAAACGTTTAAAATAAGAACTGAACCATTTTGTTTGAGAAAAATTTGTTTTAATTTGACGGTTGTTCCAGCTCCATCTGAGAAGACTCCCCTCTTCTTTTAACATTAATCTACAAAGATCCAGGACCTGAAGAGATTAGTTTTTGGTTTAGTAGGACCTGAGGAGACTTATAGCGGTTTAGGAGGTCCTGAAACCACCAGTTTTTGATTTAGTAGGACCTGAGGAGACCAGCTTTTGGTTTAGGTGGAACTGAGGAGGCCAGTTTTTGGTTTAGGTGGAACTGAGGAGGCCAGTTTTTGGTTTAGTAGGACCTGAAGAGACCAGTTGTTAGAGGGTTAGGAGGACCTGAAGAGACCAGCTTTTGGTTTAGGTGGACCTGAGACCACCAGTTTTTGGTTTAGTAGGACCTGAGGAGACAGCTTTTGGTTTAGGAGGACCTGAGAAGACCAGTTGTTGGAGGTTTAGGTGGGCCTGAAGAGACCAGCTTTTAGTTTAGGAGGACCAGAGGAGACCAGCTTTTGGTTTAGGTGGACCTGAAGAGACCAGTTTTTGGTTTAGGAGGACCTGAGGAAATTAGTTTTTGGTTTAAGAGGACCTGAAAAGACCAGTTGTTGGAGGTTTAGGACCTGAGACCACCAGTTTTTGGTTTAAGAGGACCTGAGGAAATTAGTTTTTGGTTTAGGAGGACCTGAAGAGACCAGTTGTTGGTTTAGGAGGACCTGAGGAAATTAGTTTTTCGTTTAGGAGGACCTGAAGAGACCAGTTGTTGGAGGTTTAGGACCTGAGACCACCAGTTTTTGGTTTAAGAGGACCTGAGGAGACCAGTTTTTGGTTTAGGAGGACCTGAAGAGACCAGTTGTTGGAGGTTTAAGAGGACCTGAGACCACCAGTTTTTGGTTTAGGAGGGCCTGAGGAGACCAGTTGTCGGAGGTTTTGATGTCCTATTCTGGTCTGATGCAGGATTCTAGTGGTCCTTCAGTCCTGGTTCTTCTCAGTTAGATGGGAGCAGATATTCTAAAACCTGAATACACTTTTCTGCATTGATGGAGTTTTTCCAGATGTGTTAGGTGCTCATGTCACTAATGCACCCCCATACCATCAGAGAGGCAGCCGTTTGACCAGAGAGCGGATCCAGGCTGGGTGGTCCTTGTGTATAGTAATGGAGGACGTGACGTCCATGGTTTCCAAACAGAACTTCAGATTTGGACCTATCTGACCACAGAACAGTTCTGGACTTCACCTCAGTCCATTTGAAATGAGCTCTGGTCCAGAGAAGACGGCAGCGGTTCTGGTTCTGTACACATCTGTGAACAGAACCAGACCTGGTTTTACTGCAGTGGCCCCTGAGAGTGTCGCCCTTTAAGCTCAGATCTCTTCAGATTATTGTAATCTATGGATCAGATTTGGAATTTGAGATGATGGAGATTAAAGTCTTTATTCAATAACTTTATTGTGAAATTCATTCAGGAGCTTTATTCTGAAATTGTTCCTCTAGTTTTAGACAGACTGCTGAACCTGTGTCCATCTTTACCTCTACAGTCTCTGTTTGTCTCCATCCTGCTGATAATCCACCTCATTAGACTAAATGTTGGTTCTGATCCGAACATTCTGCTGCTAGTCAAAATTACTTCTCTTATTTTTTCTTTTTTTTTAATAGTTGTTTTTCGTAGAACCTTTTGATGTTTACTGTTCCACTGTGAGTAAAATGTGAGTTTCTCAGATTTACAGTCTTCCTCGCAGCCGCACGATCACGGTTCTAACCTGACGACTCCCTCGAGGTCTTGTTGCAGTTTGAAACGTTGAATGTTGCTCATGCACACGAGTAGATCTATAAAGATAATGTTTTTTAATCTTGTTTCTGTTTCAGTTTGTGGGAAACAAATCTTTTTTTTTTTTTTTTTTTGGTTTTCACCCCACCCTCATAATTTATTTTCCCTTTGTCTGTTTTCATATTTCTAACATAAACCAGTGGCGTTATTTAAATTGTATTTCACAGTTTGTTGCAATAAGCAGAAACAGTTTGGTCGTTCTCCAACATTCCACCTCAACAACCCGTCCGGGCCGACACGTCTCTCGAAAAACTTCTCTGTCTTCCGTTCTTTGTCTCTGTGCCTGACGAAGTATGCTATTAAAAAAAAACAATAAAAACATTTTTTCATTGAGATTTTTTATTTGTAGTTTGTGAGATTTGCTTGCTTTTGCAGAAATGCGTCTTAACGTCCAAACTCGTGTTAGTTTAAAGTTGCGCCCCGAGATGATGTCACATCGTACGGTGAAATTATTGAGCACGTTTACCGTTTTCAACCAAACACAAAACTAGAATAAAATGGTAAACGGTGCTAAACTCTTTACCTTGAACTGCATGTCGTCTGCCGCCTCACAGGTCAAATTTTAAACTAAACTCATTTGTGCTCAGAGTATGTGTTGGGGGTGACTCTCAGCTACTACCTCACCCAATTTTACTTCAGTATCAGTAAAAATGACCACGTTACAGCTTTTTTAATTTTTTTGCTGGCTAAGATTAACTAGTTGAAGTGGAGTTTCAATCAACTGTCTAGAGGTTCATGAGATATTTTGCTAACAGGCAAATTAATAGTTGCCCACCCTCTTCATGGGGCTTGCTGTGGTTGAGGTGGAGGTAAAACTGGTAGAAACAGAAGCACTCATTTGGCAGCGAACAAGACGTCCATGAATGGCCCACTTCAGCCGACGGAGGACGCTCCATTGAGGACAGGATACCCACCCCACTAGGACACACTTCAGATCGGCTGAGGGCCAGAAGCTTGTTTACACCCCACGGAGCTCCTCCTCCCTCTCCATCACCACCAAGCTTCACCCCTCACGCTGCCTCTGAAAATAAAAACCACGCCTGATGTTTAGCTGCAAACGACGGCGCACCAGGCACTCAAACCGTTAGCTCCGGTAAACAGCAGCTAAAATGCTACAAGAGGCTAATTCATTTTCATCCAAATTAGAAAAGGATATCAAATTTATTTACACTTAAATTTTCTCACCGCCATATTTGTATCTGTTAGCAAAATATCTCATGACCCAGTGGACACAATTTAAAGAAGCTCTCAAATTAACAGCTACAACTTTGAAATCAACTCGATGGCCCAGTAAACACCATGTTAGCCACAGCTCAGTCGGTTTTACAGATTTTAAGCTGAAATTTCATGTGGTAGTAGCTGAGAGTCATTATTTAAAAATGTTACCAGGTCCCATGAGACTTGTAGTACAGGAAACTTAAAGATGGCTGCCCTCCTTGTTTGTTGCATACATACAGGAGGCCTATCTCTGTGGGAGAGTGAAGACAAGAATGAAAGCGTGTTTTCTCTGAGTGTATGTGCGGATCCCAAGGAACTGAAACCGGATCTTGGTATGTTGTCGCTGTAAGTGTGCCAAATCAGCGATTAACTGCGCTCCCACCGAGACAGCCGTGCAGCCGAGTGACGTTCGGGAACAGGTGTTTGTAAAACTATCTGCTGCTCGGAGAGCTGCGGCGGCACCGAGCCGCAGGAATAGACCTGATGATAGTTCGGGACTAACGTAGGTATGTTTGGTGCTTCCTGACACCGTCGAGGTTCTTCTCCGGTTACGGTCGCAGCTGCATCAAGGTGCTCTGACATTTATTCCAACTATTGGCGACATAAAACCAAAACTGGAGAATAAAGTTCCTGTGAATGCAGCATGAAGAATGAGTGCTGAATGACAGCTGAAGTTCGCCAAAGAAGTTAAAACTGAGTTGGGACTGATAAAAGAACCAGAAGTCCAGCAGCTAGCTCAGGCTATTCAACAAAACTGCTACGGACGGTGGGGCACACAGTTTCTGAAAGCCAGCAGCTCAGGGGGCGGGACATTCCACGATTCAAGTCATTATGTAATTAAATCAAAGTTTACAATGATCTGTTACATTTTAAATTTATTTTATTGCACTGAATCATAAATGAAATAAACAGAACACACCCCCACCAAAAAAATATATATATGTTGTTTAATGAAGTGGGCCAGATTGAAGTAACCTGTGGGCCGGAAATGGCCCATGGGCCACTAGTTGAATATTTACAAGAAAAAAGTAAATAAAACGGGTGGGTTTAGTTACAAAATGCTAAGCTAAAAGTAGCTAAATTCTGGCTGAAAGTAGCAAAAGGCTATAGGCTAAAGCTAAATGTAAGTGTTAGCTAAAAGTAGTTGATTCACCCTAAATAAAATAAGTGCTAGCTGAAGCTATAACATAAGTTTAGCTAAATCTACCAAAATTAATGCTAAAAAGCCTAGTGAAAAGCTATACTTAGTAAAAAAGATGGTTATAAACTAAAAGTAGTATAACAATAGCTAAACACCTAAATAAGCTAACTGACCAAAACTCAATCTAAAAACTAAAATGAGCAAAATTCTAGCTAAAAGTAAATTAAATTTCTGCATTAAATTTAGCAAAAGGCTATCTTATAGTAATCAAAGGGGAGCTAAAATAGCTAAAAGGCTACAAGCCAAAAGTAGAAGACTAGTACTGTATAGGAGTAAAAGAGGCTAACAAAGCGTATCAAAAGCTAAAAAGTTCAAAAGGCTAATTAAAAGCTGGGGGGAAAAAACAGAGCCAGGAAGTTGAACTATATTAAAAGAAAACATTGTTTTTAAAGGAATTGAAAATATAAATGTTTTTCTGTGTGGATTGTTTTATAAATAAAGTTTAATAATTCAAAGTGGATTAATAGTACAGTACAATATTTCCACAACAGCCAAACTATTTAATCATGACTAGAACATATCAACAATATCCCAATGATATGTAGAAGTAGTTTGATTGCAAAAAATGTACACGAAAAAATAAAAACAAGAAAAGAATGTTCATGATTTTATTTCCATAAAGTTTTGACAGTCGAGTTTTAACCGGACGGACTGCACGTGAACGCACCTCACAAACAGCGCTCTTTTCTGCACAAGATGGCGGCTACGTTGCAACTTAAAAGAGCAGAATTTAACCGGCAGCACAGGTGAGGCTGCTGGGCTTGTAAATATTTAGATGAGTATTTTTGAGTGTGCCGATGTTACAACATAATCCGTGACCCCTCTGGTCGTAAAATATGTTGTAAAACTGGGATTATGTAAGGAAACTAAGTCCAGTTAGCCACTTTGGCTAACGATTATCATCACCTGATAAAATAGTTGCAACATGTTTTATATTTAATGCAAAATGTTTTGTAAATGAAAGAGTTGTTCTGTGTTCTTGTGCACTTTGTATATTATTTATATTAGCTAAGAAAAAATCTGTTTCAATTCAGTTTATTTATACAGCGCCAATATAGTTGATCAAAGCTAACTGCTATAGCTAACTGCTTGCTAAAGTAGTTATCATCAACACAGGGTCACCAACTCTGAGAAATTTCAAGAAAGATACCAAACACACATCAGACAAACATCTACAGGGCCAGGTCAGAAGAGTTACAAAACAATAGTCTACTTTAGTTTTAAACTTACATTTAGCTACTTTTAGTTTTAGCTAAGTCTTTTGGTAGTTGGGCTTTTGGCTAATGTTTTTGCTACTATTAAATTTTAGCCACTGTTTTGTTAGTTTTCACTAACATTTTTCTACTTTAGTTGTAAGCTAACTTTTAGCTACCTTCAACCCTAGCTAGCATTTTGCTATTTTTAGCTTTAAGTGGTCACTTTTCTACTTATGCTGTTGTGCCTACGTTGTGTACTTTAGCCAGCAACTTTTAGCTTTCAATTATAATTTTTTTCTTTTAGCTTTTTGCAACATTCAGATGTTATCTAGTTTTTGCTACTTTTAGCTTCAGCTACTTTTTTCCACCATTACATTTTAACCAGTATTCACCACCTTTTAGCTAGCCCATTTTGGCTTCTAGCCAGCAGTTTGCCACACTTATTCCTTTTAGCTAGCTTTTCTTTACACCTATGGTATATTTTAGCTTGCCCTTTGCTCCTTTCAGCTAGTATGTTGCTACTTTTATCTTTTTGATAAATAGATCTGATCGCAGAGGGAAATTTGCAACAATTATCTTTTCTTTTGCTAAATTTAGATTTGTCTTTGGGTCTTGACTTGATGATTTTGGCTCACGTGTCAAAGTTTGGACACCGCTGCTGTAGAGAAATAGAAACTCTGTTCTGTGTTCTTAGTGCCCGTGTTACTTATCAGCTTTGTGTTAAATATGATATTTTTTAAAGCTGAAGTTATACAAAAATGTATTAGATGTTTGCTAATTCAACATTTATTGTGGTAGTGGTTTTTATAGTTTAACCTTAGCTATTGGTTATAATTGAATCCAAGTAAACTCCAAGCAAGTAAGAAGGTAATATGAGCTCATGTTTGAATTAAAAGGAGAATAAAGTAATCTATAATTCTGTATTATTTGTGTAAACTGCTGTTTCTCTTCCACTTGACGGAACCTGGACGATCCGGTAAAGATGAACCCGGTCCAGACAGAGAGCGGTGACGCTGACCATTGGATTTCCGTTCTTGGACACCAGATAAAGATTTGCACGCACTCCTAAAAGTAAGGACTCCCAGAAAATTTTGGATCTGTGTGAAACTGTTTGACATGCCGAACGCTAACCAGTCATCGGTGCTAAAACCAGTGGGTTGTACCATTGTGGAATAAAACGGAGGGTGAGTGGTACAATCCAAAACACTGGGCATGAGAGTAATGAACCCCACTCACCAAACACCCACCCATCTAATCCTGCCTCTGCAGCACCACGCCAGCTGTCTGCAGCCCCTTCCAGCTGTCTCCTTAATGATATAGCTAATGAGACATTTCAGGGGTGTCTCTCTCACACACACACACACACACACACACACACACACACACACACACACACACACACCCACACACACACACACACACACACACACACACACACACACACACACACACACACACACACACACACACACACACACACGCACACACACACACACACACACACACACACTTGAAACAACGCAAGCCAACTGAAGCCAGGCATTTTCCCACAACTCCAGCGTGGTGATGTGACTGAATCTTTGTTGCTCTTTCATCAACAACGCTTCAAGATGAGTGACGTGAAGCTAGAACTGTCCATGAAATATTCAAACGTTAGAGATTGCAAGAACAACCAAAGTCAAGCTTATCTGAAAGCTAAAACTAGCAACAATATACAGTTAAAAGTAGCAGAAGGCTAGCTAAAGTTAAAAGTAAAAGAACAGTGTTGTTAAAAAGCAAAACAAGTGAGCAAAATCTAAAAGAACCAACATGCTAGCTAAAAGCTAGACGCTAAAGTAGTAAAAGGCCAAAAGTTTTTAAAGTCTAACTAAAAGCTAAACTTAGCAGATGGTGTAGCAAACATGTTAACTTAAAGATAAAAGTCTTGGAACACTTTAGCTCAAAAGGCTAGTTAAAGTTAAAAGACCAAAAAATTAGCAAATGTCCCAAAGTAGCAAAAGACTAGCTAAAAACTAAAATAGCAAAAAGCTAGCTAATAGCCAGGAACATGGTAAAAGTAGTAAATGTGTGGCTAAAAGTAGCACTGGAAGACAAGAAGAGCCGGTAGCCGACGTGGATTTCAAAGATAATGTTCATAAAGGTACTAAAGAAACCACAAAGCATTTTGTGTTTTTGTTAATAAAATAAAAATACAGTATAGGAAATGTAAAAAAGTTACAGAAAGTCTCAGCTCCTGAACGAGCTGAACGTTTAGATTTACAGTATTTTTAGATCTGCAGAAGTAAATGGGTGATTAAAAAACACACTGTAGAAACAACGTAAGATCAAAGGTGTGGACGATGAAGCAGCTCCTGCAGGTGAACTACAGCCAGTCTGTGTATAAATCCTAGTTTTACTACCAAACAGAGCACCTCCACCTATTGTGCAGGGTGCCTCCACCTACCATACAGAGTACCTCCACCTTCTGTTGAAGTCAACCGCTGCCTCGCGAGCCCAATGTTTCAAACACGTCACAACTGAAGTATGTGATGTGAATGACTCTCAGCTACTACCACACCAAATTCCCTCTCTCTCTGTGGACAGTGTTGGATCGTGGCCATTCTTCGTGTTGGCTGAGGCAGAGAAGCCCTTGAGGCCATTTTGAATTGTGTTGACTCCAGATGTTAATCAGCTGTAGACGTACTGTACATCCAGTGATAACTTTCTGAGAGCTTCATTTAAATCTGGCCAGTGGTTCATGAAATATTTTGCTAACAGACAAATGAACACACTCATGCAGTCACATGACAACAAGTCCTGTTGGTTTTCCCTCATGTTTGATAAATGAACTCTAAATTGTTTTATAAAGACATATCCTGATCAATTCTTAATCATTCAGTAAACAAATGACCAAACCTGGAAGTTTTAAATGTTTTTTTTTTTTTTTTTCTTGTTTTTCTGGAACAGTGGCAGCTCTGCACGGAGTTGCATGTTGGCGTAAAAAAATATTTACAAACTGTATATCTGTGTATAAAATCAGTTTATCCCTGCCATCTAGTGGTCAGACTGTAAACTACACAAATCAAGGTTTTTTTTTAAGTTTTCTTTTTTATTGTATTTTATTCTGTTTTTTTCCATAAACTCTTCAAAACATGCTCTTTTTTTCTTTGTTCCACATTTTGATATGAATTCAAGGCATCACTGCCTCGTTGGTTGTAATCACAGTTACTACCACACCAAAGTTAAGCTCAGTGTCTGTAAAGTCGACAGTTTTAGCCATTTTTATGATCATTCTTGAGTTCGGTTCATTCCAGAGGTTCTTATTAAAGTCTGTTCATGGGATATTTTGCTAACACAGACAACATGCTTGCCCACCCCTTCATGGGAGCTCTGAAGTGAAAAGAAATTTAGTAAATGAACAAAAGTTGTTTTGCTTTTAAGATTTAGTTTTATTTAAATGAGTTGCCATCGCTGTCAGTAAACATTAAAGACTGGGAAAAATTAAAATGCAGAAGCTGGTTGGAATAATTTATTAACTGTTTTAAGCCCAGCTTGGCTCAGTTCTCTGTACATCAGGTGGAACAAGCAGCAGGTATCGGTGTAGTTTCACCATCAGTGCTCCTCTGCTCTCAAAGGACACATGGATTAATTGATTAACACTTCATAAAACAGTTCTTGGTCCCTTGTCGTGGAGTGAAAAGGGAATAATTAGAACTACCCTCAATCCATCAGTTCGTGCTATGAGCTTGATAACTTGGAAAAGTAACCAAGGTACCAACTTCCATTTTGGTGTGTGGCTGCATCTATGGTGCAGGAAAGTTTCCTTCAAAAATTGGGTTGTCGTGTGTTTTTGTCTGCTTTTAATAATATAGTTTCCTCAAATGACTGGGGTGGCTAAAGTTTAATGTATGATGGCCAAAGTTTAATGTATGATGGCCAAGGCCACCATTGGCCATCCCCTGGCTCCTCCATTGCACCTGGTGGTGGATGCTCCCTCCGTTTGTTTGGATCGACCTCTGTTCTCCAAGGTGTAGGTCCTACCACCTTCAGTCAGCTCTCCGTCGCCTGCAGTTAGTCCAGAACGCTGCTGCACGTCTTTTAACAGCACGTCGCTCCAGGTTTAGATTCACACCGGCTGACGGTTCACTTTCGTATTAATTTTAAGTTTATTTACTCACTTTTAAAGATTTAAATGGCTTGGCACCCAGTTATCAGAACTTTTCTAACCTGGAGCACCGAGATCCTCCAGTCGGGTGTTCTCAGTGCAGCAGAGGACTAAATTAAAGCAAAGAGGGGATCGAGGCCCCAGACTCTGGACCAGCCTGCCCAATGGTACTCGTGCAGTCTCTTCAGTCGTTTAAATCCCGCGTGAAAACTCACTTTATTTTTCCTGGCTTTCCAGTTTGAGTTCCATCAGGAGTTTGAAGTTGTGATGTTCTCGTTTTAGCTCGTTTTTAACTTTGTCAGATTTTTTAAATTTGATAGTTTTTTCCATTTGTTCTTAACATCATTGCAAAGCGCTTTGGTCAACATTGTTGTTTTTAAATGTGCTATATAAATAAAAAGTGGAAAATTGTGTTCAAATAAAAAAAATTAAAAAAATCAAATGATTGATAATTATGTGCACAACGAGAGGAAGGAAACTCCTGATCGCAGTTTAACAAAAACTAAAATCTGCAGTCGGGTGTGTTCTAACCAGATAACATGTTAACCTGCCTGTAAGGCATAAAAATATAATTTCTATTGTTTAAGTATTCTGCATTAGTTAAAAAATCACTGTCACGAGAAGAAGAATATGATTTATTCAGAGGGCAGAGTTCATATAAGATCAGTTTAATGTTGAAAGGACTGAAATGATGGTTAGAGCTGAGAAATGAGATGTCTGAAAAGTTTTAATGATTAAAAAAGTTAACGTGGTTAAAATATGTGTGAGGTGACATTAAATAAGAAATGAGGTGGAAAACAATTAAAACTAAAACATATTACAAATCATTCACAATTTATTCAACTCTAACAATCCCATTTTTGTAAATATTTTTTACAGAAACACAAATTGTGCTAAAGAGAGAATCCGCTTGTTACATGTTCAAATCTTATAATGTGGTCAAATCAAACATGAATGTCACATTTACACATTAAATAAACAGAAATTTCAATCAAATAAATAAAAAATATATTTATTTAAAGCTAGCTCCAGTATACTCCACCTTTACATTGATACCCTGGATATTATTTATGATTTCAAACTAGCTTTAATCAAATATTTTACAACTTTTAGAGCAGAGCGGTAACTTTTCCCGATTTCAATGTTATTTAGTTTCCTGTTGTGTACGAGCACAGAAGCCATGCTGACGCTTTGTCAGATATTATAACACAAAGAGACGTCACATCGTTGCAGACGCAGAAGAGAAAACAATCCCAAAACATTTCCTCCTAGAAAACTAGTTAGAGAAAGTTTTGGTTTAAAAATGGCGGTTGCACACCAAAAACTTTGATTTATTTTGGTATTTAATGTTTTTCCTGTAGACGCTCCTCTAATATCGACCTCTAGTGGTGAAAAACACCAGCAGTCCCTGAAGGAATGCACATCACCCCCCAACCTTTTAAACTAAGATGTCTCAATCAGAGTAGCTGCGGCGGCCATCTTGAATCAGGTCGACGTCTGTTGATGCTCGTCTTTTGATCACTTTGAGTTTCGTTAAACCGGTTCACAAAATATTTAGCTAATGGCAATGGCATGGCAAAATTATAATTTTATTTTATTTAGTAATTAACTTAAACCTACTGTGTGTTTCTGAGGAGAAATAAAAAAGTTTAAAAACATCACCTGGATTTCTTTTATAGATTTTACCCCGTTTTTAAAGAATCGTCAGAATACGTTTTGTAAACTATAAACAGACATTCATGGCTGAAGTGCAAAGAAACATAAAAATAGGACCTGCTAAAGTGTATTTAACTCAAATTCACCCCAAAATCTAAAAAAAAAAAAAAACCTCAAATTGATATTCGTCCATCCAGTTGGTTGACACACAAACACTGCAGGTGTCGTGAGAAGGCCACCATATATTTATCCTCTGAAGGCCAGGTCTATAAATAGTTTTTTTTTTTTTTTATCTACAGCTTCACCAAAACTATACAACTATCCACCTTCATTCCTCAAACCAACCATCTTTAACATGTGTCCAACAGGGTCAGAACCAGAACTGGTTGGGTGGACGTTCTATGGTCTATATGTCTCTATGGTCTGGGGTCCCCTTAGAGGAACTGGGATAGAAGTCTGGGTTTCCCTCCAGGACCCGCCCACAGCTAAACGGACGACAATCAGCGTCTCTGTTAATTGTTTTTATTTTATAAAAGGACAAAACTTAAACGAGTTTCGACCTCAGTCTCACCGAGCTGCGACTGTCATAAACAAATATGAGGAAAGATTGTGAATTTTTTTCTCACGGTCTCTCTGAACTCTGAGTTTACAATCAGAGAACGTCACAGGCGGGTTCTGAACGACCAGTCTTAAAAAATAAAAAGGTGTTTTTATGTGCCTTGCTTGTAAAACTGTGTTCTTGGCCGTGCACATTAGAGTTGCCCATCTTCGTCCACATTGTACCCTCCTTGGTTCACTTTGTACCCGTCCAAGTTCACAATTAAATCTACTTAGTAAAATATATTTTAGTAAAAAGTTGCACATCATTAAAAGAACTGTTGCACAAATGTCGCAGTGTTTTGGCATCTCAGCGTGCTTCAACTGTGGGAGGCTGTTTGGCAAACGGCCTTCGTGACAAGTTCTCCAGAATGTCTTCAAACGTTGGTGGAGGTTTCCAATTTTCTTTTAAGTTTTGAACATGTTCAACAAAATGTCTGGGAGAAATATTTTCTCAAGATAAACACACAGTTGTTGTGAGAATCTCAAACTTCTTGTAATTTAGTTTCCATGAGTCCAAAAGCGCGCAAAAGGCAAGACGGCTTCAGCAACTCACAAAACCAAGCTGTGGTTGGAGAAAGTCGGTCGAGACATGACGTGACTAAACTGCACATCATTCATTGGACTGTTATGCAAGCGTTGCAAAATATTTGCAAACATTTCGTGAAGCCAGAATCTCACATGGATGCAACGCTTGGTGAACGGCGTTCGTAAAGGAGTCCTCAGAAGATCTAAATGCTTCGTAAGTCTAGAGCTGAAAAAACATCTGAGTCTGCAGCCCTCAATGTCCAGGTCCAAACACCACGCCACTGATGATGTTTAAAAGGGCACCACACGCGGCACATTATACGCCCGTCAACAAACTGTTGCACCGCAATCTATAACAATGGCCCGACAAACATTATGTGTAACCTTAAACCTTAGAGCTGGGCTGATGAAGACTACGAGATGCTGTCCAGTGGTGATAGAGATGTATCAAGTTCTTTTACATTATCTTGAGCAAATCAGAAGTTATGGGAAGGACAAGAGAGAGTTTACAGATGGAGACGAACCTAACACATCCACCTTTCGACAGGTGAAAAATAAAAAGTGGTCAATCTTCACTTCAAAACCGTATTCTGGTCGACTGAATCAGGAGCGTGGAAGCAGCTGAGATGGATCCAAAGCGGGCCGGGGCGGGTACGACGTGGGCGACAAAATCAAGCTTGCACTGAAACAAGCTGCGATTTCCAAAAAGTTAAGAATTCAGTTCGACTGCAACAGTGGCAGCCAGGTGAGATGCTTGAAGCAAGAAAATTTAAAACTTGACTAGTAGCACCATGTCAAACAGAGCGATGGACCCAAAGGTATATCTAGTCTGTACACTTGGACTAATTTCACATCCAACATTTTATTTAATGTTAATGTTCCTTCTGAAATCATCTTTGGTAGCAGCGTCCGCTGACAGCCGTCAGTCTAAATACCACTCAGAAAAATAGAACAAAAACAGGCGGATGAATAAACAAAAGGAAGTAACTGGGTGGAATGATGCTGATGTTTACCGCGCTTCCCCAACCTGAGCCACGTCTTTGTGTCAAGCGCTTTGTTTAAATGTAAGCCTTAAATAGTGAGCATCTTAAAATGGTTGTTTTTCAGGTTTTTAAATGAGTTGATATTCTACGACGGGCTCAGCTGTTGAGTTTGGCTGCCTTCTCATCCTTCTCTTTGGCCTTTTCCTTCTCCATCAGCTTCTCCTCCTTCTGCAGCATCGCCACGATGTCCGCCACCTGCGATGTGGCGATGTCGATGTCCTCTTTGTCGATCAGTTCCACCACCTGGAAAAAAAAACAACACATCCGGAAACTTACTGAAATGTTGGCTCTTTGACTTTTGTCTTATTAAAACAGTTGAAGTTGAAGCGTCAGTTCAGACTGGGGTCTCTTCACTCGTTTTAATAAAACCATGTTGTTGTCTACTGTAAAATGTGGGCAGATTTCACCTACATCGTACCGCTACGGATTCCTGATCCGAGTCGCATGTTGCCATTTATTTGTCTAATATAAATTTTCCAAAGCTGCAAAGGAAAGTGAATAAAGATCTCATTGGGCTGTAACTGTCAGTGACTAGATGGCCACACAGAAATAAATCAAGTTGAGTTTTATCAACGTTCATGTGGAAATTATACACGTAAAGAACGCAGCTCTGATCTCTTCTTAAATAAATGTATCTGTCTGACTTACTTTGATGACGTCATCGATGTCTATCTTTCCGTCTTTGTTGTCGTCGAACGCCTCCGCGATCCGGTGCAGCTTGTCCTCGGGAATGTTCTGGATCTGCCGCATGACGCCGATGAGCTCGTCGATGCCGACCAGGTTCTCCCTGAAGGTGTGGAAAAGACTGTATACAGAAAACGGTTACCAGGTTTGACCGGGCGTAGAACGGCGGAGAGGTCCAAGGAGACCGTGCTGAGCTCAGGCTCACCGCCACTAAGGTTTATGTTAGTCCTGTTAGTCCAGTGTCCCTCGTACGACGACCTCGACTCTGTCCACAGCAGGGGCGCGCCCTCAAATTCAAGATTTGACCCAAACTGAGACCAGAGGTGCGCTTCAGGAGATCGGCACTGTCACTTAAAACTGTCACAAGTTTTTAAAGTATTCAACTTTATTAAAATATATATTGTCCTCATAGAAATACTGAAATCTTTATCATTCTTTCAAACATATCATCTTTAAAACCTTCAACATATAACTGTTTTTGTCTTTTACATGCTGCTCTGCAACTACTGCTGTTTGATAGTTTTAGCATTTAACCTGTTGCAACTTCAGCTTTTAGCTAGCCTTTTGATACTTATGGATTCTAGCTAAACTTTTAATGCTTTTAGCTAGTGTTCTTATATCTTTAGTTATCCTAATGAGTCTTTCAGATGCTAGCTAGCATTTTGATACTTTTAGCTTTTCACCAGCCTTTTGTCACTTTTAGCATTTATTTACTCTTTTGATACTTTAGCTTTTATTCTCCCTTTAACTAACTTTAGTTTCTAGCTAGTCAATTGATGTTTTAGCCAGCGTTTTGCCACTTTTAAATAACCTTATGTTATATTTAGCTTCTGTCCTTTTCAAAGCTTTATTAGCTTTTTGATACTTTTAGCTTTGGTCGCTACTTTTGCTTTTAGCTTCAATTGTTACTTTAGCTAGCATTCTGCTAATCATGGCTTTTTTTTAATCTTTGGTTTCAGCTAGTGTTTAGCCTTTTTTTTAGCTTCAACTAAATTTTAGCTGCTGTGAATTTCAGCCATCATTCAAAGCTCAGCAGTCAAACTGTATTTTTACAGAAAATGCTTTTTTCTTGTTTTATTTTTTTCCCATAATGTAGAGTAATGTTTGAATAGAGGCTTTTTTCATGGTTAAGGGCCCTGCGTACTCCATCTGAAGCTGAACAGTCGACTCGCGGTCACGTGGTTGCAGGACGTTTGTTTTCACGCACACCTTTAATAGTCTAAGACGCAGATCTCCTGGGAAACGCTCCTGCTGGGGTATACGTCACCGCACAGGTTTCTTTCTTCCCATCAGAGTCTCCACTCGTCACTGCAGCCACCGTTTGGCCACAAACCTATCATGATGAAAGCACCTCACTTTTCATCAGACGGACTTCTCCATGTCTGCATGATCTCCATCCAGGAGTTTTTGGCCATTTGGCTAATTTAGTGCGCTTGAAGAGTCGTGAGTGCATTTCTGCATTGACAAACACGCCTGCAAACCTCTGACCAGTCGCACAACACTTGGCTCATACGCCTGTGAGAAAGTGTGGTCTGGGCCTCGTGCTGAGAAGGAGCGGGCGAAGCTGTTCTGAGAACTGACACCATTTTTGTCGCGCATCTGTGACAATGAGAGCTGATTTAGCAGCTTCAGATGGAGTATGCAGGGCCCTTTAGACATGTGGTTTAAAACACTGAAGTCTCTTACCCAATGCGGGGCGTGGCTCCACTGTCCACCTGTCTGTCCAGGGCCACCTTATCCTTCTCCAGCTCCAGGATGATCTTGTCGATGCGGCTGATCATATGGGTCAACCTCTTAGACAGACGCTGGCTGGCCTTCGGCTCCTCCAAAGACTTTTCTTGACCCGTCTTAGAGAGCTCGCTCTTCATCTCCTCTAGATCCTGGAACATAAACGCAGACAAAGATGTGAACTTGAGCTTGCAGAAGGACATCTATCGCAGACGATCCTGTAATTTTACACATTTTGAGCTAAAATCTCATGTGGAAGTAGCCGAGAGTCGTCCCGCTCTTCTCCAGGTAAGTGTAGGCACCTCGTTGTATTCCTGAACGTCGTCCTTCAGCTCCTCCAGCTCCTCTTTCTCCAGAGTCAGAAGCTTCTTCTGCTCCTTCAGCTTTGAAAAGGCGTCACTCAGCAGATCAATCTCTTCTTTGGTGATCTCCTCATCCTATAAAATAAAATAAAAATAACAGAATCAAATCACGTTGTAAAGAAATGCTTAAAGTTTTGTAGCTCTACGCATGGAGTCTAAAAACTAGAGGGATAAACTGCTGTGGGGAATAATAAAGTCAATAATAAGATTAATAAAAGGAATAATAAAGCCAGTAATAAAATTAATAACTGGAATAATAAAGCCAGTAATAAAATTAATAACTGGAATAATAAAGCCAACCTGGAAGTGCAGAACAGGCTGCGGCTGTTTACACAATAAAGTGAGAAAAGTGAGTCAAAGGTTCGTTCAGATGTTTACAACAACCTAAAACACTCATCACACCTGAAATGTGGATGTTACTGTGTAAAGACGTCACCTTGAGTCCTTCTACAAGAGGAGCTGCGTCCTTCAGAGTTTCTGGATGAGACGTTATACTGGACGACGACGACTCCGCCTCGCTGGGCTTCGCCACGCCGAGTTCAGGCTCCACCTTGTCCTCCTACAGACGACGGCAGATAAAAACAAATTCAATGCAAAATGCTCCATCTGTGAGGGTGTAACGGTACGCATGGACGTCTGGGACAGGTGGAAGCAACATAAAGGAAAACATTAATCAAAGGTGGCCAGCGCTCCAGTCTAGAAGTATTTTTGCTGACGGACTTGACAGAAAGAGTCAAGAAACTGTTTAAAGCACTCGTATCAAAACAAAGCACGAACTGTCGGTTCAGACGAGGAGCTTTTTTGAAAATCATGAGCCATTTTCCCATTCACAGCTTGCAACGATGCATCTTGAGGAAATTACAGAAAGTAAATTAACTTTTTAAAAGACTGTTTGGAAGAGGATGCATGCTGGTTTGAAAACACCTTTTTTTGGGGGCGTCAGGAATTCCTGTCCAGGATTTAAAAAGGGGGAATCTCCCAAGCTTCTTAGTGTCACAAGGGGATTTCCCGCAAGAGAAAATAGTCAATTTTAAGGGAAATTAAATTAAAAGGATTATTTTTAAAAAAAATCTGAAGGCATACCTGTTCAAAGGTGATGTCTTTTAACAAAATATACAAATCTCTCTTACGCCACAAAGTATTTTCACACAGTTTTTTTTTTTTTTTTACACCTCAGCCTGAGGTCATTCTGACTGATACTGCAATCGGCAGTACATAAAGTCAGGAGTCTGTTTTTATTGAGTGGGTCTCGAGCTGAAATGTTCAAGAATCACTGATGTCGAACACGATTAAACATCAGCTAGTTAATTTTTTTTAGTGGAGTTACCAGTTAATAAATCCAGCAACCTTAGAGCCATGCTGCTAGCTGGAGTACAGTAGTTTGTTTTTCTGATTCTGCTCCCAGAATGTTTTTTTTTTTTTTTTAGCCAAAGGCATTTTCTTATCATTTTTATGTTTGTATCCTGCTTCAGATCTTTTGTACAAGTTCCCAAAGACTCTTGACACCAACGGTAAAAAGATGGCGATCACCTTCGCTGCCTTTTCTGCAGCGTCAGCCAGCCTCTCCAGCTCTCTGTCCTTCGTGTCCTGGAGTATGGCCGCCTCCTCCTGCAGCATCGTCTCGATTTTGGTCTTGTTGTCCACTTTGGAGAGCTCCATCTCTGCCGCCTTCAACTCGGCCTCCTTAGTCTGAGGAGAGAAGAGTAAGGTGGTCAACTGTTTGCTGGTGCTTCATCACTGACTCAAACACCTGATTTCCCCTCTGACTCTGATGATGTCATTTTTAACAAGCCAACAGTCTTAATGCAGGCGATGATGAAGTTTGCCAAAGACAACGCCATCTTATGATCGTGAAAATCAAAAACTCAAGACCCCATGCCTCTAAAGACCAGAATCACTCCCACACAGTTAAAACTTTACATTTCAAGTATTGAAATTTACTCCACAGAGGACAAACAGTATGAACTAAACTGATATTATTGGTGTAAAGCCCCCAGTATAGCTCTGCGTAAGGCTGTACGCCGTACTACGCCGTACATACGCCGCGTATGTACGGCGTAGTAC
>JARVGV010000673.1:22887587-22900307 GCA_031762435.1 Hypsolebias longignatus
AGGTGAACTGCCTGCGTTCAGTACGCGCGTATGGAACGGCGTACAGCCATACGCAGAGCTATACTGGAGCCTTTAGGGTGAATAAAAGCGCCCCACTGGTTGTTCTAGGTATTACTGTCAACATACCACCATCTCAGGAAGTGTCTGCATTGTAGTCTTCAGCTGGTCGGCAGGAGACAGGGTGTCAGGGAGGTACATGGCTCGGGACAGAAGCAGCAGGGAGGTGGGAATCTGTTGGTTCAGGTGCAGCTCCAACCACTACAAAAGGAAACATGAAAGCATTGAGTAGTTAAAATCTGCAGGACAACTCAAACGTGGACAATTAGGAAGATCGGGAGTTAAACTGAGAAGTTATTTGTTACCTGGCTGAGCTGCTCTCTGAGTCGTTCCTCTGTGACGCCGAGAGATCTCATCCCTCTGACACGACAAGCCGTCTGCACCTCGTTCACATTCAGGCTCTCCACTCCTTCTTCGGCTATCAGCTGAACAAGCGGAGGGGTTTCAGGCGGAGTCCATGTGCATAAATGTCCTAAATGTTGCTTCAGGATTGAGAGAACACATTTACCTTGTCGTCCGCTCGGATGGCCCTGAGCTTCATGATGAGCTGAAAGCGCAGAAAGTTGTTGGTCCCGATGGACTGGAGCTCCAACAGGCGGCAGAGCGCGACCAGCTGGGGTCGGGTCAGGTTGTCCAGAGTGAGCTCGTCCTCGAACAGCTTGGAGAACTTTATGATCTGCTCGTTGCTCGGACGTTCCCCGGAGTCCCTGATCTGCAGGAGCCAAGAAGACGCGTACAGTTGTACGTTCAAGTGTTTTAAATAATTTCTGGCTGCTTGAGTTTAGGTGTTAACTCGGTCTTCGCTCACAGACCTTCTGGAAGAAGGTGGAGAACTCCTCGGTCACGTCGCTCTTGGCGGCCTTGTTCCTCAAAGCGATCTCCTCGATGGTGTCCTGCAAGAACTTCGCCATCTCTAGTTTGACCCTCAGCTCCTTTTTCAGCCGCTCCTCCTAAAAACAAACAAATCCCAAATAATCAGAAAACACCTCAAAATAATTTTGATATTTCTTAAAACAAAAACGTTTAACAAAATAAACAGCTGCAGATTTCAAACCAGAGAAACTGCTGAGAGCTGAATGACTGCTAACATTAGCTAAAGAAGCTGAAACTGACCATATAAAAGCTGAAATAACTAAAATGCTTCCTAATAGTAGCAAAACACTTAACAAAAACTAAATAAGTTAAAAGCCACAACAATCAAAAGTCTTGCTGGATGGTAAAGGTAGTAAACCTTAGCTAAAAAAGTAGCAAATAGTAGCGAGACACTAGCCAATGTTAACTAAAAAACTACCGGTAAGTGGAGCAAACCCTAGTCAAAAGCTAAAATAAGCAGAACACTGGCTTAAAGCTAAAAGAGATAAGCTAAAACCCTAAAAAATGCTAGCTAAAAGTAGCAAAACACAGGCTTAAAGATAAAGAAATAGAACACTAGCTAAAAGCCAATTAATTGCCAAATGTAGGAAATGTTAAATGTCTAAAGAAGCAAAACCCCAGCTAAAAGTTAAAAAACTAAATGCTAGCCAAAAGTAGTAAAACACTAGGTATCATTAGCAGCATGAGGCTAAAAGTAAAAATAAATAAAAACGCAAAACATTAGCTAAAAGTAAAAAGTAGCAGGACAGTAGCAGCAAATTAAAACTACAAAAACAGCATGAATGCTGGAGGGTTTTTTTTTTTTTTTTTGGTCAATTAAATTTTTGAAAGAAACAAAATATTTGTAAAAATTTAATATTTTAATGTTCCAAAAAACTACAAGCCACAGAAGTTATGCGCTGAATGAGCCAAATGTTTTGATACATGAACGGCTGAAACAACACAAACTACGCACAAATGGTTGAGATTGAAACAAATAAAAACAGAAATAATAATCAATTAAAAAAAAAAGCTTCACCTTCTTGGACTTTGTCTCGAAGGTGGACGGCAGCATGTTGGGAAAAAGTTTCAGAGCGACGGGAAGAAGGAACTCCATGAACGGAACGATGATGAAGACCAGGAAGGGCAGCAGCCTGAAGACGTCTGCACACGTCCTCAGAAACTAAAGACAGAAAGACACAGGAGAACAGAACCACGTTAGCTGCAGCAGTTGCTCGGTATCAGCTGATTGTAGTTTACTGCAGCCTCCAGCAGAGAGCAGCACCACACACAAACAAACCTTTTCAACTTCAAACACCAACTTGTAGTTTTCAGAGTCCCTGTGTTCACATGCTGACAAATTTTTATATTTTGACTCTAGAGGCTGAATCTTCTCTTTCACGGTATCCAACTGACCGTTCTGGGACATGATCTGCGCTTCCTACCTGCAAATGACTGGCCAGAGGAGCCGTCTTGAGCATAAAGGCCTTTGACCAGAGGCCCATTGATATGCATCTCCTCCAGCTTCACATTAAACAGGGAAGGAGGGGGTGAAACTTTAAAATAGGAGGATTACTGTGAGTGAAAGGACACCAGTGCAAAATTAGCATGCGCACTGAGGGAGCTGCATTTAAAAGGACGCAGATGTGGGGGAGAAAGACTCGTCACCTGAAGCTCTAAGCTCTGCCGTGAGGCTCTTTCCCTCCTCCAGTCAACAGTTAGCATGCTCCATGTAGCACAGTTCATGGTGTTTAAAGCATGACTGCTTTTATTTTTAGAACAGGAAACTGCTTTAGGACACGTTTGTAAGTCACTGTAGAGCTTTGGACGCTTGTCTAAGCAACAACAGGGATCAAATTCTTTGATCTCTTTTAAAATCCAGCTCTCTAAAACAAAACATTAGCTAAAAGTAGCAAAACACAAACTAAAAGAAACAATGCTAGCTAAAAATCAAAACACTTGCCAAAAATAAAAGTTTAAAATTGCTAAATGCTTACACACACAAAAATAAATAAATAAAGCTAAAAGCTAAAAATGCTATGTAAAACCTAAAGACGATCCTGAGAGTTTGTGGATTTAAAAAGTTCACATCAGTAAAAACGAATGGAAGTTTTTTAAACCTAATTTACCTGACAAGGGAAGCGTTGACACCTGTGCACTACGGCTAGAATCAGTAGTCGACATTTTCCTGAGCGTGTAGCAGCGACACAACCTCATCATCAGTCCAAATAAGTGTGTGTGTATTCAGCATCACTTGATCTAGACTAATACTGAACTAGAAGCTGTTGGTATCTGAGCTCAATGGTAGAATTGAAGTTTACATAAAAGTGGAATAAGTATGGCCAAGTTTTCTTAAATGTCAACATCTGGTTTTTATTTTTAATCATGACCATGATTTGCTAAAACAAAAAAACTTAAAATATCCTTGATGGGGTTTTAACCCCCTATTTGGCAAACGGAGTTTAAAACAAAAAAAAACTACCAGTACTAATTTTCAGAAATGATCTCGCAGCTCGTCATGTCAGTCTATGCTCACCTGTCTCCTCTCCCGGCGGGACAGAGTATTTCCGTTCAGGACCCTCCACAGCATCCGTCCAGCGATGGTGGTATCGATCCACAGCAGCCTGAAGCCGTGGTAGTAGTGCTTGATTTCATCCACAACTCGCTGCCGGATCGTCCTCCTAACAGGTTCCGAATCCAGCGTTGGGCTGTAAACTGGACCCCCCTCCTCCAGCTTTTTCTTGTCTTTTAAGGAGCGCAGAGACTTCTCGACTTTCGAGTCGTCCCATCTTGTCCTGGATGTGTGGATCCACCTGACACCAGGGAGGTCTTGTGGGGAGGCTATTGTCCACCGGGCTCCTGTTGTGACAGCAGGGTGCAGGGACCAGAAGCACCCTGCTGCTAAAGCGCAGTGAAGCTGCCGCGGGTCCAAGTTCTGACAGGATCCAACATGTTCATCTGACAAGGGGAGGGAAGGACAGACAGAGGAGGCCGGGGCAAAGCTGCCAAGTTGGAGACCATCAGGCCTGAAGAGGACAAGAAATAATAACAACAACTCTGAGTAAAAAGATAATAACACATAGAGAAATTAATTTGGTCTGTTTGTTGTTATTCAACCTGGTCAGTTACCAGAAAGAGCGTACAGACATTTATTTGGCTTACTTCTGACAGGCGAGTCTGAGGGGTGTGCAGATGAAGTAGGAACCATCCTGGAGTTTCCCTTTAAAAATTAAAAAAATAATGAATTTCAAAAGATCTATAGATGTTTTAAATAAAAGTATGTTCAGCACAGACACACTGAATATGTCATTAAATGGCACTCATTAGTAAATCATCTACAAGCAGCGATTTAAAATCTCTGATAGGTCCGATGTATTTATGACACCAGCATAAGTTGCTGCATCTCTGAGTGTCTTGCATAATCCTCTTTCAAGGAAAACCTTTAAGATTTTTAATAAAATCTAAACCTAGACGGGTTTTTTTTTTTTACATCAATATGCTGTGCTTAGTTTCCTCCAACTGTGCTGCAGTGCATTCTGGGTAAACATTTGTCCTCTGGTCTAGTTCTATCCCAGAAGTCTTGCGGTTCCTTCACATGAAACTTTTCCCAACCGAAGTCGTGCTGCCATGTTTGTAGAAAGCTGCTCCAAGCAAGCCATGACTTTAGACACTGCAGACCTCAGCAGGTTAAACTGAGATGGAGCTCATTTCTCTGAGCACTGCACGGTCTGACCTTCGGTGTAACTGTGCTGGAATGATTGTCATCTCTCTTAAATCTCTTCCACTAGTGAGTAATCTTTTTCTCTGTAGAACAATGGACTCCATACGACCTTTGACCTGTCTTAGGCAGATCTATGAGGTCATTGCGGCTATGTCTCCACCTTGGCATTGTGTTTAACCCGCCAAACCTGTATGCTCCAGATCAGAGACGGTCCTACTGAGGACCAGGTAATCATCAGCTCCTGACTGACCCTGAACAACTGAGATCCTCAGAAGCAGCGAGGCTGGAACCAGTGTTTCACTCACAGATGTAACTTTTAGTTTTGGTTTAGTAACTAATTACTCTGAGGAATCAGTTGTGTGTGTGTGTGCGCGCACACATTTTAAGGATAAATGGTACACCATTTACCATCACTTTTAGAAAATGTAAAGTCTTCTGATTCTATAGTTTTTTTTTTTTATTCAAGTAAAAAAAAGTGACTTTAGCACAACAGAATAACACCAAATCACAGCTAATCCCACTGCTTAAGTCCAAATGAACAAGACGAACAGGCACAGGTCCGGTGAAATTCTTCAGTGCTGGACCAAACACAAAGTGACCCACTTCTGTCCAATAGATGGGGAAAACCATATAAAAAGCACAACAAATACATACATCGGTTTCGTAATTTAAAAAACAACAACAACAACAACAACAACCAGTTGTGTTGCATTAGCTGTAGAATCGTGGGGAGAAATGCTGCCATGGCAACAGCATCCAGTTACACAGCAGGGCAGGTGGGGGCGCTTCCAGGTCAAAGTTAAGGCAGAATGTTCTCAATCTAGCTTTATGTTCTGCTCAGCTGACAGACCTTTCATTAACGCTTTGTGAAGGCTAATTTGTTGTTTAGAAGAATAAACCACTGAGTGCCTACTGTCACCTTAACAGGTAATGTACGTAACGAGCACCTGACCTGACCTGACCCTGAAAACTCCCGTCCCTTCTACATGCTAATAATGCGCTAATTACAAATGCTAATGTGCCATTTACTCTCCTGTCAAAGAAAACTACTAATTCACCACCTTACCTATTCCTTTCCGGAGTTCGTTCTTCAAGGACCGGGAGGTTTTCATCAAAGGTGCTCTGGACCTCGTAAATAGGATTAACGCCATGCTCTTTAGAGTCTAAAGTCGCAGCCTGTAAACAGTTAAATTAGCTTGCTAATTCACAAGCTAGTAGCAGCTAGACGGTAAGCTTGGCTAGCTCCAGTTTGAGCTAGACGTTATGACTAACGGGTAACTGTAACGGGACATTAAAACAAATTAAAATAAAATATATATGTGACGATTTAAAGAAGCTGCGACAGACGATTTAACTCCGGTAGAATGTTCTGCCTCATGTCGTGTCCTTGCTTCGCTCCTACGCGCATGACAGTTAACCGACCCCAAGAAAGCCGTCTGGTGACGTCAGTTTATGGGCGTTTCCTTGTTGAGGTTTCCGGTGCGCTTACAAATTAAAAGCCCCCAAATGTTTCTGAGTGGACAGAATTATCAGGTGTTTTTCAAACGTCACATGAAAACAAATGATGCGAGATTTTTTGTGGGGACATCAGTGACTAAGACAACACAATGCAGGGTTTGAATTGTTTATATTAAAAAGCAAACAAAATGGAAATCAAAGTACCCACTGTCCAGGAAAATGGGGAGTGTGGTAAAGAGGTGAAGAAGACAATCCAGGTAGGATTGGAATGGATGGAGAAAAGTTTCAGGAGTGATTTGTGACAAAAGGGTGTCAGCAAAGGTCAAAGGAGTCAAAGGACAGGTTTACAAGACAGCTGTGAGACCAGCTATGTTTTCTGGAGACAGTGGCACTGACAAAAAGACAGGAGAAAGAATTGGAAGTGGCAGAAATGAAGATGTTGAGGTTCTCCTAATGACTGACAAAGATGGATAAGATCAGGAATGAGATCATCAGAGGTACAGCACAGGTAGAACAACTGGGAGGTAAAGTTAGAGAGACCAGACAGATGGTTTGGACATGTCCAGAGGACGGACAGTGGGTATACTGGTAGAAGAATGTTAGAAATGCAGCTGCCAGGAGAAAGATGAAGAGAAAGGTGGATGCAGTTCGAGAGGACATGGAGTGACAGAGAACATAAAGAGATGGAGGATGACTCGCTGTGGCGACCCCCTGAAGAGGGAAAAGCCGAAAGAATACAATTTTGACAAATTTAAGTCACAGCAGCTGAATGAGCTGAATGTTTTGATATATAAACGGCAAAAAAAAAAAAAAGAAGCTTAAAATAGAATACAGTAAACAAAATTAAAATAACAGCACTGTTGCTGCTTCACATACTAAAGGAAACTTGTGAGGAAGCTGAGGGACAACGAGCTCATTACGGTTGGATTTCTTCTTCTTCGTGTTCTTTTTTTTTTTTTCTTTTTGAAAGGACCGGTTGGGTGCTCGCGGCTCCGCTCGCGACCAATCGGAAGTGAGTATTTTTCGCGCTGGTCGGACCCGGAGTTTGAGTTTCCCGCAAGCTTTTTCGACTCGGCTCAAATCAATTCATCCACTTTCCAAGATGTTTACGGGCATTTCCCCTCTGTAACTTCAAACCGAAGAGATTCGACAGGTAAACACGAAGAAAACGCCTCCCATAATGTGACAAAAGCGGCAACATTAGCGGAAATTATTATTATTTTTCTGGAAGTGCATTTTGTTCAGGCCGAGCTTCCATCTTAGCGAGCTAGCTGGCTATGCTAACGGTGAAATGTGCAAACTGGTCTTTATGGCTCGGTGGTTAGCTTTAGCTAGCAGCGTTAGCTCTTTTGGACCAAGCTGTCATGTCGCCTGTAATTTAATTAACTATGTGAAACAGTTGTCGAATACGTTGTCTTAATCGAACTGATGAACAAGAGTGGCTTTTTGTTTGTTTTTGCGTGTCAGCTTGCTCGTGGTTTCACTGCATTTAGCATTTGTGGGTGGCGGCTTTGTCTATTTGCTGGAGTCCGGCTTAATGGCTGACTGTACCGGTAAAAAGAAAGGCTTGTCCCGTGGCTTGAATCCTTTTTTTTTTTTTTTTTTTTTTTTTTTTTTTTTTACCTTTTCCGTCGCGGCTTTTGCTTCAGGTGATAGACGGAGCCTTTTTATTTCATGACATGACGGTGAAAGTTCCTAGCTAGCAGGTGGGACGTTTTGATTGGTTAAAAACTCTCTAGAAAAGGCGTTTTGTTGTGTTGCAGCCAAGATTTGCAGCCTTGTAGCACAGTATATAATAATAATATATATAATTGTAGTTGCACCGGTATCCTCGGCTTGTAGCCGGCGTTGTTCTGTTCCGCACCATTCTGGGCATTGATGTAATGGAGGCTGGCTCTTTCCCACACTCAGTCCCCATCTAATACCTGGAAAGAGGACAAACGCAGCCAAGGCCTCTCTGTTAATTCATTTTATATTTATATGTTTAATCCTAAATGGGTTAAACTTGACCTTATGTTCATTGTTGAACTGTAACTGACTGTTTCTTTATGTTTTAACAAATCAAACAAAGCACCATTCAAATATCACGGATTAACATTTTACACCAAATTAAAACAGCAAAACATATTTAAAAAAGCAATAAATACTCGAACACTCATTTAAAATAAGCTGTAAAAATGTTCAACATTGTAACGTAGTAAACATCAGATGTATAAAAATAAAACTCATAACTCATAAAAAGATGAACTGTAAAAAATAAAGACGTAAAACCAAAACACCAAAAAGGAGAGTTACAAAAAATTGTGTTTTAAAGTAAAATAAGCTACAATTTATTCCCTGAAATGCTAACAAAATTTGTTGAGACTGAGTTAAATTACAAATGCGGCTAAAAATGAATGACTGCTTGAACTGAATTAAATTTACTCAAAGCAGAACAGAATATAAAATCACCAAAATAGTTAATAGCTGAAATTAGAAAAGGAGTAGAGATGACGCAAAACAGTAACTAAAGCAAAACATGGCATATCAGTAGAAATAGTAACATGAGCTCTGAAGTGTAGTTAAAGGCAGCTAAAGCCAAAAGAAGCAGAATGATACCTAAATGTTGACAAAACATCAACTAAACACTAAAAGGTGCAAAAATAGATTTTAAAAAAAATAAATGATTTTGAAGGAGTTGGAGAGATTTATTACAAATAAACTATTTCGTAAGTTATAAATTTTACAAAACCCAAAAGTCTCATCACATTATTCCCAATCAAGGTGAACGTTTGTGTATGAGTTTAAACAACAAAGTGGGGAGTAATTCAGTCCAGAAAACGAACAGAAGACACCATAAACATGATATTATTGTTCTCAAATGTTGCTGCTGTTGAACCGGGTTGCTGCACATTCCTGAAGAGCAAAGTTCAGACGCAGGACATGTAACCTTATGCTCATATTGCAGAATCTGCTGTTTTCAGTTCAAATCTGTAAAAAGAGTTGTTTGTGTCTCCTGTCCTGCAGCCTTGTGAGCCTGGAGGGGTTTTATGGGATGGACAGCATTGGTAGCTCCTTGCCTTCAATGCCTGAACCAGCCAGCCCAGTCAGCATGAAGCAGCCACCCGAGTCCTTGAGTGTAGGGAAAGGCCACGGGGACATAGGCAGCGATCCGGCCTTGCTGATGGACAAAGCTGCGGTGCAGCTGGCCGCCACGCTGCAGGACGGCGTCCTCCAGAAGATGGCCGGCCACAACCATAGCAACCACGGCCAGGAGATGCTCAAAGGCCTGACTTCTCTGGTGCTAAACGGAGACCAGGAGACGCTGCCGAAGCTTTGTACTCCAGAGCCTCCTGTGCTGAAAGGCGCCGAAGCCCCCGCCACTAACGCCACCCATCAGGTCAACTGCACGCCTCACGTCGAACCCGAGTTAAAGGTGACGATTCCCCAGGTGGTTAAGCAGCCGTTGTTCGAACCATCCTCTGCTAACGGGACTAGCCTGGTCTCTGTCTCCAACGGTACTTTATCTGCGCACGACGAGAGGCAGGACGTGAAGAAAAGGAAGGGGAGGCTCCACAAACCAAAACCTCTCCTGAGCTGTGGCTCCTCCGTCGTCGCTGTGGAGCCAGCTGAGCAGACAGGAGCAGCTGAGAAGGTATAGCAAAAAAATAAGTCTAGCAAGTTGGTGTTTAAAAACAAATCTCATAAACTCATATTTTACTCGTAATAGATCATAGTAAGTATATCAAATGTATAACTACGCGGTAATTGTAACATTTTTAGAGGAAAAAAATACTGTATGTAATTTTGAAGGTTAAGGCAGTAAATCTCAAGTTTAGACATCCTGTTTTATAGAATCAATTGTTTAAATTTTGTTTTGGAAATAAACTTTCCCACAACAGTCTATTTTTATTATATTTTTTTATTTTTGTTGGGTTTCGTTGACCGATCGACCCGTCGCTTGTTTCTTCCAGCAAGTGGAGGACACCAAACTGACAGAGCAGCCTAAAGAAGAGGATCTTCTACAGACCCGGTTTTCTGTCGGGGATCTGGTTTGGGCAAAAGTGTCTGGTTACCCCTGGTGGCCCTGCATGGTGACCACAGACCCCGAGTCCAACTGTCACTTTAAGAAGAAACAGAAGGGTGAGGTGTCCTCACTGTTAAAAGGGGAAGGATAAACTAATACTAATGACTTCACTACATCATTTATTTTATTTTTTTGTCTTTTTGTTGTTGTTGCAGTTAACAGCAGGTTAGGCTCCGTTTACCATGTGCAGTATTTTGGAGATGCTCCTGAGCGAGGATACATCTTTGAGAAGAACATGGTGCAGTTTACTGGGGAGGACCAGTACCTTGAGCTCAGTCAGAGCAAGAAACAGCCGGTCTCCAGCGCCACCCTTAGAAAGGTAATTTACCGCCGTCTGTTTTACGCTTGTGTTAATCTTGTTGTTAGGAGGTTATTTTCTACCATATGTGCATTTCTTTTAGCAGCCTCTTCTGTGTTTAGTTGTTTTAAATCTTTTGTCGTGCAGACGGCTCCCTCTGTGCCCTGTAAGCTCCGGGCTCAGTGGAACATGGGCCTCCTTCAGGCCAAAGAGGCCCTCAGCCTCTCCCTGGAGAAGCGAGTGGAGAACTTCGGGTTTCTTTACGATGAAAACGGATCCCACCTGAACTCTTACATCTTGGAGAAGCTGAAACCAGAAAGGATCGACAAGACGGAGGAAACGGAGTCCAGACTGGATCCAGTTCTCTCCTCCCTGCTGGTTAGTTTGTAACTGGATAGACAAGATTCTGACCTGCAGTTCTCAGATATTAATGCTTTATCTTCAAATTTGGGTGTTTATGAATAAACCAAACCCAAATTATGACAAACAGTAGCGTGTTTTAATTGCAGCTCTGAAAATAATATTTAGCACATCCTTTATTCTGAATATTCAATGTTGTGACAATTAATTTAAACAAAAAAGTAGTAAAAACATACTTTTTGTCTTTGAAAAGTTCAGTTAGCATCACAAAATATTAAGTTATTTTTACAGGCGAAAAGTTATCTTTTTTTAAAATTTATTTATTTATTTATTTTTTAGCTTTTTGCTTTTTTAATGTTTCTAGTTTTGTTATATAAAAGTACAGATGCTTTATATCAGAAAATGCTGAGCTTTTTGAGGGGAGGAAAACAAAACGTCATTTCAAAACAGATTTTGAACCCGTATGTGATGCTTAGCTTTTATTTATGTATTTTATGCTTCATCACGGAGCTATTTCTTTTTTTTTTTTTTACTTATATTTTTAGAGTCTCGCAGATTCTGCACCAGATAAACGAGCTGAACCGATCGTACGGCAGAAGATCAGAAGTCGCAAGGACGGCCGGCTTCCTGCGAATTCAGGAGGGAAGAAGAAATCGTTGGACGAACGTCGTGACCTCGAGAAGAAAACAAAGCCAACGTCTTCGACTGATGACGGTTTGGAAGCAGCGTCCCTTCACGTTTCAGCCCCAGGTGGGTCCACAGTTCAGATGCTTAAAAGATTATCAGTGTTAAAAAAAACCTGTTAGTTGTTGGTTTATGAATCAACGAGGTGGAATAACTTCTAATGAGATTACTAAACCGTAAACACATTTGTCCTTCATGAACCGAGCGCTAAAAAGTAACTATTTCATTGATGCATGCTCAATGATCCAGGTAGAAAAATCTAACAAAGTTAAGTCAGGTCCTCTGGACGAACACAAAAAGTATAAATAAATAAACTGTTGAAATTTTTCGTCTTTAGTCCAGAAGACTTTGTCAGTCTGAGGAGCTGTACTAAGCTCAGTGTTATAAATAGCACCTTCTCATAAGCTACGTTTACATGCGCAAAATTCTTTGACTGGATTGAAATGTTTTCAGATTACGGTAAATTTTCATTCAACTTTTGTTTAGGCAGGTTAAGCCCATTGAGCCCATTGAACAATATACTGCACTCCCTGACTGAGCTGCAGGTGATACAGATCATGTTGAGCTCTTTCAAAGTTTCTAGTAGGAATGTAGTCGCTCACCAACCAGTTTTGCTTCCCCGACATGCTAATATTATTAGCATTAGCCAGGCGGAAATACGTGAGGTAGACATAGGTCGCACATGCGCAGCCAGGTCAGTTTGTCACGACCAGAAAAAAATGAGCAGATTGTTTACATGCGCACCTTTCTGATTATGTATCGACATAAACCACCCATCTCATTCTGATTACAAATTCATTCAAATCGAGCTGAATCAACAAAGAATAATCCGAATAGGGCGTTTACATGATGCGTTTTTATTCCGAATGGCCGTTTAGTCCGATTACTTATGTCCATGTAAACATAGCTATAGTGAGTGTCAGTGTCTCTCAGAAGCCAAGGTGGTAAGAGGATCACCAATTCCACCATTGATGCGCAGAAAGATAGTGCATCAATACCAGAATGGTGTCACCCAGCATAAAATAGCAAAGACTTTTAAGTTATCATCATCAACTGTGCATAACATCATCAAACGATTCAGAGAATCTGGAACAATGGCTGTGCATAAGGGTCAAGGCCGTAAAACTCTACTGGATGCTTGGGATCTCCGGGCCCTTAAACGTCACTGCACCTCAAACAGGAATGCCACTGTCAAGGAAATAAGAGAATGGGCTCAGGAATACT
>JARVGV010000673.1:22900407-22916371 GCA_031762435.1 Hypsolebias longignatus
CTATTCTGAATAAAATATTAGATGTTGACACCTCCACATCATTGCATTCAGTTTTTATTCACAATTTGTTTAGTGTCACAACTTTTTTGGAATCCAGTTTGTAGATGTTTCCATGTGTACAGCATCACTGGAGTTATTTTAAGTGTTCATGAAGGATAAATGATTTAAATGTAAAATAACTTCTTTTCTTTTTCAATTCAGTGAAAAAAGAGCGAAAGAAGAGGTCAAAAATGTCACTGACCGACTCCGAGACGGATAAGGATCAGCAGCTCAAAAAGAGGCGTAAAACCACTGAAAAACTGGTAAAATGTTTAAGTTTAATCATTGTTCCTTTCAACTGTGCCTTTAAGATATTAAATGTTCAAATCTTGAGTGTTTCACGTTTATTTTCTAAGGCCTCACTTTTAGAAGATGGAAGCAAGAAAAGGGGGAGGAAGAAATCTGAGAATAAAGATGTTAAAGAAGCGAGAAAATGGACCAGGAAGCCAAAAACTCCCCTGAACGGTAAACAAACGATTCTTCTCTGGTCGGTTCTGGTTCGCTTCACATTGTCTAAACAAACGTTTCGACCGTACGCAGGTGAGCTGAACGCGGAGAAGCCGAAGCGTCGGAGGAAACGGAAACAAGACCTGGAGAACCCGGCTTCAGCCTCGAGAGCGAAGAAGAGACGTTCTTCCCCGTGTTCTGACCCGGAGGTGACAACGAAGAACTTTAAAGCTTTTTAACACAAGTCACAGAGAAGATGAACCATCCATGGGGTTCTGCTGTTCTTTTATTTTAAATCCCGGTTGACGTAAAAACGCGTTAACGGTTCTGGTTCTGTTTGCTTCAGGGCTCCGGGAGCGAAGAACGACCGGACTCTCCGATCGACAGTTTGGACGGGACGAAGAAGAGCGAACGGAAGAAGGAGTTCATCTGTCAGGCACGATTTAATATCCGTCCATTATCTTTACCCGCTTCTTCCTTTTTGGGTCACTGGTGTCCATGTCCAACCATTGCTGTTTGAGAGGCGGGGGACACTGGACAAGTGTCCAGTCCATCACAGGGACACATAGAGACAAACGAGACAACCATTCACTCTCTCACTCACACCTAGAGACAATTTAGAGTCACCAATCAGCCTAACATGCATGTTTTTGATGTGTGGGAGGAAACTGGAGTACCTGGAGAAAACCCACACATGCACAGAGAGAACATGTAAACTCCACCCAGAAAGGCCTCTGGCCAGGATTTGAACCAGGGCAAGCTGCTCACTGAGAGGCGACAGCTCTACTAAGTAGGCGTGGGCGATATGGCTCGAATAAAGTATTGTGATATTTCACAGCATTCTGCCGATAACGATAAATTTCATGATATAACCAAAAAAAATCACAGTTTTTCATTTGACAAAATTAACATGTTGCTTTGCAGTTGTTGAGAAATGTGCATTTTGTCAGTTTATTCACTTTTCCACTTGGTTTTATTCTTATGTGCACTAAAGTAGATTGAATCATAAAAGTGGGGGCGGCTGCCCAGATGTAGATGTAGATGACTTTTGCTGTCCTAATTCAAAATAGCCTGTTTTACAGATATCAACCTGAGGTTTATGTGGTAGTTGCTGAGAGTCATCCACAGTTCATGCTCTGAGCGCCGACAGATCATCTCGTTAAAAGCTTTGGCACGCAAGGTTTCAGGGAATACGTGGTCGTTGGAGGCTCGTCAGTTTGACCGTTGTACGTTTTGCTCTGCAGGTGTGTGAGCAGGCCGGTGAGGACCTGGTTCCCTGCGAAGGCCAGTGTTGTGGCACGTTTCACCTCCACTGCCTGGGTCTGTCCCTCAAACCGGACAAGCTCCTCTGCCAGGAGTGCAGCACAGGTCGAGATAAAACCCCTCGCTCTTTCCCTGTTACTAATAAAAAGCAGCATGGTTGTAGCTGAGACGGTTGATCCGGAGCGAATAGCAGCAGAAACGATGGTTGTTTTATTTCCCCTCAGGAGCCCACAAGTGTTTCACGTGTAAACAGTCGGAGGGCGAGGTCCGTCGCTGTTATGTTCCTCACTGCGGTAAGTTTTACCACGACGCCTGCGTTCGCCTCAACCCCCTCACGATTTTCGACAATAAGGGCTTCCGCTGCCCGCTCCACGCCTGCCTCAGCTGCCACTACGGCTCCTGCTCCAAGGCCCGGTCCACTAAAGGTGAGGCTCAGACCTGAAAGAGTTCAAGAGGTTCTGAGCTTGTGTGTTTCAGAGCAGTTGTTAAACGGGTTCCTGGTCCATCTTTGTCACCCCCTTTCTCTGTAGGCCGGTTGATGCGTTGCCTTCGGTGCCCTGTAGCGTACCACGCCGGCGACTTGTGCGTGGCCGCTGGAAGCGAGATGATCACGAGCACGGCCATCGTTTGCACGAACCACTTCAACGCCAAGAAGGGCTACAGCCACCACAGCCACGTCAACGTCAGCTGGTGCTTCGTCTGCTCCAAAGGTTTGAAACTCGTAACGGCCTCAGTGGAGGAGACGGTCGTTCACAGCCAGTCGTTTAATCATTTCTCTGTTGTGCAGGTGGACGGCTGCTGTGCTGCGAGTCCTGTCCTGCAGCTTTTCACCCAGACTGCCTGAACATCGCCATGCCCGATGGAAGCTGGTTCTGCAACGACTGCCGGGCTGGAAAGAAACCCAGATACAGGGACATTATATGGGTTAAACTGGGGACGTACCGGTAGGACAAACTGACGACCGTTTTCCCGCCATCCGGTGTCAATGAACCCACCTAAAGGATGCGATTTAATTCTTTCTTTCAGATGGTGGCCAGCTGAGATCCACCATCCCAAAAACATTCCTGCCAACATTCAGCAACTCCGACATGAGATCGGAGAGTTTCCCGTCTTCTTCTTTGGTTCGAAGGATTACTTCTGGACTCACCAGGGTCGAGTCTTTCCCTACATGGAAGGGGACAGGGGCAGCAAATATCAGAAAACCAGTATCGGCAAAGTCTTTAAGAGCGGTGAGGAGTCATCATTTAAATTCATAAATTACATAATAACTTTATTTAGGCCCACTCCTGTTTTATAACTTCAACTCTGCCCCTTTAGGACGGAGTATAAAAGAGGAAAAATGAGATTAGGACTAGGTCTGGATTAGGTTTTAGTTGGAAATCTGAACAGACAATCCGTTTAAAGGGTGTTTTAATAGAAACTAGAGCTCTGAATAACTATTAAATTTTATTGAAGAAGCTGAAACTAGCGAAAGCTAAAAGGCTGAAGTAAGAAAAGCAGCTAAAAGTAAAAAAAAAAAAAAAAAAAAGTTACAAATACTGAAGCAATAAAGTAGCCAACGCAAACTGAAACTATCAAATAGTTTGGTAAAAGTAGTAAAACAGGTATGTTTAGAAAGCAGCAAAGATTAGTTTAAAATTAAAAGTGTCAAAATACCTAAGTATCAAAAGTAGTGAAAGGCTAGCTACGGTTTGTGTTAGTAAAACTAGCTTTAGTAGAGTTGTCAACAGAAACGTGCTGAAGCAGATTTCAGAGGACGTTTTAGAAAAATACAGCGATTAAAAAATGACTAAACCTAAAGTCTCAGCAATGATCTGAATCAGCTGAATGTTTTGATTTATTAACAGCTAAAATGTCTGCAGAGTGAGCGTCATGTAAAACATGAACAGCGAAGATTTAAAAACTGATGTTGACAGATGTTTTGGGAATTTAAAAAAAGTGTTTTCTTGAATTAGCGTTGTAAGGAAAAACTAATATTTCACTTGTTTGTACATAATTTTAAGAAAATTTAGTTTGGAGTTTGTAAAGTCATGTACTGTATTTATGAAAAAAGTGAAAACAAGTAAAGTTTTGAATGTACCAGAAAGAAAACTTGGATGTTACTTTAAATATCAGTGTTTCCCCTGCGGTTATACAAACGGGGCGCCCCGTCAACAGAACCGAGCGCCCAGTCTACCTGACGTAACGCTAAGCTAGCGGCTCGCAATACAGGTGCGCTAGCTAAAGAGCTAAAGGCAGCCTCTGGTACACACCGCGCAGCTGGCTCAGATATATCTCTTTCTCCCCACGGAATAGATGAGCACCCCACCATGGCACGTTATCAAGGGGAAACACTGAATATAATGTACAAATGCAAAAGTTTTCAGAGGCTAAGTTGTAAAGTCCCAAAAGAGACGTCTAGATCTTCTCCAAGTCTTGAGTTTTATCAGGCTGAACTGTACAGACTCTTTATTTATTTATTTATTTTAAATTTATGACCAGATCACGAGTTACAAACGCACAAGTAGCGTCTGACACTTTACACACCGATCATGAAACCACTGCACCAAGAGTTTGTAACATTTGTTGTGAATTTTGTCCTCAGCTCTGTTGGAGGCCGAAGCTCAATTTAAGGAAATGAAGATAAAACGAGAAGCAAAGGAAGCTCAAGAAAACAGCCGAAAACCTCCTCCGTACAAATTTATCAAGGTCTGACTGCATCTGTGAGATCTTTGTGGTTTTGAAGATGCTAACTCAACCAATCAGGCGTTTTATCACGAAGTATCGTTACCTTTCTACGTTTGCTCCTTTCCCAGGTCAACAGACCCTTCGGCAAGGTGCAGGTCTACACAGCGGACGTTTCGGAGATCCCCAAGTGTAACTGCAAGCCGGCCGAGCGGCCGTGCAGCTTCGAGTCGGAGTGCCTGAACCGCATGCTGCAGTACGAGTGCCACCCCCAGGTGTGTCCGAACGGAGAGCGCTGCTGCAACCAGGACTTCACCAAACGTCTCTACCCTGAAACCAAGATCATCAAGACCCCGGGGAAGGGCTGGGGTCTGATCTCCCTGAGGGACATCAAGAAGGTAACGAGGGAGGAGACGTTTGTTTTCATTTACGGCCGCTCTGCTCGTTTACGACGTCCGTTTCTCAAACAGGGCGAGTTTGTTAACGAGTACATCGGAGAGCTGATTGACGAGGAGGAGTGCAGAGCGAGGATCAAGTACGCCCACGAGAACAACATCACCGACTTCTACATGCTCACCATCGATAAGGTCAGTATGACGGATCCTCTCCATGCTCCATGGTGGATCAGGGTACTGTTTTAACAGCAGCGCCGTTTCTACTGGGAGCTACAGCAGACTGGTACTGCATTGGGAGCGTTACACACCAGTTGACTGTAACACTACAGTAGCCAGTACTACAAACGTATTTGTGGGTTTATTAAACATTCATGGAGCTCAGAAGGCATGAAGTCACTCCGCATTTCTTCACGTTTCGCATTTAAGGACCGGATCATCGATGCCGGCCCAAAAGGAAACTACTCCCGCTTCATGAACCACAGCTGCCAGCCCAACTGTGAGACGCAGAAGTGGACGGTTAACGGAGACACTCGAGTTGGGCTGTTTGCCGTCTGCGACATACCAGCAGGTGAGTTCAGCGTTAACCATTGAACTGTTTTTCCACTGTCCGGTCTCACCGCGACTCGCTTCGACTGTACTCCGGCCTGCGCGGCCTCTGAGGTTTTCGGTATAAGTCGTAACGCAAGCCGCCTGAAACTTGAGTCAGACTCTGCCGGGGTTTACAAAGGTGCAGCTGAGCCAAGGCCAGCTTCCTGTCGGACTCGTAAATCAAGTTCTTTTGGCCTCGCTGGATTCTGTCATCAGCCAACAAGCACGAAAACATCTGCACCTTACTGTGGTACCACACAACACCAAGGTGGAAAGACTTCAGCAATGACCCCAGAGAAGCAGCTGTTGTTGCTGGTCAATCTGGAAAGGGTCAAAGGTCATGTAGTCCATGTTCTAAAGGATTATTCACAAGTGGAAAAGCTCTGACAGCTGACAATCTTCTCTCAGCAGATTCACCCCAAGGTCAGACCGTGCAGTGCTCATAGAATTGAGCTCCATCTCGGACTCTACGAGTGTCGTCAGCAGATCAAAGGTCATGACTTCTCTAAAAACAACATGGCATCACAACTTAGGTTTGGAAGTTTCATCTGAAGGAGCCACAAGACTTCTGGACCAGAACCAGACCAGAGGACAGATGTTTACCCAGAATGTACTGGAGCAAGCAGTGCCTCCCAGCTCTCAGCACGGTGGTGGAGGGTTGATATTTTGGGCTCCTGTCAGTCACTGAGTGGACCAGGAACTCCTCAGATGAGTCCATCTTTCCAACAGCTGAGGCTTAGACCGAACTGGGTCCAACAGGACCATGATCCCAAACACCTTCATGTCCAATTAGTCGGTTTTGTCATCGACCTCCACGTTTCTTTGGCGCAAATCGACCTCTGAGAAGAAGACTTGAAGTCTGGGTCTCTACTAACAGCTGGCGCTGTTTGTCTTTGGGCAGAGACGTTTTGTGCAGTTTGGTCAAAGTTTATTTGGACTCCAACAATTTTAAGTTGCACAGTTTCAGGATGATGCTTTTATTTTAAGCGTTTATTATTTTTCTATTTCAGGCACCGAGCTGACCTTTAACTACAACCTCGACTGCTTAGGAAACGAGAAGACCATCTGCCGCTGCGGCGCTCCCAACTGCAGCGGTTTTCTGGGAGATCGACCGAAGGTGAAGGCTTTGTCCTCGTCTCCTTTTAACAGATGCCACTTACCAGCTGAACGTGGTCAGTTGTTAGGATTAATCTTTACTGTTTTAACAATGTTCTTCGGCTTTCACAGAACGGGCAAACAGCCGAGCCCAAAGCAAAGAGGTTAAAGAGGAAGTACAAGAGGAGAAAAAGTGAAGGAAAGAAGAAGTCTGAGGACGAGTGTTTCCGCTGCAGAGACGGAGGTCAGCTGGTTCTGTGCGGCAAGAAGACCTGCGCCAAAGCTTACCACCTGTCCTGCCTGAACCTCACCAAAAGACCGTTTGGTGAGTTTAGCATTTAAACAGCTGCATTTTGCAGAAACACAGATGTTACTTTGTTAGTTAACAAATATATGTATATATTTCTAATCAGACATTTTGTTCCTGAATGGATCGTATTGGCCAAATAAGCTAAAATTGAGTTAAAGCAGAGAGAGCAGATGCTAAAGGAACAGAATTGTAGCTAAAAAAAACAAAAAAAACAAACAGGAGATGGTAGCTGAAAAGTAAAACTGTCAAAGAACTAGCTAAAAGAAGCAAAAGACCTGTAGCAAAACTAGCTAAAATTAGCAAAATATTGGCTAGATGTTGCAAAATGCTAACAGCTATAATATTTTAGTTAAAAGAGCCATATTTACGGTAGTAAAACACCACAAGGAAAAAGCTATATACTAAGAGTAATATTAGGTCTTTTGAGTAATAGCATTAGCTAAGTAGTACAAATACCATTAGCAGTAGTACAATTATTAAAATTGGCAATATTAGTTTTAGCACGAGTAGAATTAGCATTAGTAGTGTTAAGATTAGTAATATTGGCATTAGTAGTGTTAAGATTAGTAAACAGTAACAGAATCAGCATTAGTTGTGTTGGAATGAGCAGAATTAGCATGAACAGGATCGGCTTTAGTTAAAAAATACCATTAGTGTTGGAAGTAATGTCTTTAGCAGAATTAGCAAAATTTAGTGTTGGCATGAGTAGAATTAGCTTTAGCAGAATTATTTTTAGTATTAGCAGAAATGCTATGTGTAATGTTATTGTAGGTAGAATTAGCATTAAAGTAATTAGCATTAATAATGTTAGCATGAGTAGAAATGGTAATAACATGAGCAAAATTATGCTGAGTAAACTTAGCATTACTGAATTAGCATTAGTAATTTTAGCTTGGATATACTGTAATTAATATTGGCATTAGCGAAATTCAAATAAGTAGAACTAATATTAGCATAATTAACATTACTAATGTTAGTATGAATAGAATTGGTATTAGCATAAATGTAAAGGTCATTAGCTGTAGTAGCATTAACGTTCGTAGAAATAGTTTAGCTGTAGTAGCTCTAGCATTAGTAGAAATAGCATTAATAGAATAGCTTTAGCTGTAGTAGCATTAGTAGAAATAGCATTAATAGAATAGTTTTAGCTGTTGTAGCATTAGTAGAAATAGCATTATAGAGTAGCTTTAGCTGTAGTAGCATTAGTAGAAATAGTGTTAATAGAATAGCTTTAACTGTAGTAGCACTAGTAGAAATAGTGTTAAAGAGTACGGTAGCTTTAGCTGTAGTAGCATCAACAGTATCTGTCCATTCATAAAACAGTGCACAATAAGTTGTCCATGGTGTCACTCTACAAATGTTTAAGACAGAAAATGCCCATGTGTTCACCTTGGATTTTATTTTTACTAAGACCACTTCCACCAAATAAACCTGAAGTGGTTGTGGTGAAGTGTGTTATTAGTTTGTAGCCCTCAACAGGTGAGTTCTTCCCACCTGACAGCTGCAGTTTCAGGTTCTTACCTGTTCTCTGATTGAAATGTTTGTAGATTGACACGATGAACGTCCTCAGTCATGTTTCAGTCCTCCTCTCTAAACTGTGGTGGTTTCTGTCCGCAGGACGCTGGGACTGCCCCTGGCATCACTGCGACGTCTGCGGGAAAAACTCAGTGGCTTTCTGCCAACTCTGTCCGAACTCCTTCTGCAAGGCTCACCAGGAGGGGGCGCTGCGTCCCTGGCCCCCCACAGGACAGCTGTGCTGCACTGAGCATGACGAGCTGGAGGGAACGGACAACGCAGCCCAGGGCGTAAACTCTGAGATGAACGCCTTCGCTGCTGCCGCGGTGGCTGCTGGTTGTCCCAGAGGCTCTAGGAAGGTGGGGGCCAAAATAAAGGGCTCCAAAAGAAAGGCATCCGAAGCCTGACGGGATGTTTCAGAATCAAACCGGACTCAAACACCTCCATCATCAACCAGATCATAAAACTGAGGCACTGCACGTTCACATCAGGGAAAGCTGCTGATCTCACACACTCAGCATCGACTTTAGCTCCTTTATTTCCTCTCAGCGGTTTGTTTTCTCTGTATGCGCCGATGATCCAATAAGCGGGTCGGGGAACTGAGGCAATGCCGACAAACCACGTTTTTTATTTTATTTTTTTTATTCCAGATGACCAAACAATAACCCGTCTGTCATCACACACATCAAAGCAATAAATCGGTTTCCAAACATTTTATTTTTCTAAATGTATGTTGGATTTAAAACACCAAGATAACGTGGAGACGATCAGGCCTCGAAGGACCTCTGGACTTGTTTACGTAGCTTTAGTTCATGTAAAAATGTAGACATGATAAATTTTTTTACAACTTATTTTGTTTTAGCTCACTTTTAAAATATTCTAATTAGTGATCCTTTCTAAGGCTGTTAAATAAAAATAAAAAAAGGTTGGATACAAACACTACTTAGGAGACTTGGAGCGGCTCCAACCCGTTCGTCCAGTCGTTCTAAGTTCCGCGGTGCTTTTTAAACGTCCCACTTTGTGTCGGGATGCTGAGGTTTTTAGTTTTGAGTCGTTCTGTGGAAATCTGAAGGCGTTCGATTTAATATTCTGCTCTGAGATTTAGTTTGATCCTCAGGAGGTTTTACAGTTCAGTGTTCCAGCACCGGCACTCCATCTTGAACTGAATAACAAGGGAAATGACTGAAGGCCACTGAAGCATGATGGGAAATTAGAGATCTGTCTAAAGCCTAGTTGTCTCTGTGTTTGCAATCAGCGAGCCGTGCATCCAATTTTTTTGAAATTCGCAGCCGCCCCCATGTTGGATTTAATCTGCCAAAGAAAATTTTGGAGTTGAAGACGGAGTGTATTTGGACCAGTTATTCAAGCGTGTTGTCTCTGAGACTATTTTAAGAAAAAAATGTGTCTCAAAAAATTTCTGAACATGTTTAAAACTAGAAACGACGAAACTCGTCGACTCACACAAAGACCTCAAGAACCTCTGAGAACACTCATGGACATCCAGGATTCCTCACGAATGCTGTTTGCCAGCTAATTGTAGTCCAGCGAGATACCACCTTAAGATTTGAAGAAACTAAATAGAGAACGGTTCAAGACTTACAACTTTTTGCCTTTTTTTTTTAAGAAAAAAATTGTTGCACAAATGTTGAATCAAGTGACAAACCTGACTCTAGAGGAAATTAAAAACCAATGGAAATGTTTGGAGATATTCTAGTCTCTTGAATAATGTTCGCAGAGCAGTTGCAGCTGGTGAGATACCACCTTGAAACTAACCAAGAAAAATTGAGACGGCTGAGATGAGTTTGAGACTGAAGCAGCAAAAGTAGAAGTGTGAGACACCCGCAATAAAATTGAGACAGGTTTTGGACGCCAACAACAAAATTTGAGGCGCCTGCAACAAAACAGACAAGTTTGAGACACTTTCAGCAAAACTGAGACATGTTTAAGACACCTGCAACAAAACTGAGATGAGTTTGGGACATGCACAATAAAACTAAGACGAATTTGAGACACCTGCGGCAAAACTGAGACAGGTTTGAGATGCCCGCAACAAAACTGAGATGAGTTTGGGACGTCCACAACAAAACCAAGACGAATTTGAGACCCTTGTAACAAAACAGAGACAGACACCTGCAACAAAACTGAGAAAACTGATTTGAAACACCTGCAACAAAACAGGCAAATTTGAAAAGCTTGCAACAAAATTTAGAGAAATTTGAGACGCTCGCAACAAAACTGAGAAGCACTTGGGGCACCCACAACAAAACTGATATTTGAGGCACCCGCAACAAAATTGAGACAACAAAACTGAGACAAGTTTGAGATGTCTACAACAAAATTGAGATGAACTTTAGTTTTGTGATTTTTTTTTTGACCATTTAAATTCAGCTTTGCGACTGCAGAGAAATTGAGAATTCTTGCAAATATTTCGAGACATTCTGGAGACTCCTGACCAGGTATAAGAAGCACGTTTAGAAATTTAGCACTTTTTTTTTTTCTTCCAGCTTCACACGATGAGCGAACGAACGAAAACCACGAGTTTTATACGTTAAAGTTACGTTTTTCTAGATTCTTCGTGGCAGGAAGGAAACAAAACTGCTTCGTGGCGTATATTTTCAGAAAAGGATTTATTTTTGGCTCTGCAGAGAAACCGAGTAACATTTAGAGACAAAAGTGGACATTTGGTCAAAAGGTCATCGTGCAACAACAGATGACGCTCTAGACTTTATTTATTTTGGTTTGATCGCCTCCGTCTGTAAACGCATTCAGTTTTGTTTGTTTTTAAATAAAAGCATTGAGAAAGAAGCGTTTTTGTGCAGCAGGGAGGACACTACATCATGAGGTCATCCAGAATAAATCCAAATATTCTCCTTAGCCCAGAGTTGTGTACAAATACACTTTTTTTTTTTTTACCCTGTGAGCAGAACGTCTGTTCCTCTGTAACGTTCTTTGTGCTAACTTTGTGTTGATGAATGTAGTTTGTGAGCACTGTAACTCCTGTAGAGCTGAAGGTTTTATTCTAACTACTGTCCTAGCAGAGACTAATGTGTACATAATGTATAAGTGATCATAGTAATGCATCTATTTGTAAATATCACAAAATTTCTTCATGCTTTTTGTTTTCTCCCCCTCGTTTCTGCAGAGCTGAGAACACTTGAGCAGGATCTCACTTCGGTTGAATCGTGCAATAAAGTGGTTGAACGTCATCGTCTGCTCGAATCTTTCTTATTTGTTGTAGTGTTAAAATATCAGGTGTGGAGGGTCTGAAACTCCATCTCTGCTCTGTTTTTGTCCTCGTCAGGCTTTGTGTAAACATCAAGTGGTAAAATGAGCACCTAAAGGTTCATTCTAAGCTTTTATTTTGTTGAAATAATCTGATTTCAGGTTCAAATAAACCCGATCATTGGACTGATGAACGTGGATCCTGGTTCTGGAGGCTGGAAGTTTCTCAGGAGTCGCTGATGAAGAACAACTCAGAAACAAAATCCTGTTCAAACGAAGCCTCCAGTTTATTTAAACCTGTGCAGAAATGCACAATATGTACAAATGTGTATAAATATTTAAACTCAAATCTAGATTTGTCTCTTAAAAATGAGTCCTTGTGTCTCAATCAGACGACCTGAAGAAATAAAGAATAAAAATAGATATAAATCAAAAGGTAAATAACAGATTTAGAATAATTGAATGGCATGTCCATGTAGAAATAGATCTAAGATAATTCTAGCTAGTTCATGAACAGATCAAGTGAACGAAGATGGTGCAGGTGCATGAATTGGTAATTATAGATCTAGATGGATCAAGGTAGCGAAGGACAAGTTCAGAATTAAGTACTTATAGATCTAGATTGATGTACATAGCTCAATGTGCATTGATCTAGATTTTTTAAATCTAGATTAATGTAGAAACGTGAATTAATAGATTATAGATCTATATTAATGTAGAAAGTTTAAAATGTGATCATTGTAAATCTAGAATAATGTAGATGGCTTAATGTAGATAATCAGATGTGCAGAATTAGAGCACTTTAAGACCCATCTAGATCTATAATCATTTATGCATCTATCATGTTGAGCTATATATCAATCTAGATGTATCATCAATTAATGCACATCTGTTTTTACATAAACTAAATTTTTAATTATTTATGCACTATATTTCTGCAATTGCCCAATTCTGCACATCTATCCGTCTAGATCTATGTTGAGCCATCTAGATTACTCTAGATCTATGTAATTATAGATCTAGGTTAAAGTAGAGCACACATTGAAGTACAACTGCAGGAATATAGATGTGGAAGAATCTAGACTGCTCAACGTAGATATAGATGGATAGATGTGCAGAATTAGGTAATTATAGATCTAGGTTAATGTAGATAGCATACAAAGTAGATCTTGAGATGCAAAGACAGCAATGTGCACAAATATAGATCTAGATTAATCTAGATGTACAGTACAGAATCATAGATCTAGATTTGAATAATGTAGTTTATGCATAGCTGTGATTAGGCAATTTTAGATTTATTGTAGAGCTGAACAGAAATAAATAGGAAGTTATAGATCTAGATTATGTAGACAGCATAACAGAAATATGTGCATAAAAGTTATAAATCCTGGTTAATGTAGTTTATTTAGAAACAGATGGGTATAATCTGGTAATTCTAGATTAATGTAGTTTAACATAAACAATAATCATAGATCTAGATTCATGTTGTACTCAACATTTTCAACATAAAAATGTGCATACATTATAGATCTAGATTAATCTAGCTCACTCAACAGATGTGCATTATAGATCTAGATTACTGTAAACGTAGCGGACAGATGTAAACATGGATATTGTAAAAAATAAACAAATTCACACGTAGACTTTTGTCTTGACTTTTTATTTCTCTACGGCCACAACTGCCCTCCACAAAAGTTCATTTTGCATAACAGTAGTTCAGCAGCAGAGGGTACAAAACACTTGTTTTTATGTTTTCTGTGTAAAAATATCTGCACACCTCACAGCTGTGCCTTCCTCTTAGTGCAAATGCTTCAAATCAAAGTTAGGCACACGGACACGTAAGTGCTGATGGCTAGTTGGAACATGTTCTGGACTGGTTTGTTTCCAGTTGGCGATGCTCCGCTGCAGCCGGCCGAGGTCGAAGAGGACGGCAGCTTGACTTCCTGTTTGTAAATGAGGACCCTTCAGTCCACCACATCCAGATTATGTTTTAGCTTCATTAAGCACAAACGTGAACAAATTTGTTGGGGACTTTCTCTTAAAAAGAAATAAAAACCCACAGAAGTCACGGAAATAACTTGAAATTGATAAAAGGGGGAAATGAATTAACTAAAAGATTAAAAATAATCTGAGCACAGCCTCAGCGTCTGTGGTGTCTTCAGTCTATCATCAGTCAGTCTTCATGCAGGCTGGTTGCCATCATGGTGTGTAACACACTGGACATGGACCAGAGGACAGAGTTGTCTCAGGAGCTCAGAAAGACGCTTGACCTCATGTTAAAGGTAAAGATCACCTCAGACTACAGCTCAGATTGTTCAGGTTCAAGTCCACAGGACAAGAGACAACCTCCCTGGACGTGTCCACAAGAGGACAGTTAGTAACAAATAGAATGGTAACTGTGAGTCCAGAACAGAGATTAGAGGTGAACTCAAAGGTCAAAGGTCATCAGTCAGATCACACCATTGGTCTGAGACAAACTGGACTTGATTGAGGACGACCAGAGGACGCCAGATCATAAAACAGACTGGACTTTGCCATAAGGCTCCTGGAAGAATGTCCTTTGGACAGATGAGACAAAACCGGAGCGTTTCAGTTCCGGGTTCAGACCAAACAATGAAATGGACCCAACCTTAAACCACAGAGCTAATCTGAACAAATCATTCTGTGGACCCTAATCCATGATTTAGAGCTCCTTCAAACACTGACAGGACACAGTGAAGACATCCCACGTCCTGCTTAGGCGCACACCGACTGCATACTGCCAGGAATCGAACCTCCAACTCTAACCACTGATCCACAGCTGTCCCGTGAAAGAACAGAACCCTGTAGATGCAGTGACACACTCCGGAGGCCCAGTTCTGCTCACAGGGCATCCTGAAGCAAAATGTTCTGCTCAGTCTCCATGTCGGGTCCATGGGTCCTCCAACACGACAACGAGCAAAACACAACTAAAAACAACAGAATGGGTCAGAACCAAACAGTGGACCGTTCTGAAGTGTCCTTCTAAGCCTTGATTCAAGTACTGTACTGTTGAACATCTGAGGAAGGGTCTGAAACATCTGGAGAAGAAACCCTTCAAACCTGAGACAGCTGGAGCAGTTTGATCATGGGTGGACAGGGTGGACCAGAACACCTGTGGACAGGGTGGACCAGAACACCTGTGGACAGGGTGGACCAGAACACCTGTGGACAGGTGCAGGAGTCTCAGCTCAGTTTGGTCTCAGGGCTCTGAACAGGAACGTTCTGTACTAAATGAGTAAAGTTCTCTATCTAAGGAACATCTGTATCAGAGATTGGCCCCAAAAAGGTGATCAACAAATCATTTGTTGGACCAAAGGTCAGAACCAGGACCAGAGGTCAGAACCAGGACCAGGTTCAGGGTCATGTTTGGACTTTTGTGGGTTCTCTCTGACGAGCGGCTCTGAACTGGACCCTCCAGCGGACGACTGTCACTACGGACAAATTCAAAGCTTATGGTCCCGAAGCATCAATCACGTCTTCCTGGTAACGAGCGAGCGTTTAATTGGCAACTTGACATTTTTCTACGGCGGCGGGAGAAAAAAATAAATACATAAAAACACAAAGGAGCTCAGAGGTTGACATTATGCTACAGATAAAAAAATAAATAACGGCTCTGTCGTCGTCGTGGATTTCTTCAGGAAGTGATTCGAGAAGCGGACGCCGCCCTGGGCCAGCGCTGCTGCTGCCGTGGCTCCGTCAGGACGCCAGCACGCCTCGGCGGATCACGTCCGACCCGTACTGGCGCCCCAGAGACGAGTCGCCCCTCAGTTTGTGGGGGTGGCACTGCTTCAGGCACGGCTCCAGATCGCCGTCGCCCGCCTCGTTCTCGGTGCCGGTGCGGAGCCGCGTTTTGCGGTACGACGGCTCCGACGTGTTGGTGAGGGGTCGCAGGAGGGGCTTGCGGCACTCCTGCTCCTCCTTCAGCGGCTTGTCGCTCCTCTTGGGGATCCGGAACTTCCCCCAGCTCTTCAGGTGTCCCGCCGCAGGTCTGGTGGGCGCAGCCGAGTCCTGGTGGGGGAGGTTTCTGAGCCAGCCGTTGGTTCTGGGGACGGCGTCTGGAACCGGACCGGGTCTGTTCAGCTTAGTGTTCAGAGTGACGGCGCTGCGTCTGCTCGTCCTGTCCTCCCCGAGACGCTCGTCCGAGTCAGAGTTCCTGATGTCCACCAGCCTGATGGACACGGTCTTCTCCAGATGTTTGGACACGAAGCGGTTCTGCAGGCAGCTCTCCGTCACGTCGCTCCTCCTCTTCCTCCCCCTCTCCTCCTGCTCATCTTTCTTACTCCCTCTCTCCTCTTTTCTCCTCCCCCTCTCCTCCTGCTCGTCTTTTCTCCTCCCCTTCTCCTCCTGCTCATCTTTTCTCTTCCCCGTCTCCTCCGTCTCATCTTTCCTCCTCCCCTTCTCCTCC
>JARVGV010000673.1:22916471-22936558 GCA_031762435.1 Hypsolebias longignatus
CATTGGCTTTTAACGTAGATTGAGTTGGCATCTGTCTTGGTGTTTTATTCCTTTACTTGTGATGTTCTGATTATTTAAATGATTATTGTTCTGATTATTTATATGATTGTTTTTGTTTTGCGCTTGTTTTTGTCTTTACAGCACTTCGGACGGCTGATATGTTGTATTTTAAGTGCTTTAGAAATAAACTGGTATGGTATGGTATGGTACACACCTGCTACGTACCTGGAACTAAGCCTGTAACATACTGAGTACTTTTCAAATTTTTTTCTTGGTACATTCTGGGTACTTATCGGGTATATAACTAGTCCATACTGGGTACTTACCTGGTAGTACATAACTGGTTACGTACTACCAGGTAAGTACCAGTACCAGTACTGGGTATGTTACGGGTACTCACAAGCTATTTGGTAAGTACAAGGATTGTACTGGGCTGTATGTAATTCTACCTAATGATTATATAATTATAGAAGTATTTGTAATATCTGACTATAAAACATGTTTTTATACAACTTCAGAAAAAAACATGATCAGTTAAATGTTTTTAAACCGTTTTTGTTGAGTTTACAAACTATAACGTCTGTGAGATAAGATTCAATTCACCAAATTTTTTTTTTCTTTTGGTTTACTTGTGTTTACTGTATCAGAACATAAAAAACAGTTCAACTTGTTGAAATGAAAAGTACAATATGTATAAAACACATAAACATGTATTAATTGTTAATCTGTGTAAAAAATACAACTCCAAACCAGTCAAATCAAAGTGAAATAATCAGATTCAGTTTTCTCGTTTATGAACAGATAAAGAGCAGTTCACCTGATTTTTTTAAAAAACTTTCCTCTGCTGCTTCTGCACACCAAACTTTCATGTGTCCTCACCGGCAGTTTATAGTTTCAATCAGGGTTCACGGCGTGTCGATGTGATGAATCAGATATGACCTTTGTAGCAAAATGAAACTGATCCAGATCTTGTGTTTACTCTGAGATCCAGTTTTACTCGTCTTCATTTTGATTTCTGTGTAAACAAAGAGCCTTGAAACATGTAAAAGTGAGGGATTACCTTTTATAGATGAATGAGTTTAATTAAAAAATATTTGTCCCTTTGTTCGACTTCTTTTTAGTCTCAAAGGATGCGGGGATTCCCTCTGGGTTCAGTTTGTTTGGTTCTGTTTAAATGTTTGTGATTGTGGAAAAGTAAAAGTGAAATTAAATAAAAAGAGAAACAAAAATAATTCCTATTATATCACATCAAAGACCAACGCTTTAACTTGTAATAATGTTTTATGAAAAGACAATTTGTATTTTTGAACATATTTTCTTGATTTTATTTGTGCTTTTGTCACAAACAGACTTTAAATTGAGGACATCAGCAACAGTTAGGACATAAAATCGTGATATTTGGCGAAAACCTCTGGAGAACCTGATTTCCTGGAAATCAGATGTTCCATCTGTCAAAGATGAGAACAATAGGAACTCGAGTCCAGAACTGGTCCCAGCTTGTTCCTGGGAGCTGGATCACAGCATTGTTTATCCTAAAACTTCTGCTTGTTCTATCAGACTGAGGATTTAAACTCAATCACATTTTCACATAATTTTTAATTGTGGGGATTCACGATTGTTCTATGAAAAGTCCCTGATTCAGACTCTGAGGGGAACTGGTCTCACCAGGACAGAATTTAAATCCATTTTTATCAGTTTGCTTAAAAAAAGGAAGGAATTAAACACAAATTATTTCAAACTTAGTCTCATCTGTTCGTCATTTCAACTCGTTGGTGTCTGATGTCAACATTTGATAAAATCCGTTTTCTGCAGGCAGGTCATGAAGGAAGTTTGTCACTTGTCACTTTTACCGGCAGAAACTTCCTGCTGCTAGTTATAACTTATAACAAATATTAGTTAATATTCTAACAGGCACAGATTTTAAACATTTTCTGGAATTAAAGAGAAGTTATTCTTTGGGCTTTAAAAAAAAAAAAACAACAACATTTAGAGTTGATGGAGTTGAAGCTAAATTGAAAATATTAAGTATTTTTTTAAGTATCAAGATTTTTGACGATGAGGACAGAGTTAACATATTGTTAATTAATTCTCCGTCCAGTTGGACCTCAGGCTCAGGACCCTCAAAAGTAATCTCCAAATTATCTGCATGTAAACCAAGATTTACATTTCTGTTACAAACCAAAGCAGCAGATGGACTGAAATAACATTTTATTGTGGAAGTAAAAGCATGACTACAGGAAACTAAAGTTCGGTTGTTCACATGCACACGACATGAGGAAGAAAAGAAAATGGCACCAAATATTTGTTTTAGTAGCAAAACATTTGATATTATTGAATTTTCTAAAGCTATAAGCAGCTACTGTATAAACAATATAATACACTGGCGTTTCAGAGGTGAGTTGCAGGTCAGTTTTAGTGTGACTCAGGAAGGTGCTGCCCCCTGGTGGACAGGAATGAAGACTCACTGAGCCTCAACTCTCCTCCTCACTTTTCAGGACTTCTTGTACTCGATTCTCTCCACCTTGACGTCGTCCCCGATCAGCTGATAGACGTACGTCACCACGGTGGATGCCTGGATGTCCATTAATACAAATGAGGGGATGATGTTTCTGGAAGGAGACAGGGGGACAAGAAATATTTAAACCCAAAACACGGCTTTAATCCAAAGCCGCTTACCGGTACATAAAAATAAATTTGCTAACATTTCTGGACATTTTTAACTCCACGAGCAGCGTTTACTGTCATTTTTGTTGTTGTTGGTTTTCAGTTCACTTGTATTAAATCACCTGAGCTCATCTGTTGATGAAAAATATGTTTGGACTTGTTTCAAACTTTAAAAGTTCACCTTTCCAGGGGATTGTAGGCTCCGGTGGCAGAACCGGGGTTGATGTAGAACTTGTTTTCATTCTCGAAGGCTTCAAACTTGTGTGTGTGTCCGGAGATGAGGATATCTACGTTGAGCTGTCTCTGCAGCAGCGCCAGGCTGGCCATGTCGCCCCATGGGATCACCTGGTGGCCGTGGATCAGGCCGATCTTGAACTGGCCCACAGTGACCACCTTCTGCTCCGGGTAGTTCAGGTTCTGAGGAGGAGGAAGCAACGAGCACAGCGAGGTTGCTGTTTTCATTTGGAATAATAACAATTAAAATAAAAACATTTCTGCCCTGCAGCAAACATTAAGGTTAGCTCTGGTGTCTGAACGGAGACGAGTGACCCCACTTCCTGCTTCTTCTACATGCCCCGCCCCCTTTTTGGAATCAAAGTTGTGTACATTTTTTTAATTATTTTTTTTTAAGTTCAGCGCTGTATTTCGCTCAGGGGAAATGTAAAATAAAACAAAACAATCAAAAAAATCAATTTGCATTTTTGTTTCTGTTTAAGGAATAAAGGTGCCGATTGATTAAAGGGATTTCACAGGGATATTGATTTCAACCATAACAATTGTTATAATAAACGCTTGTGCAGCTACTGGGAGCTAACTGTTAGTTAGTATGCTATAAACTCATTATACAATTACAGTATAATAACAATAATAGTAATAAATAATAATAATTAGTTTACTGATTGTTTATTTTATTTATTGTTCAGTTCATGGAAAACAGGCAAAATAGCCACAACAGCAGGTTGATAAAATAGCTTCTTGAAGATTCATGCACAATCTGTTATATTTATCATCTGCTGCCAACAAGCAGAAGGACGGGTGATAAGGTTGTGTGTTCCTTTGTTTGTCTGTTAGCAAAATATCCCAAGAACTGTTGGATGGATTTTAATGAAACACAGTAGCTGATTCATTTTGGAATCAACATGATTCAAGATGGCTGCCGCAGCTAATCAACCTTTGCCAGCACAAAAACAACCATAACCCTGTAAATTGTACAGATACAGAACTGAAACTTGGTGTGGTAGTAGATGAGAGTCCTCCCCAACATATCACTGACTGCAGGAGATCCTGACTAATGTTGGTTTGAGGTTGACTAACATGAGATGATCTAAAACTCGGGCGTGAAAGGCGCCGGGTGTTTTCTGAGGCTGTAGAGAACACAGGTCATTGAATAATTATCCGCCTGACAGACATCTGCCTGACAGACCGCAACATGTGAGCACCCAGACACCAGTCAGAGTGGATTTAGCCTTTCACAGACCTCGTCAAAGTCTCCACGGACTATGTGGACGTCCCCGGCGAGGGTCTTCAGGTAGTCGTAACTCTCCTTGGTGCAGAGGTTCCCCGTGCAGAGGATGTGCTGGATCTTCCCCGGAACCAGCAGCTTCTTGAACTTGGCTGGCAGCGTGTTGCACCGATGGGGGATGTGCAGGTCGCCCAACACCAGGACCAACTGACGGAAACACAAACAGGTTAGTCACCCACAAGGAGGTCCACAGGACATAACTTCTCCACCAGAATCACTGTGCACCTTCGTTAGGGTTAATTACTTTCAAACCACACACTGAAACACCAACCAGCTCAGATTCTTTGGCTCAGGGGGTAAAGAGACTTTGTTAAAAACACTCAGAGTAACAAACCAGCAGAAGAGAAATTAGTGTCTGAATTCAAACTGGCTTTTAAAAGTTCATTTTTATAAAAGAATATGAAAAAGACCAACGTTTACAAAGAACTAAATCTGCACAGCTAGATTTCAGACACTCAGCGACAGAAGAGACCACTGTCATCACACAACACAAGTAATCAACAACAAAAAAACACTTTTTATAGACTAAACAGGAACCCTTGTTTCACATCAGAACTCCACCAGCTGACAAACAGATGACACCAGGATTCATTTTTAGTATTTTCTGTGTCTAATGAGGAACAAAGTATCTTTAAAGGTTGAATTTGAGCGTAAATACGAGTTCTAGCTGCTACATCTGAACCCACACATCACAGAATCAGGCAAAGGTTTAAACACAACAAACGTTTTTAGACAAATAGTGTTAAAAACCTGAACTTTTACAATACTATGCTTGAAATATCACCAAAGAAGACAGTTATTTCCCTTTAAAATATAATGTGGGAAAAAAATTTAACATTAACCGGACTCGTTATTACACGGCAGAGTTAAGAAAATATTAATTCATGGTAAAACTGCAGTAAATAAACAAATTATAAGATTTTAAGTATCAGAACATAAGACTTCAGTGAACACGGTACCTTTCTACACATCTAAACAAGATGTTTACGTAAAATAATTATTATTTACATAAAACTAGAACTTAGTGAAGGAGAAAGGGGAGAATTTGTTGATTCATCAACTTGTTGAGCAGACATTCTGTGTTCGGAAAAGCAGATACTGTACAGAAGACAGATGTATGTTTTGTCCTGGTAGAAACTTTAATTAGTTTTAAATTATTCTAAAGCTGAAGTTATTTTAGTCCAAAAGGTTTCAGAAACTGGAACAAAATAATAAATTAATTAATCCAATTTATTTTTCGATTTTTTTTCAACAATTAAAATTCAGTTAAAACTATATATTCAGATTCAGCTTAATTTAACATAAAATGGAGGATGGGTTACATGGTGAAAATTATCCTGTGACTGACAGGAGCCCAAACCATCAGGCCTCCACCACCGTGCTGACAGCTGGGAGGAGCAGTTTGCTGCAGTGCATTCTGGATAACATATGTCCTCTGGTCTGGTTCGATACCAGAGGACTCGTGGTTGCTTCAGTCGAAACTTTCCAAACCGAAGTTGAGCTGCCATGTTTTTTTTGAGGAGTTCATGTTTTTTTTTACCTGCTAACTGAGGCCTGTAGATTCTGAGAGCTCATTTATCTCAGCATTGCATGGTCTAACCTTCAGGGTGAATCTGCTGTGAAGACTGTCAGCCATCTTAAATGTTTTACACTCGTGAATCATTCTCTCTGTAGAACAATGAACTTCAAATGACGTTTGACCTTTCCCAGATTGACGGGCAGCAACAGCTGCTTCTACGAGGCCATTGCTGATGTCTTTCCACCTTGGCATAGTGTTAACACACGTCTTATCCAGATCAGAGCTGGTCCCACTGATGAGGATCAGCAGCTCCTGGCACACAAATGATAATGTTTTTATGTCCTGATACAGAAAACCTCAATACTTGACTTTACCATGTCAGTGAAACTTTTAGGGTTTCTAATATGTTTAATTTGGAATCTACTAGTAAAGGTTTTTAATGAGTGCAAAGAGGAGTTGTCTGGTTGTGTTAGACAATGGCAGAGCAGTAGCTGAAGCAGCAGCAGCTAGATATGATGTCATACACAAACCCAATCCTGGGTTAGAGCGGCAGGCGAAAGGATCATCCGGCACAGAACGGGAACACTTACCCGATGACCGGCCTGGTTGGTTGAAGACAGATACAGAAGGGAGGAGGCGAAACCAGGTGGGTGAGACGGGAGGAAAGAGTGGGGTATGTGTGCATGAAGAACACGGGAGACGGGACACGACCAAAGATTGGGATGAAAAATACAAAAAAACAACAAAAAAACAACCAAACAAACAAAAAAAAAAACAAAGAAGAAAGAGTTGGGACAAATTAAAGGTGAAAGGATTAGGTGGACAGATTAATTAAACACTTAAAACAAACAAAACTTTAATGAATATGTGGTTGAAACACTTGTTATCGGCAGGTTAGTGATGATAAGATGAATGATCAAACACTCAGTTTAGTTAAAATTATTAAACTATGCAGATAAAAACTGCACTCTTTTTGTCTTGTTTTCTGCAGAACTCAACAAAAACTCTCTAAAAGTTGTGCAAAAATAAAATTAAAATAAATTAATAAATAAATGAGCAGTTAAAAAAAAAAGTACTTTAATACCAAATGTATTTACCAAATTAGTTGATTTGTCTTAAGAAAACAATAATAAAGTAACCGGAAGTTCAAAGCCTCTGTCGAGTTTCCTGTAGTTTAGGCCTTTTTAGCTAACTGATCTGCTAAAAACACAAACAACTCGTGTTTAAGAATCAAAACAACAACAACTGCTCAGAAACAAAAAACGTAACAAACAAAGAATATTAAATAAAATTAAAAATGGATTATTTTAGGACTAAATGCTTTCTGGACTGTCATGTGACGGTTGATCCATGTCAGAATCGAACTCGGTTCCGATATGATTAAAGCCGTTTTTGCTTTTGCCTGGCAGACAAAAAGCCGCCATTTCATATACAGTCATTTTAAATATAACATCCAACGACGAAAAAAATAAATAAAACACCGTTCGTGAGGGGAAATGGTGGGTCTTTCGCCATTTCATACTACTCACCATCTTCTCTGCTGCTGTTTGCGGACGCCCAGGATGAGGAAGCGCCTGCGCACGTACGACGTCAGAGCTTCAGTCTTGATGAAACACTACTTCCTTTTAGTTATTTTCAAAATAAAAACTGGCAATATTTTTCGTTTCTTAAATGGGAAAATAATTCATAAATCAGTTGTTTTGAAGGTAAATAATATTATACGATTAATGTAATTAATATAACGTGCTACATAGATTTATTAATTTAAGTTTAGTTTGTTCTCCACACGTAGAAGCGAATCTGTGATCGAGACATGCTTTAACTTTGAACCGTAGCGGTTACCGGATGTCGCGCGGTTAGCTATAACTGCTTGTTGTACGCTTGTCAAACGTCGAGTAGCTGCGTTACGCAGAACATTCGAGGGGTATGTGATAAATAATTTCACATTTTTTTGGCTACCATACATTCTGGATTGGGTTTCGCGGGAAAAATATATTTCCGTAGAAAAAAAGATGCTAGCTAAATATTTATTAATGGAACTACTTTTGCTGAATGCGTCGAATGCGTGTGGCTAAAGGTGTTAGCTTCAGAAGCATGGCGTCACGTTTGGCCTCAGTTTAGATCTTGAGACTTTTTTAATTTGAATCTGGCCGTAAGTTTTCATTTGGATCTGGCCTTTAGGTTGTTGTTCTTTCTTTTTAAGTTTTAAGATTCTTAAAATGTAGCTGTTGAATACGTTAATAGGAATCCATTTTAGTTTGTGGGCAGCTTTACGCAGATTACGACCACGTCATTTTTAGGTTATTAGTACTGTACTGTACTTGATAATTGTATAGTCAGTTAGCCGCCGTTTATTTCTAACATTTTACGCTTCAGACCTGATTCGGCACCATTTTTGGGCTTGTGGGACCGTTATATATCTCGTGTCTTCAGGTCCGCAGTTCGTCTTGTTTTAATTGCTGGTTGTTTTTTTGTTTTTGTCCCGAAGGTCCACAAACCTCGAGAGGACTTTTCCAGAAAGCTCTCCTCTGTCTCTGAGCTGACACGCCTGCTGTGTTTTGGACCTGTCCGTGTCTGAGAACCCCCCCTTTTTTTTTCTTTTTGTTTTACAGACCTCGCTGTAATCGATATACCTCCAGATATCGATCACCGTTCACTGCGGCAACTGGACGATCAGCGTTGTGTTTATGTCTTTGTTTTGTGAAAACGGTGAGTTACAAATGGAAAAGCTGCTGTATGGCAGGCTGTCAGAGGCTCAGCTTCAGGGGAAAAACTGTGTGTGATATTGAGCAGCCAGGAAGGCTGTTTTCCTCTCTCCAGTTCAGTGGCTGAATGACGCACTCTGCACCAAACAGCTCCACGCACCTCTGAAACAAACCGATTAATTGTATTACTTTTAAAACTCACTGGCCACACTAACCACCTCAGAACGAGTATTTTGCACTGGAGTTATCAGAACTGGAGTCGTTTGCCTGATGCGGGGCCTCCTGTTTAAAAAGAATAAGCCAGAGGCCTCACATGAAGACAAAAGACTCGCACACAGAGCCAGTTTGTGTGAATGTGGACTCAAAAGACGGGTCAGAGGCAACAAGTGACCAGGTTTTATTTTTCTGTTTTTGGTTCATTAAGCTTTTAAATCTGGTGTAAATGCTTCAATTCTAAACCCATTTACAACCACCACTATCAACTATTTTACAGACTACTGTATTCAGTTAATAATTTTCTTCCAATTCATAATCAATATTCCAAATCTACATTTCCAGTTTTGTTTTTATTTTTTACTGCTAGAATAAACAGGAATGAGAGACTTAATGTTTTACTTAGATTGCCAAAAAACAGAAGTTAAAATGTAATTATTCTAATTTATTTATACACATTTTCTCTTGAAAATGTAGATTGATGACCTGCCTGACTTAAGAGAGCATTAAGCAGTTTAGATTAACTTTTTCCTCCTGTTTTTTTTTTCCTTCTGTGGCCCTGTGTATCTGTTTTAGAAGGAGGCTTGAAGCTTTTCTTTTTTTTTTTCCTTTGATTTTTATTTTGTTAAACCTCTTCAGCCTTAGAAAATATTTTCTAACTTGTTCCATCTCAGACGCTGCTTTATCTGACCAAAACTCATCTAACGGAGGCAGCCCAGACAAGTGGAGACAAACAACTACTTCTGTTGATATGTCTAAGAAATGTAAAGACGATGAAGGGCTTTTCTAATCGGTTCCATTGACTGCTCTGAGTTCAGTGCTCTGCACTGGACTGATCAGTCCAACCTGTTTCTTCCTTTATTCTGATACTGAAGTTTCATATCTAAATTATCTGCTTGTAGGAGAAAAACATTTACCAAAAAAAAACCTTCTGAAACTTTTCTCTCCAGTGGTGAATGGTTCTGCTGTGCTCTTTTACAACTTTGGCCACAAATTTAAATTTTCCTATCAAGTCTGAATGAACTTTGGGTAAAAAGTTAAACAATAATCTGCTGAAATGTTCCCCAGCTGCTGTGTAAATATTGCAGTCGAAGCTGTCGTGTTGCATTTTGGCCTCAAACGTCCTGGTTTAAGTTGTACCTGTCACATTAAGTTCTCTTTTTCCTTTCAGTTTTTGTAGTTTAACCCTTTTTACGGCAAATGTAAAAAAATCTCTACTCTTAAATGTTAGCTTCAGTGTTATTTTTGTTCTGATCATGAGGTTCTATCCCTGAATTTATAAGATTACTGTAGTTATAAAGCAGAACAACGTAACATTTTGCCTTCAAGAATGAGTCACATTTGGAAAGTCAGTGTCTTAATACTGACAGACTTCTTGTTCATTAGCTTTATTTATGAAATACTGATGTTTGTTCCTCTCCTGTTTTCTTTCAGAGCTGTTGCGCAGCCGTTGGAACCTGTGTGGTAGAAATCTAGCCTTCAAGCAAGGAGCTTGCGGCCACCGCGGCACGACGTTTTTCATGTCAGAGACCGAGCACGCTTGCAGTCGTTTATGTCATCCCCTCTTTTCCAGACAGAAGATCCCGAAAAATCCCCAACCAAGATCCTCTTATCTTGCTGATAGTTCCAGTATCCAGCCAAAATGTCTGTCAACGTCAACCGCAGCGTGTCAGACCAGTTCTATCGCTACAAGATGCCCCGTCTGATCGCCAAGGTGACGGCGTGCGCCGCTCGCACTTCCTGCGATGTTTAAAACATCTGAGCTGAGAGAAACTGGCTCGCTGAATTAAATGTTTGTTCTTCATTTAGGTTGAAGGCAAAGGGAATGGAATCAAGACGGTCATTGTCAACATGGTTGATGTTGCAAAGGCTCTGAACAGGCCTCCAACATGTGAGTACGACACGAGTGGGCGGTCCTGTCATCAGCATCACCTTTCAGTTTAAAACTTTATGAAACCTACCACACTTCAGTGGTTTTAGATCGAAACCATCTTCAGTCGAGAAACAACAGCTTTGTCTATTTTGGTCAAACTTCTACAACCTGATCTTCAGCAGAAACCCGTTAAGTCATTAAACTCAAGTGTGTCAAAGCACAAACATTATGCAAACAGTCCTCTCAGGCCAGGATTGGACTTCACTGCTCTAGAATTCAGCATTCTTCACAAAAACAATCCATTTTGAATAATTTGAATGGGAGTTGAATTGGAGGCAATAAACTTTGCTGCTTTTAAATAAATTATGTAACTCAATATTTTTCATATTTCCTGTGGATTTTAAATTTTGAACCTTATCAGTCTTTAAATTTACTGGAGCTTTCAGAAACTTCACTGATTACCGGGTACTTCCTGAACTTTTCACTAATGCCAGTCTACAGGTTCAGGAAATATTTTGCTGACACACATGATCAGAAACTTTTTCTGCTCCGCCTTTTGACCCAAACCATCCCCTGTGGTTCAGACATTTAGAATCATAATTTAGATAAAGATGTTTAAAGTGACCTGCAGGCCTTCAGTCTTCATGTTTCTGAACTGACCCGGTCTGCATCATTTGTCTTCACTCTGCTCCTCTCCGCAGACCCGACCAAGTTTTTCGGTTGTGAACTCGGCGCTCAGACCCAGTTTGATGCCAAAAACGATCGTTACATCGTCAACGGATCCCACGAGGCGAACAAGCTGCAGGACATGCTTGATGGGTTCATCAGAAAATTTGTGCTGTGTACCGAGTGTGACAACCCTGAAACTGACCTGGTAAATATTGAACGAATTACAGACGGTCTGAAAAACATCAAAAAGCTGTTTTATTGAAGATATTTAACCACTTAATGTAGAAATAAGCTAGCAAAGTGTCCAGACTCTGCTTGGCCAAAAATGGACAGATTTGATTTCTTTTAATTTGTCCTTGCAGCATGTCAATCCCAAGAAGCAAACTATCGGCACTTCCTGTAAGGCCTGTGGAAACCGCGGCATGCTCGACACCAGACACAAACTCTGCACGTTCATCCTCAAAAACCCGCCCGGTGAGGCTCGTCTCTTTTCTGACACGTCTGTTGTACCTGGGTTCAGTTTAAAAATGACCGGTCTGCCTCTCCGACCGCAGAGAGCACCGAGAGCGGATCTGCATCTGCAAAGAAAGAGAAGGAGAAGAAGAACCGTAAGAAGGACAAGGAGAACGGTTCTGGAAGCGGCGAAGCTGGAAACCAGGACAGCGTTGATGCTCCTGAAGCTGTGGTACGCTTCTGTTCACTGTGATCCAGACCCGGATGGGAGTCTTATCTGGACCCAGACCAGTTCTTAAACTTCTACAGATTATTATTTTTATTGCTTGCATTTATAAAACAAATTTTAGCAGCACATATTTTATAGTTTTTTGGTAATTTCTGTCACTCTCCCTCTGAAGGTGGGGGGAAGGGGACTCCCAGAGGAGAACCTGAGAAAACTAAACCCCCTCTGAAGAGAATCTGTTGCTAAAACTGAAACATTAAGAAGGAAAATTATGGTTTTTGATCTGGATTAGACCGACTCATTCCTGTTGAGTTTAAAACTTTAGAAAATAAATAATTTAAATCTGCATTGTAAAGAGCTACTAAAACTATCTGCGTAACTGCACCCACTAAATGTAATAGAATATATCATGTGTTATTCAATGTGGTTTGGTGCAGCCCAGACTCCAAAGTAAAATCTTGAAACTTGTTTGAAGCTCAGCAAAGTTTTGTCTTGACTCTGATTCTGTTCGTCCTCCTGGACTGAAGGACCGAGATGATGATGACGAGGACTGGGCAGAGGAGACGACGGAGGAGGCGCAGAGGCGTCGGATGGAGGAGATCAGCGACCACGCCAAGAACCTGACGCTGAGTGACGACCTGGAGAAACCCCTGGAGGAGAGGGTCAACCTGTTCTACAGCTTCGTGAAGGTGAGGCGCTCGTGGTCAGACTTCAGCCCGATGAATGGATAAACGTTAAAAACTGGTTTGTTTTTTTAAAATCAGCACAAGAAGGAGAACAGAACCATCGACGCGGCTGACAAGGAAATCTTGGCGGAGGCCGAGCGTCTGGACGTGAAGGCCATGGGACCCCTCATCCTCAGCGAGCTCCTCTTCAACGAGAACATCCGCGACCAGCTCAAGAAGTACAAACGCCACTTCCTGCGGGTACGTTGCTATGGCAACTCGGAACAGCCGTAACAAAGCCTAAAAGGCTAAAAACTAGAACACGAGCACAATCTGCTTTAATTAAACCCCTCCCCCAACGACTGATCTGCTCCCACAGTTCTGCCACAACAACAAAAAGGCCCAGAAGTATCTGCTGGGAGGTTTTGAGTGCGTGGTGAAGCTCCATCAGGTCCAGCTTCTGCCGCGCGTCGCCATCATCCTGAAAGATCTGTACGACGCCGATCTGCTGGAGGAGGACGTCATCTTTGCCTGGGCAGAGAGGGTGGGTGTTCGGCTGTAGCTACATGTTTATTTCAGCCACTTCAGGTGTCAGAGCTGCTGGAGAATCTGAAGGAAGTGTTCATCTAATTGGCTTTCATCCGTTTGTAAGGAATCCTAATAGTTAGACATGGACACCTGAAGGAGTACGGGGTGAATGCTGAGTGTTAAAGAAGCTCGGCTGAAGGCTAAAGCTAGACAAACGTTAGCTAAAAGCTAAATTAGGTAAAATAGAAAAGTCACAACGTGCTCATTTATTTATTTTTTGGTTGTAATCCGTCAGGTTTCTAAGAAGTACGTCTCCAAGGAGCTCGCCAAGGAGATCCACGCCAAAGCAGCTCCTTTTGTCAAATGGCTGAAGGAGGCGGAGGAGGAGAGCGAGGGCAGCGAGGAGGAAGAGGAGGAGGAAGACGATGAGAATGTTGAGGTTCGGCTTTTCTGTTTTTGCTTCAAGTTTCCTGCGGACGAAGTTTTTATCATAAATGTAACCACTGATGTTGGGCAGCTGTCTGGAGTCATGTGACCATCGTTTTGTTTTTATGTGCAACTCTTTAGAGAGCCTTGATTGTTAGAAAAAGAACGTCCTGGATGTTCGATCTACAGGCCAAACGTCCAGTAACGCCTGTTTGTTGTCTTCAGGTGGTGTACTCGACATCCGCCCGCGAGCTCAAGGTGGAGACAGTGAAGCCGGAGAAGGAAGAGGAAGACATTGACATCGATGCCATCTGACAGATGTGGGCACTGCTGTTTTCCTCATGTGTTGTGGTTTTGACTCATGATGCTCAAATATGGCTCTCCCCCCCCCCCCACCTCACCCCCGCCTGACTTCCCTTCCTCCCCTGCTTTATGGCTGACATATTATACTGCTTTTCTCGCTGCGCAGTAGTTCTGTTCTAGCTGAGATGTGTTCAGGGGACTTTGCTCTGGGGGTTTTAATCATAGCTGTTTTGGATCTTTTTGACTGCACTTTCGTCCCTTCTATTTTTCTTTTTTTGAGGTCCTTGTATTTTCCAGTGAATAAAAATGTTTTGCTATCCACCTCACGTGAATCTTCAGTGTGATATTTATCTGCCTGAAAATTGAGAAATTATAGTTGACATTTTAAAGTTTACTGAAATTGGAACACGTGAAATTTTCAATTTTTGAAAATGTGACAGGAATAACAATTTATTTCTTGATTAAACAAACAATACATTAAAATCTTTCTAAAATAATAAAAAAAAAAATCAATATTTTTTTTATTTGTATATATACAACTATTGTAGCTCTTCATTATCAGGTTGTCTACAGAAATTGTTTTGAACAGTTGAAGGTGTAGATCAGAATAAACTAAATCAGGTCCCTATTTTTTCTGTTAAATGGGGTTCTGGCCATAGACAAATATGTGTAGTTCAGGCTGAACCGGCCTCGTGGGAAAACATTTCCTCACTTCTTCCGTCTGGGAAGCCGCTTTCAAGTACAGTACTGTACTGTCAGACTTGATTGTGTTGAAAACCGTTATAACGTTCTGACAAGAGAGGACGGAATACTTCCTACACATAGAATTACTGAAAATTAATATTTTTGTTAAAGCACCAGTTTTGAACAAATGTTAACCGTGCGTTTTTGTGCTGCAGGAGATTTTATCCAATAAAATGCTACGTAATTTGCTTTAAAAAGTATTCAGTGATTATTTTACATTAAAAGTTAATATTCTTTAGGATTTTCTTAGAAGCTTTAAAAAAACATCAGTTGTGCTTTTCGGGATATTCGGCATAACAAAAGTTGAAATAGTTAAGAAATGACGACTTGCGTATGTCCGAGCACGTGGGTGGTCCATGAACGCACCCTAATCCCGCCCCGCCGCTCAGGAGCCATTTTGGTCCCACCTAAAACAGAACAGAACCGCTTCACTTTGGGCCGCTGGAGATGGAAGGAACCGAGCCCGGGTCTCTGTGTCTCCTGGACTTTTTGAACCCCACTTAAAAAAAAAATCAACAACTGAGGATAAACGGATTCATTTTGGGAGTAAAAACTAAAAATAACTGTCGCGATTTTTGACGAGCGGCGGCCCCTTCACGGACTCGCAGACAAACGGTTACTGATTTAATTTCGTCCTTTCGGGTCAAAAACAGGACATGGACGCGCCACGTAAAAACTGAAAACGGTGTTTTTACACTGCTGAGTTTTTACATGTTTCGGATCATCTCAGCTGTTTGTCTCAACACGTCCGGTCTGGTTCGGAGAGTGTCACGACCCATGCTCAGGCTGTTTTTTCCCACACAGCTGCAAAGCCAAGAAATAACTTTTTTCCGGCTGGCCCAGTAAAAACAAGGACTGTGCTGAAGGGAGGCCGACTAAAGATGTCAACAAAAACTCCTTTACCGACAGTCAACGAGAAGCAGACGGAGAGTGTGAGTAGAAACCGCTATTTAGTTTTTGTTTGGTCATTGCTGTGAAATAACATTTAATAACGATACTAGCTTAAAGCGGTTTGTTGCTTTTTGTATGACAGCTAATTTGCACGCATGATGGAGCTTTCACTTGTTTAAATTGTAAACAACGTGGTAATACGCCCGTATTTGAATTTTTTGTTGTTGGCAGTTGAATTCTCAAGAGATAATATTTTACATTTGTCTTTACTGTGACTCCATTCAACATTTTTAGGCCCAGCTACGAACAAAACTACAGGACTTTACCTGCTGCTTCTGGCAGGCAACCGAGTTCATTTCTGGATAGTGATTGGCTTTTCCAGCTGTCACTTGAACGTTTCATCCAATCAGCTTCTAGATACGAGTTTCCTATTTTTCTTTTAGTCCCACCCCCTATTGACAGTCTGAAATCTGTGTAGTTTCTGCAATCACGAATGCTTCCGGTCTAGATTTTCAAAATTAAACCCAAGGTTTTAAGATTGTTCATATATCAATTTAAACAAATAACGTAATAAATAAATAAATCAATTAAATAAAAAAAAAAACATTTTAAAATGTATGTTTTCAGTTTTACAAGATGTTTGCTGCATGGCTGATAAAATTATTTCACAATGATGAAGATATAAAATATATATACTATTTTTCATTTATCCTTTATTTATCCAGGTTAGTCTCATTGAGCCACGAGAACTCATTTCCAAGAGAGACCTGTTAGGGAGCAGATGGTGGGGGTTAAGGGCCTTGCTCAGGGGCCCAGAGTGGTGCGAATGAGGGTGGAAGCAGGTGTGGGTGTTTCACCTTTTTCCACCCACACTTTTTTGATGTTGTCGGTACCGGGGTTTGAACCGGTGATCTTCTGATCACAAAGCCCACCGTCTAACCACTGCGCCACCACTCCCCAATATGGTTATATTTATGGGTTTTTATTATTTTATTAATTTAATATTATTTTGTCTTTGGGAAAGAAATGACGTTAACTTATGGCCGAAATTAAAACCAATATATATTAAATTGATTAAACTTATTTAGTCTCTTAAAAAGTTCTGGAAGTTTTGTTTTGATAGGTGTCTAGTTATAACTTAAAGCGGTGGTTTATTATAATTATTTTGAGAATTTAAAAGAAAATTATTTTTAGAAGGACTAGAACTGTTCACTTGGGACAGTTGGATCATTTTTTAATTTTAAAAATATTACTTATTATTATTTAAAAAATATTTTATGCACGTTTTTCCTGACTAGCATCCACTCAGTATTTTTTTTCTTCTACTTTGCTTTTTTCTAAAATACATTGAAGGCTTATGTTTAGAACTAAATATATTAGATAAGACATACATTTCCAGATAATTAATTAAAGTTATATTTTAGCAGAACAAGTTGCCTACATGTTTTATTGAAGCATTTTTGATGTTTTTGCAAGTATTCAAGTCATTTTATTTTGTGTTATAAGGTTTGTTTTAGACAACAAACAGTACAAAATCCACAACAGCACTTCCTGCACCCGTCCTTTTTATCTTCTCCATAGTTTTGAATAGAAATAGAGAGAGAGTAGAAAAGGTTTAGATTTATTGTTGTATTTTGAAGTTGTTTGATCGCATATTCTCTCCTGAAATTAGCACTGGCTCCATGTTTAAGTGGTATTTTCTGCCCCACATTCACCATTCTCTTTCTTGTGCCGCCACTTCTGTGGAAGTGCAAACACCAAATGTCTGCATGTGATCCGATTGGTCTCATGACCCGTCAGGAAAGCAGGTGGAGATAACAGAACCATTTTTACAGCTCAGGCAGACCGCCGAGGCTGATGTGATGTGGAGAAATGTGATTGATCCTATGGGAGGGATTCATCTTTAGCTGTTGTCAATGGTTAGTAATTAAAATTTAAATAATCACAGCTTGCTCAGTTGTTTTGTCCTGAGCAGATCTGCAGGAATTAAGCTGCTGATTTTTATTTTTTAGATTTATTGTTGTTATTTTTCTGCTAATAGTGGTTCATTAGGGTCATAAAAGGAAAAGTAGGACTTTCTGTTCCTGGTTTTGAGTGAAAGCCTTTATTTTTGAAAGGAGACCGTGGTTTTGGTTTCCGGCTCGGGTGCGTTTGCCTTCAGCAGGCTTGACTGGGATCAGTGTGTGCTCTTCTGGGTTGGGGGGGTAAATCTGGTGTTGTGGGACTCTCTGTGGGCTCCATCGGTGGATCATGACGGGCTCCCAGGCAGCCAGGAGACACCGCAGCTTTGTGAGTAAACCCCAGACACGAACCCAACACCGTCTCACTAGGAAGTGTCCTTTTGTTTTATTAGTCCTCCCAGGAAACCGTCAGAACCTGGTTTTCTGTGTTCTGCAGGATTATTGGATCTGACCTGCACCCCAGTGTTCCCCGCAGGCGGTTTTCCTTGCCTGCAGTGTTTAACAGTGACCTTATCCCAGCTGATATTTTTATCTGCGCTGCTAACGCTGTAAAAATACTCCTGGAGTGACTTAAAGTTCTGCTCGGCTGAGGGACAAAGCACCTAATTGTGGTTTATGGTTTAAAAAAAAAAAAAGCTTCTGATGTTCTTTCTGCTCACTTTAATGTTTGCATCTGCAACATTTTTCATATTTTGTCGGGCTTTTTGAACGTTGAGACGGTGTTGTTTGTTCTTTTATCTTTAAAAACAACAAGTTTGGTCTTCTTTAACTTCATCCCAGTCCCAGCAGGGTGGGTAAAACCGGGTGGGGGAGTTAGTTTCTGTCACTTTGGGTTTCTAGTTGTTTGGACACAGGCTCAGACTGCTTGACTATAGAATAAATAATTATTTGGATCAGTATAATCGCATTGCCCTGATGCATGCTCAATAATCCAGGTAGAAAAATCTAAAAAGGCTAAGTCTGGTCCTCTGGACATTCAAAAAACAAAACAAAATAAAGCAAACAAACAAAAAAAAAATCACATTGATTAAAAAAAAGAGTTTGATGTCATGACTTTTAATGTAACAGCTTTTTGTTTCCAACGAAAGTGTCAAATCACATGGTGGATTAATAAAAGACCAATAAATAAATCTTTAAACTAAAGCGGAATATTGATAAATTTAAACAAATAGTTTCAGTTCAGTTGAACCTTTGTTGCTTTATATTCTGCCTGTAGGTCTTAAAGTGGCTGTGCCATCAACATTTTGTAACAAACATGAAAACATTTTTGGAAAGATAACATTAATAACATATTACTTTATGTGGTAAATGTTTCTCTGGCTGCAGAGGAGTCATTCATTTTAGTCTTCAGGTTGGTTACCCTTCAGTCACAAGGCAAAATGTTTTTTTTTTTTTTCATTTTACTAAATAACAGCACCGGTTTTACAAACATTTCATGTAGAAGATTTTGGATCTATGTTCTTAAGACCATAAACTCATTAAAAAAAGACGGTTTTAAAGTTTGTTCCTTGTTGGTGTTTGTGGTCCAGTTTGATATTTTCTATCAGCGGAAGTAAAATCCCATCGCTGCAGAAATATTTATTTACATTTTAACACAAAAAAATACAGAAAATTCAAGTGTGAGATTTCAAAATTGACAAATGTGTGAAAACCATTTAGTTTTAATCATGTCGTGAAAATGATCAATTTTTTATTTTTATTTTTTGCAACAAATTAAAACAAAGCATGTTGTTTAAACTGTGATTTCTCTGCTGAAGTCTGCTCAGCTGTTTGGACCAGAGTTATGACGGTGTCAGACTGATGGTATTGACTGACCCGTTCACTTTAATCCAGACCAGCTCGTCTTTCCATTAAAGCAGACCAACGCGCCCCCGGTGCTTTCGCTCCGTCGCATCAGTTCAACAGCACACGGACGCATCGCTGTTTATTCCCTGAAAAAACATCACGATCCGATCAGTGATCTGTTCTTCAAATGTCGGTGAACTGAAGGGGCGTGGCCCGGCCCACTGATCGGACCTGGTCCGTTATAGGCCGAGCCCGTCAACAGAACGGCCGCAGCTGCAGGAGTTCGGTCTGAAGGTGGGAAATGTTTAGTTTGGGCTGCACCGTTCAGTTTTTGGCTCGGAGGCACTGCAGCGTTTCCTTCAGTGGTCTGCAGTTCTCACTTCAGCCTGATGGGCGGCGACTCTGTGGATTTTTTAAACTTTTGACAAAACAAGGAGAGGAATCAGGAAGTCACCTGGAGTTTTGTGTCCCCGTGCTCCTGGAGACATAAATAATTCATAACTTTGACAGTATTTCATTTTAAAACATATTTATCTTCTGCTTACAGTTTGACTCAGATCTTTGCTGCCACTTTTTTTAAAGAAAAGACGTGTGTCCTGCAGAGCTCTTGTCCTCTGAGGGGACAGGCGTCCCTCAGTGGGCAGGACAGATTATAAAACTTAAGTCTTGGTCAAAAACGTCAGTTTCTGCTCCCTGCAGCTGAGCTGAAGCCCAGGACATGAGTCCAGCTGGTCCACAGGCTTTAGTTTTACTCATCTATCCTGCGACTAATGAAAGTAGCTTTAATTTAAGGAATGCATATCGCCCACTGCTTAAACAAAGATCTCACAACTCTCAGCTACTACCACTCCATATCTGATCTCAGTACAGGTAACCCCCGGTTTACGGCCGAGATCCGTTCTAACGGCCGAGCCGTAAACCGATACGGCCGTAAAGCGAT
>JARVGV010000673.1:22945105-22956193 GCA_031762435.1 Hypsolebias longignatus
CTGAAGGGGCCTGGAGGGTACCTGAAGGGGCCTGGAGGGTACCTGAAGGGGCCTGGAGGGTACCTGAAGGGGCCTGGAGGGTACCTGAAGGGGCCTGGTACTGATCACAAGGCAGGCATCAGTGGTTTGACCAGCTCAGCTGCAGCTTTTTGTTCCTGACCCAGTTTAGTGAAACCCTCCCTGCTGTGTTCTTCCTCTCGCTGTATTGACTGCAGAAGCGTTCAGGTTGTGTCCTCCTGCTGGTCTCTGCAGGGCCGGGGCCGGGCGTTGTAGAACCGTACAAACCGGGCCAACAGCTTCAGGAAATCACCGTTCTTAGAAGGAGGAAGTGACTTTTCCCCAGAATCTGAAATATTCCTTCAACTTGTTTTCTTGGGTTTGTTCTCAGAAAAGATTAAACTGGTCTCTTGGCTGCAGTGACGAAGTTTCCTCCAACAATCGGTTTTCTTTATCTGTCCTTTCACAATAAAAGCTGGAGTGAGAGGGAGCTCCTCATCCTCGTTCCGTTTATACACCTTTGGGTTTCTCAGGACCAGGAAATTATTTAAATGACCTCAAATATATTTTCTTCCTGTTCTGCATTGATTTGGTTGAAGACATCACAGAGGACTTTGATTTCATCAGCGCGCCGCAGCGTGGTCGCTCCGGCCTCCTGAAACATTAAAAGCTTTTGATATTTTTGTGGAAAAGAAGTCGGCACGTCGCTGTAACAGCTGATCAATAATAAACGGATCTCTGTGCTGCCGGGGGCGTGCAGCAGGCGGGCGAGGCTGGATCTGCTGATCCGGTGGTTCTGAATGTTGATGAGGAAGTGAACAGCTGCCACGATTCAACTGAGCTTTGGCTCCTCGTCCTGTCTGGGCATCATGACGATGTTTACCGTGATGGCTCAGTGATCACGTTTCACTAAAACAACATGGCTTTTAAGACTCCAGGAACCAAACATCTGCAGTCGTGACGTGTGAGGAGAACAGGTAGCCATAGGACACTCCAGATGTTTGCACGGGTTATAAATATTATACAACCTTAATTATGAAAAAGATTTCAGCTTTCTCTGTGAAGACTCTCCTCCTCTTCAACAACAGTCTGTAAATGTCCAGGGCCTGAGGAGACCAGTTGGATGTTCTGGAGGGCATGTTGTCCGGCTCTGGTCTGAAAGAGGACTCCAGCTGTCCTTCAGTTCTGGATTTTCTCTGCTGGATGGGAGCAGATGTTCTAAAACTTGAAGATGCTTTCCTGCATTGATGGAGTCTTTCCAGATGTGTCTGTCAGCTGCTCATGTTGGAGGCACTAATGCACCCCCATACCATTAGAGAGGTAGCTGTTTGGACTGTGAGCTGATCCAGGCTGGATGGCTCCTCTCCTCTTTAGTATGAAGGATGTAGGGTTTGTTGTCATTTGGACCCGTCTGACCTCGGAACAGTTCTGGACTTGATCTCAGTCCATTTGAAATTAGCTCTGGTCCAGAGAAGACGGCAGCGTTTCTAGATGGTGTTCACATCTGGCTTCTTCTTGTCTGACACAGCTTTAAGCCGAACGCAGCAAGGTCCAGAACAGACCCAGACCTGGTTTTACTGCAGCCAGGTCCAGAACCAGACCTGGTTTTACTGCAGTGGCCCCTGAGGGCCTCGTCCTTTGAGCTCAGATTTCTTCAGATTCTTCTAATCTGTGGATCAGATTATGAACTGGAGATGATGGAGATTAGTCTTTATTCAGGAACTTTATTCTGAAATTCATTCAGGAACTTTATTCTGAAGTAGTTCCTCTAGTTTTAGACAGACTGCTGAACTGTGTCCATCTTTACTTCTGAAGTCTCTGTTTGTCTCCGTCCTCTGAGTGACCTGCTGATCATTCACCTCATCAGACTAAATGTTCCTCCAGCAGGTTCCTTCATGTTAACTTGTTTGACCTCAGTCACTCTTTGATGTGATTTAAATGTTACATTTTAAAAAATAAACTTCATTATTCTCTCTGTTGTTTTCAGCTCTTCAGAGAAGTCAGAATAATGAAAATCTTAAACCATCCTAATATCGGTAAGTTCAGACGTTAACGTCTTTGTTCTAAACAATAAAAGAAAAATATTTTCAGATGATTTCATCCAAACAGCTCATCTTTATAAACATTATTAAATTCAGTAAAATCATTAAAAATAAAGAATAAATTATATATACATTATACTGTATATGTAAGTTTAACGCTGTAAGACTTTGTATTTGATGAACCTGACGGTGATTTTATTTAATCTTTTCTTGACAAATCAGTTAAAGTGTTTTCTCCTGGTGGTGTAGATCATCATTTAATAAACATAACTTTTAATATTTTCTTTCAGTCGGTGTCCTCTGCAGGAAACAACAGTTTCTACTCTGTCTTTATTTTCTCCTCCTCCTCCTCCATCCCACCGTTTATATATTTAGCAGCGCGAGTCACAGCTGCTCGCCGGTCCTTTAACCCAACGCCTGCTACAGTGAAAATATAAAAACTAAACAATTTCACAGTAAATGTTGAGTGTGTCTCATCATCATGAATTTATCGCTGCCTCTCGTAAACGCTGAATTTGTCTCCTTCAGTCAAGCTGTTTGAAGTGATCGAGACGGAGAGGACGCTCTATTTGGTGATGGAGTACGCCAGCGGAGGTGAGAAGAAACCGCTCGTATCCCTTGTTGTGAACACAGCCGTGCTCCTCATAATCTGTTAAATAATCCCACCGGATTATGGACACAAATGGACAGTTTGCATTTTAATGTTGAGCAGAGTTGGTTAACAAAAACAAATTGAAAATCAAAATCTTCTCATGTAGGCGTGATCAGTTAATGTTTCTGCAGCATTTTGTAGTTTTCAGTCCCACGCTGCTTCTTTCTGCGCCCTGACCCACTTTACATCCACCCCAGATGCTACATTTGCTGTGTTAGTCAGCCGTGTTGCCACAACAGAGGAGCAGTCGGTAAAAACGGCCTTCAGCAGGACCTCAGGCCGATGTTTGAGGTCAGCTCGGGGCATCAGGTTTTTCTTCAGGAGCTTCTCTGAACTCTTTGTCTGTTCTCTACAAACTCCTGCAGCTCCTTCATGTGCTGCTCAGGTCCAACAATCATTAAACAGTTTTGATTTTACGTTTGTCATCCACAATAAAAATACCCACTCATTACACATTGGTCGCTTCAAAGGTCCCCCTCATAATTTGTAATAAATTAATGAAACCAGCAGTCATGTCGTTTGTTTACGTTCAAACATTGACAAGTTCACGTCTGACAGTTTTAACAAATATCGATTTGATTAAATAATCCCTGGATGTGAACGGAGTTGGAGGGAGTGCGATAGAGTCGGACACGTTTAAAAGGAAACGGCGACATAAATCTGGGAGGACGAGCGTTAAAGCTTTTTGTAGCTGATTTTAACTGAATGAAGTTGTAAACGAAGGTGACGATTATTTGCTGTTTCTAATGCAGCTTTTATATAAAAAAAACCAAAAAAAAAAACCTGATGATTCAGGTTAAATGAACCCCCAGTAATATTTGAAAGGTGTAGAAACAGTTGGAAACATGAAAATTCGGATTAAAAAAATACTAAAAAGTTTCATGTTTTGACCAGATTTTGTTTATCGTTCTGTCAAAATGAGTTCATGATGCAGAAACGAATAAAATAATAATTTAATCTTGAGCTTTAAGCTCCTAAACGATCCAGTTTTATGGCTCAGATGAGTGTAATTATTAGACTATTTGTACAGATCTGTGCAGTTTGTTCTTTAGCTCGGAGCGTTTTTGTGTTTTTATGTTGTTGAGTCAGAGCGCACGGAGTGCTGCTGCTGCTCAGAACCGCTCCGTCTGCCTCTGCAGGTCACATCTGAGCCTGTGGGAGGATTTCAGCCATTCACACAGGACGAGCGCTTCAGTTTCTATTTTTATCTTATTTGTTGAGCACACCTGCACGTGCAGACCTCTGCAGTTCTTTCAGAGCAGAAGTGACGGTTCTGGACGGGGAGCAGCTCAGCAGCTTGGTGCCTTCAGGGTGAGGGGGCTCAGGCTGGGCTGCAGACGTGCCCTCAGACCATGCACATGGGTGGCACCGCGCCAGCTGCACAGAACAGTTCTGGTTTAATCTGCTTCCTGTTTCAGCCTCGGTCTCCTTCTCTGATGTCTCCGATTCTGTTTTCCAGGTGAGGTGTTCGACTACCTGGTGGCGCACGGGAGGATGAAGGAAAAGGAGGCCAGAGCTAAATTTAGACAGGTACTCTCTCCCCTTGCAGTGTTCTGGTTTCACTCATCTGCTCCCCATTCTGCCTCAGACAGGACGCCCGCCGCCCTCCACCCGTCCTCTGTCGACCAGAGAGTCTGAGGCACACTGGTCCAACCCCCAGGGACCAGCAGACCTCTGACCCCCAGGGACCGACAGACTGGTTTACAAGGAGAGGAAGATGCACAAACGTCCACTCTTACAGAAAACTGAAATCAGATCCAACATGTGTTTCGTTCGGATTCTGAGATGCAGTGGCTAAAAGTAGCAAAAAGCAGCTAAAAGTAGCAAAAAAGTAGCTAAAAGTATCAAAAAAGTGGCTATGGTAGGAAAAAGTGGCTTAAGGTAACATAAAAGAGGCTCTAAGTATCAGAAAATTGCTAAAAGTAGCAAAAAGTGGCTAAAAGTATCAAAAAGTGGCAAAAAGTAGCTAAAAGTATCCAAAAAAGGGGCTATGGTAGGAAAAAGTGGCTTAAGGTAACATAAAAGTGGCTCTAAGTATCAGAAAATTGCTAAAAGTAGCAAAAGGTGGCTACAAGTAGCATAAAAGTGGCTAAAAGTTGCATAAAGTGGCTAAAGGTAGCAGGAATTTGGCAAAATGTAGCAGAAATGTGGCTGAAAGAGGAAGAGCAGTGCTAAATGTAGCAGGAATGTGGCTAAAAGTAGCAGGAATGTGGCTAAAGGTAGCAGAAAGTGCCTAAAAGTAACAGAAAGGTGGCTAAAAGAGGAAGAGCAGTGCTAAAGGTAGCAGTACAGTTGCTAAAAGCTAAAATTAGTGTATGATAACAAAAACAAGTCAGCAGCTGAAGCAGATTCCAAAGAGAACAATGTTTTTGGAGCAACTGAATTTATTTCTGTGGATAAAATAAATAAAAACAAACTTAAATATTTTCAAAGTATAAAAGTTACTGAAACCAAAAGTCGCAGTTCGCCTGGACTCCTCCACATCCGTCATCTTGTCTTTCCCTCCGCAGATTGTGTCGGCGGTGCAGTACTGCCACCAGAAGCACATCGTTCACAGGGACCTCAAGGTGAGTTCCGGCAAACCGGGTTGGTTCGGACTGAACCGACCACAAACGAGCAAAGGGGAGTGGTGGCGTAGTGGTTAGAGACGGTGGGCCTGTAATCAGAAGATCGCCGGTTCAAGCCCCGGTACCGACAACATCAAAAAATGTGGGTGGACAAAGGTGAAACACCCACACCTGCCTCCACCCTCATTCGCCCCACCCCTGAGCAAGGCCCTTAACCCCCATCACCTGCTCCCTAACAGGCCTCTCTTCAAAATGAGTTCTCGTGGTTCAATGAGACTAACCTGGATAAATAAAGGGTAAAAAAAAAAACTTCAGAAAAACAACAACTTCAGACGAATGTTCTGATTCAGTGTTTCAGGAAACTAGCGTGCATAAATCTTAATCCAGTCATTGTGACCTTTAACACCATCTGCTGCAAAACTATTCACCCCCTTTGTGCTCAGCGTTGAGGATGACTCTCAGCTACCACCACACCAGGTGTCACACGGACGTTTGTGTTTGTGGCGAGCGTTAATAAATGTCACGGTGAGCGGCTGTTGAATCCGAGACGGTAAAAGATGTCTTCGTATAAACATCGACGTGTTGGAACTCGGCTCAGCTGATCCGTGACGAGAGAAGAGCTCCGAGCAGTTTGTCTGCTTTACACGTGCGCAGACTACGTGCACTCTAATGAGAAAGGAGATCAGAGTGCGTTTATAAGGATTAAGCTGCTTGATGGTGGAAAAGATAACGATGCTGATTATTTTAATCAGATTTGTTGTTATGATGTGAAAATGTTTGTCATGCACATCAAACTTTCCCTTAAAATAATGAATCTGAATGTAGGCAAGTGAACAACAAACAAACAAAAAACATAAATTTTCTCCTCCACTGAATTTGTAAGAAATGTTTTTATTTTAATTCATGCTTTTGTAAAATGTTTTTTATATGATGGAGTTAAAAAAAAAAAACTTAATGGAAAAATACCCAACATTTTATGAATATTGATTTAATTTTATTAAATATTTTTCTTTTCACTTTTTACAACTACCGTACTTTTAATGTAGTTTTAGTTTATATTCTTCACCTGTTGAGGCCTGTTAATCTGTTGCTTTATTATTATTTTTTAACAGAACTTTAAACACATTATGAACATAAAATCAGCTCTGTTTTAAAAATGTTTACCCAGAATGCACTGCAGCGGACTCCTCAAACCTGCTCTCAGCACGGCGGCGGAGGGTTGATTGCAGCTTCAAACCTCACGTTTAAATTTAATCTTAATGGAGTTTTGACTGATTTTTCTTTCTTATTAATTATTTGATTCCACTTCTTGACCTTTTAGAGTCTAAATTATTTAACTCAGATTATAAGATATCGTCATTAAATATAAAACAGATTTTTTTAAACTTTAATTTGACAGTAGAACGAGCTTTAAATAACTCAAAGTTGTGTATTGCTGGTAAACGTGTTCTTCTTTCGCAGGCGGAGAACCTGCTGCTCGACGCAGACATGAACATAAAGATCGCCGATTTCGGCTTCAGCAACGAGTTCACTCTGGGCAACAAGCTGGACACGTTCTGCGGCTCGCCGCCGTACGCCGCGCCAGAGCTCTTCCAGGGAAAGAAGTATGACGGGCCGGAGGTGGACGTCTGGAGCCTGGGTGTCATCCTGTACACGCTGGTCAGCGGCTCGCTGCCCTTCGATGGACAGAACCTTAAGGTGGGACGGTGTGGACCTGAAAGAGTCCAAGTTGGACATCAGTTTGACTTCCTGTGTCAGCCTCAGGTGTCTTCAGTCTAATCGGTCTGCCTGCTTGACAGGTGACCGGTAGTCACAGGCCTGTTTGGTATTATGGTGTGTAACACACATGGGTTTTATTTAGGTTTTTAATCATTCTGTCAAACCTAGTTTCAAAAGCAACAAGTGAATTGTAAAAGTTGATGTTGTAGTATTTTGTTTGTTTTTGTAGTTTTTAATTGATCAATATTTTAGTTACGTCTGTTGAAAGACGGACGTATTATGATATAGTCTCCATCTGTCCGTAAACTTTCTCTTCTCCAGGCCAGAACTTGTGAGCCGCTCAAGCTAATTTAACAAAACTTGAATTTGTACCACCACTAGACGGTGTGTCCACTTGTCTTTTAATGAGCTGGACTGAAGAAGTCTTTCGGATGAAAGACGAAACGTTACAACTTTTTTTTTTTTTTGAACGTCCAGAGAAACAGACTTAATTTTTTTAGATTTTTCTACTTGGATTATTGAGCATGCATCAGGATACTTGTCTTTTAATCTGTCCAGCTCTAAGTTCAAGGTCACAGATCAAGGTCACAGATTATACAGGGTCTTTGCTTGTTCGGGCCGTTGCTATAGTTTGCTGTATCGTAGTTTGTTTATGAGCTTGTTAATCAGTTTAAAGTTGCACGTTTGTTGGTCTGAGGTGCTTTTTGTTAGACTCAGTCTCAGGATTCGCTTCGTGTTCGCTCGTCCTCCTGCTCAGGTCTCTTTCTTTAAACGGCCCATCAGAGACGCCCCGAGTCTTATTCTGTTCGTCCGTCTCCTCTCTGCAGGAGCTGCGTGAGCGAGTCCTCAGGGGGAAGTACCGCATCCCTTTCTACATGTCCACAGACTGCGAGAACCTGCTCAAAAGGTTCCTGGTGCTGAACCCGGCCAAGCGCGGTACTCTGGAGGTGAGGGAGGACGCAGAACATGTAAATATTCCTCTGTTCTTTCTGCTCTCCCCCTGAAGCGTTGGAGACGATGTGGTGTCTCTCCTCTTTGTTCATGCATCTCCTCACTGCATCATCTCCTCTGTCACCCACAGTGTCCTGTTTTCTGTGACCATAAATAATGGATTGTAGTTGTTTTTTTTAAACCAGGATGGTTTTATGTGTCTCTGTCCTAATCTGAGTGGAGGACACATTATCCAATGTTCAGTTTCAGACTAAATCTCTGCAGCACCTGGACAAACTCACATTTCACTATATCTATATATCTATATATCTATATCTATATATAGAGAGTGATTATTATTTTTTAAACAGCTCGCACATCCTTAAAGGAACATTAGATATTAGCAGTCAATTTAAGAACTGATATTTTACAGTGATGCTTGGACAAAAATGTCTTTAATTTTAGAGAATCTGCAGGTTATTATTTGTATAAGAAGTGAAAGATCTTTGTGATCCAAGTCTGACAGATTTTTTTTTAACATTTACAGAGTAAAATTTAATGATTGGCAACAAAAATAAGCCAATGTTGTATCGCTAAGAAAAATGCTTTCATTTTTCAGAATAAAAGTTTTTTCACCAGAATAGATCTTGTTGGTGAGACAGCTCACTACCTGTTTATGTCTTGTTTTTTACTTTTAATAAACCAATAATTCAACATGTGAACCCTGATAACAGCTGAAAGTTTATAAACTAGAATATATCACTGTTTTAGAAGATATTTTGCTAACAGACAGGGTTACTGTGTTTTATTTTCTTGTTAAGTCTGTCGAGCTCACCGGCTCAAAGCAAACGTTGTTGCTTTGACTCGACGCGTCTCATCGATCAGTTTCTGATGCAGCTCGACCGACCCGGACGGACCTGCTTGCATCAGAATCGCAGATGATTGGTTTAGCTCAGATTAAAACCCCAGAAAGCGATTGATCCGTTCAGCACTTTAATTTTCCTGATGTGATTTGTATCGACTCCCGCCATGAGAGTCGGGCGATCATGTAATTCCCTGTACCCCCTCTGATTTTCTGTCAGTTAGCAAAACATCTCACAAACCACTGGGCAGATTTTAAGAGTTCCTGCAGTCTTGAAACCATTTTTCTTTAAAACTTCGGCGTTCAACATGATGGGTGATGTACATTCCAACTAGGATGATTCTGGCTGTTTTAGCTGTAATGCTTATAGAAATGAGCAAAATATGTACAAACTGAGAAATTGGCTTTTTCTGCTGAAGTGTGGCGTGAACATGAGCGTGAGCTGAAATTTGTTAAAGGAGCTAAAACTGAGCTGGTGAAGCTAAAACAATCCTAACAGAAGCTGAAAGTTAAAATCAGCTAAACTAAAACTAGCTAAACAAAAGCTAAAATTAACAAACGCTACACTTTACAAAACAAACACTAAACGCTACAGCTAACGGAACAGGAGCTAAAATATAAATGTCGCAGAAAAGTAGCTTAAAGCTTATCCCAGCAAAACAGTAGCTAAAAGATTTAATGGGCAAAACTAAATGTAACCTTAGATAAAAGCTAAATTTAGTAAAACAGTAGCTTGAGGGCTAAATTTGGTAAATGATGGCTAGAAACCAATATTAGCTTTACGGTAGCTAAAAGCTAATTTTAACTATACAGTAATTATTTAAAAACCTAAAGTTTTGTAATCAAAATTAAAACATTAATTTAAAGCTTACCTGTTTATAGCAAATAAGTAGATAAAATGAGCAAATCATTAAAGCCAATGTTACTTAAACAATGGCTAGAAGCTAAAATTCTAAAATCAGTAGCTGAAAGCTAAAAGTGCAACAAGTATACTGAAGACATTTTACAGCACGTAGTTTCTCAAGGATTCAAATGGATCTGTGCGCTTCAACAACTAAAGTCATAGCTGAATTTTTCTGAACGAGCCGAACGTTTGGCTACATGAATGGCTAAAGCAGCTGAAAAAAATGCAGAAGTATTTTGTCCACAGAACGTACAGAGGGAATGTTGAGTCGGCAGATTGATGCTGACTCAGCGTTGTTTTTATTAAATGGAGCATAAATGGTGAAATTGTTGTTGTAAATCAAACGCTTCATGAAGCCGTGGTTCTCTAACTGCCTGCCTTCGGTCTGCAGCAAATCATGAAGGATCGATGGATCAACGCAGGCTTCGAGGACGACGAGCTCAAACCCTACACAGAACCAGAACTGGACATCACGGACCAGAAGAGAATAGGTAAATACAGGGGAGGGGGGCTGTTCTTCTTCTGATGTTTGAAGATTATTGTATATTTAAATTAATTCCCACCCGTCACACTCTGGCGGTGGTTTCTGTCCAACATGGCGGAAGCCGACGTGGAGCGTGATGATCGTGGGTCAACCTCCACGCTCTTAAAGAGGGCTGGAGAGCTTTGAAGGAAAAGGCTGCTGATGAACAATGAATGGGAGCAGAGCTGATGAGGCCAGAAAACCACAGGAAAGTCCCCATGTGAAAAGGGGCGGGGCTCTTACATAACTGTAGCTCTGATTGGCTGGACGTGAGCGTGTCGGCGCCAACTCGTTATCGCCCCGACGTTGAGCGAACTGGCTCTTTGCGTTGCTGAGAAATCTCTGAATTCTTTCACGGATGGAAACTCGAGGAGTTTTATCAGAGATGACCCAGATCAGTCAGAAAAAAATAAATCAGTATTTTTTATTTATTTTTTTTTTTTTTACCTCGAGACGTTCGAGTCGTTCGGATATTTAAATTTAGATCATTTTTAACTGTGGTGCTAATTTTAGATTTTCAAAAGGAGTTTTTTTAAAAATGTTTTCTACAAAGTTAAAGCAGCACAGAGCTGATCAGGAGCAGCTTTGTACTTTTGTGGATCTAGAGCACTGGTGCTGTTTGATGAGAGGAAGTAAGTGAGGGTAATGTAGGAGACCATGGTGAGATGTGCAGTATGAGTGCGGGTCAACTTCCTGGTCACAGTGATGGTGTTGACAGATGTTGGGTGGTCTCACTGAACGGGAGTTGTGTGGCTGCATTTTGAGCAGCAAAGTTTTGAAAACCATTGTCTGATTTTTGTGTGCACGGCTTTATAAAAACATTATTATTATTATTATTATTATTATTATTATTATTATTATTATTATTATTATTATTATTATTATTATTATT
>JARVGV010000673.1:22956293-22979769 GCA_031762435.1 Hypsolebias longignatus
TATTATTATTATTATTATTATTATTATTATTATTATTATTATTATTATTATTAATAATAATAATAATAATAATATTACAAATTCTTTGGATCAGCAGTTTCACACATTCTGTCATTAAATCTGCTGAGGCTCTTTCAGGCGGTGAGGGTTGGTTTTACCAGTTAAACCTTTGAAGATCTCTCCATCTTCTAACACTTATCCGTGGTTGGATCATGGAGGCAGCAGGTCCAGAGAAACCCACACCTCTCTGTCCAGCTCTTCCTAGGACCCCGAGGTGTTCCTAGTCCAGAGAAGATGAATAATCCCTCTAGAGAGTTCTGGGTCTGCCCCAGGATCTCGTCCCAGTGGGACGTGCCTGGAAAACCTCCAAAAGGAGGCGTTCTTTTGAGATTGTAGATCCAACTCCGAGTCCCCGACTCTTTGTGGGAAAATTTGTAGAAATAGTGCGGGTCAGGGACGAAGAGATTCTGGTTTACCCAGGGTGCACGGTCCGCTCCGTCTCTGGAGGCCAACCTTATCTTCTGAACCCACGTGAGAAATAAATAAAAACAGCTCTGGACAAACTGGAGCCAGAATTTATTCTTGGAGAAAGGTCGTTGATGCAGCGCTGAGGATGGAGCTGAGAGGGAGGAGGAGAGAACAGAGTTTTCTGGGATAAGTCCCACTGGGAGGGGTTCTGGGTTCCCCTTCTGGACCTGCTGCAGAACACGATGAGCTGTTTCAGCTGGAGGTGAATCATTTACAGACAAGTGATGCAGTCGCAGGTTGTCTAAGTATTTATCAGGTCCAAACTGTGGCAAAGTGATCCAGAACCAGCGCCACACAGTGAACCGAGCTGAAAGACAATTACAGGTAACTATTTTATTGTTGAGCGTTAAAAAGGTGTAGATTTCATCTTTTAGTGGGTTTATTTTAGGAAGGAGGTGTTTCAGTCTTAACCTCTCGTGCAGCCGGAGATTTCAGGAAGTTCGCATGAACCCCCTCTGCTCTGGGTTTAAATAAAACAGAATCATGAATCTCTGGAGGGTTTCTTCTTTGTAAACGAGTCCATGTAGACGTGAGTTTGAGCTGCGAGGCAGAGGAAGTGTTGAGGCAGAAAGATGAAAGTGATAAAGACGCAGATAACGGATCTGATTCTGTCTGGATGCAGAGCCACCTTTTCCTCTCACCTCTTCTCTGTGCCTACACCAGACACTCCATGTCTCACTTCAGTGTGGTGTTCAGCTTCATGAAACGTCCCTTCTGGGTCGCTGTTTTCCTCCAACAGTCTGCTTCACTTAGATTTAATAGTCTGAATGTTAATGAAGCAGTCACTCTATTGTGATCCGTTTTTCTTCCGTACGTTTTTCAATGTGATTCTCGTCCCGCAGTTTTCAACAAATCATGAATCGAACCGTTCAGCTCTTTCAGGACCAGCCTGCTGTGACTCTTGGTATTGGTGCAACTTTAGCTTTTTTAAATATTTTGTCTTTTCTGCCATTTTTTTTCTCTCAGAAAATGAATTGAGCTCATTTTACTTTGTACATCCTTCAAATCTTCAGATCTGTTTACAACCTTTTATTGGTCCTTTCACATTTTGTTCTGCTTCAGCTTCTCTCAGCTTCCTTGTGCAAATTTATAATTGTTTTCAGCTACTTTCAGCTAATTTCAGCATTTTTTTCAGCTGATTTGTGCTCCTTTCAGATTCTTTCTGCTATCTACAACCTTTTTGTGATTCTTATTTCTGCTATTTTCAGCTTGTTCTGCACCTTTTAGCCTATTTCTGCCAGTTTCAGCTATTTTTTTAAATTTTTTTTAACCATTTCAGCCACTACAGTATTTAGCTGTTTTCATGCTAACCAAATTCCACATTTTTTGCACTCATTTCAACCTTTTTCAGCCTAATTCAGCAAAAATGTGCTCTCTTTACTTCTTTCTCATAATTTAAGCTTATTTCTGTTTTTTAGCTACTTTTCAGCTGTTTTTGGGCTAGTTTCAGTTTTTTTTCCTCCACATGATTTCTACGTTATGTGCTCATTTCTGCTTCTTTCAGCTTAATTGGGAGAACGTGTTCTTTCTGCTTTCTTCTGCTAACTTAAGCTTGTTCTTTTCAGCTATATTATTAGTATTTTTTTAGCTAATGTCAGCTGTTTTCTGATAGATTCAAGTTTTTCATTGCAATTTTTGCTACTTTTTAATTAAATTCTTTATGCTAATTTCAGCTTGTTATGCTCCTTTCAGCATGCTAGTTTCAGCTACAGTTTAGCAGATTTTATGCTAATTTTAGCATTTTCATTTAATCCCACATTTTTTGAGCTTCTTTCAGCTCTTTTCACTTCTTTCTGGTAGTTTAAGCTTCTTCCTGCATTTTCAGCTGCTTTCAGCTATTTTTGTGCTAATTTCTGCTTATTTAAACCTAATTCAGCAAATATTCGTTTTTTCTGCTTTCTTCTGCTAACATAGGCTTGTTCTTCCACTTCAGTTATATTTCAGCTAATTTCAGCTGTTTTTCAGCTAGTTATTTTGCACTAAGCATTCACACTGCGGGAAATACATTTTCTCTAGTTAAGACTTGATCCCTTCCTGTTTACCGGAAAAGGCTCTACCAGATTAGAGGGTCTTTGTAGTTAAATATGAGACGGAGCTGTTAGAATAAGTTTTACAATTAGAAGATTGACCTTAAAGTTTTACTTTTACAGCAGAGTTTAAAAAGAATTGTGGATTTTAACACAAAAGCTACTTTTTTTTATTTGAAAGTCTTTGTCATGGGTCATTCTGTTCAAGAAGTCAGCCTCAGTGTCCACAGCCGTTCTCAGAAGAATCTCGTCTTCACTTTGTTGTTTTCATTTGAAGCCAAGATCCAGTTTTACTCGCGCCGCTCATCTCTTTGGGTTGTCTCTTTTATTTTTCTTTCCGTCGAAGTTGACTTTTAATTTAACTTGTAAAACGTTGATGCCAAACGTTATTACCGTCAGTCGTTCTTTAAATAATTACATCACTCGTCTCAAGAGTCCGAATATGCTATACGTCTGCAGGAGTTTGAGACATTTCTCTGACGTGAAGTTTGGATTAAAATTCTTTAATTTTATTTTATATATTTTTATTGATGCTGCTTCTTTAGAGTTTAAACAAATATTTGATTGTTGCTTCTGGCTCTGTTTGTTTAAATCAGTGGGTTGGATGTTACTTCTAATTTATTTATTTATATTTTATAACTTGAACCAACAAAATGTTAATCCTTGCATTTATAATTCAGTGACAATAGACTTTTTACCTTTTTATTCGTTGATAAATTAAAGCTCTTATAAATTTATATTTGTTGAGTTTTTGTGCTTCTTTCTAAATGAAAAAAATTAAAAATAAATAACGTTTGTTTCATTTCTTTATATTTTTGATTAATCTGAGGCTGATGGCGCAGTCTGTTCTAGCAAACTGTACGGTCTTATTTTATGTATTTATTTATTTTAATTTTCTCCAAAGGAGCAACCTGAACACAAATTGTCTTTGTTTCTGTCTCGAGACAAAAGCTCTTATTTGAGCTGCCTTCAGTGAATTTTTAATTTTACTTGTTAAACCAGCTGGTTGTGTGTCTATAAATTGTTTGTCTTGGTTGTTTTTGTGCAGATGTGATGGTGGGAATGGGCTACAACCTGGAGGAGATCCAGGACTCTTTAGCCAAGATGAAGTATGATGAGATCACAGCGACGTACCTGCTGCTGGGCAGGAAGGCCACCGAGGTACAAACGTTTACCCGCAGAGAGATTTCGAGACATTTAAAATGACGGTTTTCTTCAGGTTTTTAATTTTATTGCTCGTGTTTGGACTTCCTCTCGTCTCCCAGCTGGAGCCCAGCGAGTCGGCCTCCAGCAGCAATCTGTCCCTGTCCAAACCGAGGCCCAACAGCGAGCTGAACGGTCAGTCGCCCTCCCACCTCAAAGTTCAGAGGAGCGTCTCCTCCAACCACAAGCAGAGGCGCTACAGTGAACAAGGTGAGGAGGAAACGGGAACCCTTTCTCTGGTTTACACCCAGTCTGGACAAGTCTGGGACCTGGTTTTAGTACTTTCCTGGTCTGAATAAATAGCAGACTTTGTTTTGTTTTTTTGTTTTTTTTTTCCGTTACATTTTCTTCATATTTTCACATTTGTAAATAAATTACCAAGATGTTCACTTTAGATTGATTTAAGGGTTTTTGTTTCTGATATTGCAGACTGGTGCTTGTGATCAAACATGTGATAGCCTATAAAAAGCCCAATTAATTGATCTAGAGTTTTAGGTCACTTGAAATTTCATCAATAAAATGCAGTTTTTTATTAACTTATTATTATTTTCTTATTATTTAGGAACATCAGGGGCCATTTGGGAATCATTCAAGTGCTAGTTTTGGCCCTCGGGTCGTATGTTGCTCACATGTGGTCTAAAGGTTCTCATCAGTCCAAAAAAAGAGAAAAAATCCATGAATATCTTTGGATATTTGTAACAACTTGTCCAAACAGGAAATGGGAGAAAAATCTTGGAAATGTTTCCCGAATTTCCAGTTTTGAAGAATATTTTGTTCCAGTTCAGTGTGTGGCCCTAGGATTGAGAAGCTTTTATTTTAATGTTCTCTACTATAACAAAAGCTCCATAAACATTCACAAAAATTTCTGGATGTCAAAAAAGCGCAAAAGGCCCCCCCCCCCAATAAAAACCCAACTTACCAGTAATTTGGAAATTTGGTTTAGAAATTGTGTAGAAACCTGTCTACAGTTTGCTGCTGTGCCTCTTTGACATTTTCTGTCAAATGTTGGTCTTCACTTTACACTAAAACAGACGAGATGTTTTTAAATGTGTCCAAACCATCTTAATATGCTGGTTCTGTAATAAAACCCTGTCCTGATTTTTCCCTTCAGTGGGTCAGAGCGTTCCTCCGGGCACGGCTCATCCAAAGAGGAGTCAGACCACCACGGGGGACAACAGTGCAAAGGATGAAGTCCAGCTCCGGAAGCCGGGCACCCCCGGGAGCCGAGGTGCACCCCCATCCAGCCCCCTGCTGGGCAACGCCAACAACCCCAACAAGGCTGACATCCCCGATCGGAGGAAAGGAGCCACCACCGGTCCAAGCGTGAGTTGCTGAGGGGACGAGCTTCCTCTCTGAGATGGTCCTTGTAGATCTGAACAGTAGCTGGGTCCTCGGTTCCTGGACTCCACCAGGAGACGGCATCGCTTTTATAAAAGGCTTTTGTGTTTGACTCAAATGTTTTTCCTCCCTTTTCACTCTGCAGAATAACTCTGCGTCGGCAGGAATGACGAGGAGGAACACGTACGTCTGCAGCGACAGAAACAACACGGACCGCCTGTCGGTCATCCCCAACGGGAAGGAGAACAGGTGAGAGTTTGACCCCGAATCAGGACATCTGAGGGTTAATTGGTTTTTTTTGTCTCTCCACTCGAGAGTTCTTCCGTCTTTTTTTTTTTTTTCTTTTCTATTGATCTTGTTTTGCCGATCCGAGTTCAGTGTTTATTTTTTCTGTTTTGTTTTATTTCCCCTCGTTTGGGCATGAGCAGCATGACTGAGATGGCTTGTGACACTAGTCCCTCTTCTGCCTTTGCGGCCACTGTGTTCGGTGCCTCGTCCAGTTCGGTGCAGCGGAGGTATCAAACTGTTGGCCCTTTGTACGGTTGTCAGGCAGGCCGGGCCTTACTGCCCCACTCCTACTACGCTCTGGACCACTGCTCGGCCAAGTAAGATGGCAGGGCCTCTGAACCCCACCTGTCTGTATCGCGTCTCAGCCCTCATCTGGCCCCTGCCTAACCTCCACATGCAGCCAGCTTCTCACTCTGTAACCCCACAGCTAAAGGCTTCATATCCTCCAGAGAACAGCAGGGTCGTTGGTTTCTGGTCAAATTTATGCTCATGTTGAGCCAAAAGCAGGTAAAATGAAAAAGACTAAAATTTATATTGAACAAATGAAAATCTTGCGCTTATCATCTGTGTGTATAGATCATCTAGTCATCAACAAAGTGAAGCAGAATCGTGCTGCTTCCTTGTGCGTCTATGGCCATGTCCTCTTTTGGGGGGTAACCAAAAACTATTAACATAAAGCAGCTCAAAGAAGTACATGTTGAATGCAAAGATTTACCAAATGTAAAGCCACTAGGTGGCACCGTTTGATTGACATTCATGAAAGTTTTGTTTCGTGTAACACTGGGGATCATTTATTGATCATTTAATTTCATGTCTAACAGGCCGTAAAATTCAGGCTCATTAAGACTTCAGAGTAGTTTGGTAGCTTTATTTCACAATGCAGGCTTTGCCCAAAAGAGGGCGGAGCTTTGTGTAGAGGCTACAAAAAAGGGTGGAGCTTCACCCTGATGCTACATACCCAGATGTGTTGCTCCATTTTATAAGCAGTTTATTAAACAGAACCATAATGTGATAAATTAGTCAAATGACTTCAAGAATTAGAATCAAACTGTCACAAGAGAAGAACTAATCTGTGATGTAAAATTTCTATAAATATAAAAAAACAGCAGACAAAAAAAAATCCTCTGTCTCCCAGATAGAAACAAATTGTTAGGCTTGTTTTTTTCTGGTCACCAGAAACATACATCTTGGAATATGTCTTTCATTCTGTCGGGATAAGTTTTACCTGCGTTTGGATCATGCTGAGCTTTGATTTGAGACGTTGGAGAAAAATATTTATCTACATCCTTAAATCCAGCGTCTCCGCTTGGAGGAACGAATGCCAGATGATATTTTTTCCACATGACCGTCATTTCCTCTGCTCATCATAAACCAGTCTCCTGCTGAATAACAAATCGGCACAGCCCTGCTCCCGTCTCACTTCCATCTTCTGCCATGACCTCTGACCCTTGACCTCCACCCGGCCTGGTGTTCAACAGCCCCCCTCCCCCGCCTCAGCATCCTTTCTTCATGGTTTCTCTCTGTCCGAGCAGGAACAGAACTCCTTTCATGTTACACATCTGAGCTTTGATCTTCTGCATGGGAAATAAACAGGAATATCGCCCCCTGCTAGACGGGGGTGGAAATCCATAGACCCAAGTTTCTGAACACAGAAACTCAAATTAGCATCACAGAAGCAGAAAGCTAAATTCAGCAAATGGTACCAATCCTAAATGTAGCAAAACCATACCAAAAACTAATGTTACCATTTCTAAAAGGTAAAGTCACCCAAGCCATAGCTAAAGACTAAAATTACCACATAAACTGAAAGCTAAAGTGAGCAAACAATACATAAAATTCAAATATTGCAGAAGCATAGCTTAAAATAGCCAAGCTGCAGCTAAAAGCTTCAGTTGGCAAAACCATTGCTAAAAAGTAAAATAGCAAAACAGTAGCTAAAAACAAAACAAAAAAAATCAAATAAACAGCAAATAACTAATACTGTATTAGCAAAACAACAAGACATTAAAAGCTAAAGTTAGGGCAACAGTAGCCAAAAATTAAATAAGCAAAAGTCGTAGGTAAAAGATAAAATTACCTAACCCATAGCTTAAAAACTAAAATGAGCACAACAAAAATTGAAAACTAAAATCAGCAAAGAGTACCTAAAGGCTAACAAAACGGTAGCTAAAATCTCAGGATATCTAAAATGAGTAAGATGGTACAAATGCTAGAATTAACAGCACAGAAGCAAAAACCTATATTAACAAAACCACAGCTAAAAGTTAAAATTAGTATAACTTTAGCTACCATAATGGGCAAAACAGCAGCTAAGAGCTACAAATTGTAATGTGACAGAAAAACAGTAAATAAACTTTTAATATAGTTCTATAAGAGAAAATAATGTTTCAATGTTTTGTTAAATAAATAAGGTTCACGGTTCTTGAAATTTGCATCACATGCGGTATATAACAGGGTCCCAGTTATATAAAAACGATACAGTAGACAAAGATCTAAGATATACACTAAACAATAATAATGTAATATAATATAGTGCATTAAACAGCAGCCTGATCATAAAATAAAAAGTGTAAAGGATTGAACACTTTTCTCCTGAGCTGAACATTAAATTAACACAAAGTCTGCAGCAGTTTACGGTAGTTCAAATAAATACATTTATTTATTTTTAATTGTTTATTTTTCCACCCTGTTGATGTCAAACCTGCAGTTTAATGTAAAGCTCTTAAATCCATGTTGTAACAACAAAGTGCTGTTAGAAAGGCATGCTGCTGATCCCGTGTCGGATCAGAACCTGGCTGCTGATCCCGTGTCGGATCAGAACCTGGCTGCTGATCCCGTGTCGGATCAGAACCTGGCTGCATCGCAGACTCTGTCGAACCTCCAGCACTGACACATTTATGGCTCCAGCCTGTTCTGCTCTGTAAACCTCCGGGTCGTAACCTCTCCTCCTCCTCCAGTGTTGCAGTGTCGCCCGGTGGCCAGAGGAACCCGGTGGCGTCGACTCACAGCATCAGCAACGCCACCACGCCGGACCGCCTCCGCTTCCCCAGGGGCACCGCCAGCCGCAGCACCTTCCACGGCGGCCAGCTGAGGGACCGCCGCACCGCCACGTACAACGGACCGCCGGCCTCCCCCACCCTCTCCCACGACGCCACGCCTCTGTCCCAAACCCGCAGCCGTGGAACCAGCAACCTGTTCTCCAAACTCACCTCCAAACTGACCCGCAGGTAGGCGAGGACACGTCTCCGCAGCTCAAACGTGGGTCCGGGCTCGTTTCCTTCCAGCCAGATTGAAAACGCTCCTTCACGGAGAATTAATTTATTTTAACATTCCGGCTGAGAAGGAACGAGGACGAACTCCAAACCTGTTCCGTTTTGATTTCCTGGGAGCTTCGTGCCTTTTAGAGCCCGACTGATTCATTAAAGAGTGGGTGGGTGGGTGGGGGGGGGGGTCACCTCAGTGTTCCGCTGGATGGGATTTAATCTGTAGTCTGTATAATCTGTCGCTGCCCGGTCGCCTCTTAGAGGAAACTTCTGAAGATCAGACTTTAACTGAACTTTTCTAAACTGACAAATGTTCTCAGATGAAAACCATAAAGAGCTCCTTTTCCTTTGGCCTGAAACAAATTTATTTGTATGAAAAAGATGAACAGGAACATTTTAGGATCAAAGAGAATATTTTGATTGTTACAAATTCTGTTTATTTCTGCTCAGTGTTGTTAAGTTTGTCGTTGTATTTATTTATTTATTTATTTTTTGTCTGTTAGGAGCTGTGTACAAAAAAAAAGTTAAACTAATTGAGTTGTCCCAGATTATAGCTTTCTAGCTAATCTGTAGTCCCTGAAAACAAATTTAATTATTAAATTTGATAATGGAACCAAATTTATGCAACATTTATTTTTGTAATGAAAGCAAAGATTAAAGTCATGAAATTATTTTCTAAATATAATTAGTGTTTTTAACTCTCTTTGTGTCCCTCCAGCATTTATATTTATCTCCTACAGCTTAAATCACAATTTCATTTAAGTGTCCAAATATGCAAATTAGGCATCAAGCAACTTCTGGGGTAGCCAACTGCTGCTTTCCTTACTGGGTTGTTCTGATGGAGCAGACGGTGCAGTCAGAGTCTGATGGTGATCAGGCCCGACGGGTCAGAACTCTGGAGAAGCAGCCGGGCAGTGACTGACCTCGGCTGAGGAGCTGAAACGAAACAGAAAAACTGAGTCTCCATTTTTACAGCCGAATGTTCCCATCAGCGCCTTTATATTCATCCATTCAGACGCCCCACCTGTCTTTGCTCTGTCACCATTTTTCACTGTCTCTTTGTCTGGTTCTGTTGTAGAAACATGTCATTCAGGTTTACCAAAAGGTAGGACCTCTGCGCTGAAGAACTAAAGAGTAACAAGAACGATTCTTCTGAGACTCTGCAGATGAACGGGGCTGCTGCTGCTTTGAACTAACACTAGCTTGGCAGGTCTGGGTGCATCTACACACACAGATTATAATCTGATTAAGGACAGACGTTAGGGAATTCGTGCTGGATTAATTTTTATATATTTTTTTTTCCTTTAAAAGTGGAGTAAATGTGTTAAACATGGAGCTTCAGCCAGATAAAAACCAGTTTGAACTGGATTTGTGATTTGTTGAGAGAACATGATCAGCGACAGAACGCTGAGTGAGTCGAGTTTTAAACAACCCGGACTGTTTTTGTTTACACGGCTCGCTAAACTCCATTCAAGGCTGTGCACGTTACTTCGTCGACCACCTCGGTCCACATCGTGCTCACCTTGACCCTCCTCAGCAGCCGTCCCACATTTATGACAGCCCAGTCAGACACCAGAGCTCAGGGAGTTCCTAAAGTCCTTATCAAGATCCCGTAAGCCTCCCAGTGTCTGACTGATCGTATCGGGTCATCAGCCTGTGTGAATGGGTCCAAACTGAGCTGGCTGCATTCTGGTTAGAGCTTCACCTTCATCAAAGAGTTGTTTCTCTAAAATTCAAACTACAAGTGTGAAAGTGAACTTGGAGCGTTTATGAGCTCTCTTTAGATCAGACGTTGTGTGTGTAGACGCTCCCAGTGTGGTTCTGGTGGGTCAGAGTGACGGCCGATCGATCAGTCGATCGGTCGCTCGACGGACCGGCAGCTCAGCACTAATCGATCTCACGGCATGCGTGGTCACTTCCTCCTAACATCAGCTGTGGTTTGGCTTTCTCACCTCAGATCTGTAACAAATGAACTCGTCTTCAGCTTTTAACTGCACAACTTTCCTCACAACAATGAAACGTGAAGCCGTCTTCGTTTGGAGCTGGTTTTTATGATTAATTTACTTAAATGTTTAGTTTCAGCACAGAAAACTGCAGCGACAAGTTTAAATTAACTTTCAGAGTCGTGTTAGTCAAACAACCTTTTTCTTTAAAGCTGCTGAATTGGCCTCACAGTTTATTTTTTTTAAATTTAATGTCTAGAACAACATGTCGGGTCATTTTAACATGTTTCTAACATGTTCCTCTCCGTGTGAGTTTTACATTAAAGGTTAACGCTGCCGTCATGACGGCAGGAAATAAATGTTTTTAGTGACTTAAACTTCCAGCAGCTTGTGTAAGTCTGCTTCACGTGAAGTTTATTTAAACGAGAACTGAACCAAATGTGAGGAACCGTCAACAAGTTCTGGTTTTAAACATGACCAGAACTCAAAAGGACGTTTTAGGAGCTCTGAAATGGCGACTTCAAAAAACTGGTTCCATTAAAAAAAAAAACACCAAAAAAAAAAAAAAAACCTGTCATATCTTGACCTTCGGCTGCCTCGGCAGTTTGAGCCGATGTGGATGAAGAAGTTTCTGGAAACGGTGCCGTGTTTACGAGGATAATTATTAAAACTGCAATTTAAAAGATGGTTTTGGATAAACTGTGTTTTTGTGTAGAAGAACATCTTCAGTTTGGTTTCCTGGCAGAGAATTGTTTGGATTCGTTTAATAATTTGACAGTTTTTCAACAAAATGTTAAGTTTAATTTAAAACATGACAAAATTTCCTTTAAACAAAGATGTTGAGTCACCCTCCTAAAGTAGTAAATCTTCTAATTTTGTTTTTTTTTGTGATTGTTCCTGTAATTTTCTGTAGTTTCCAGGTGGAAGTTTGAACTCGGAGGAGTTCTGACCTCATGTTTTTATTAACGAGACGCTTTCTGCTCGTTTTGAGTCGGATTCTGTCGTCTTACAAGACGCTGAAGGAGGTGGAGGTCACTGCGGAGAACAGCTCATGTCCACCACTTAAATAATCCCATTTTTAAGGGATTGTCTCAGCGTTTTGCACAGCCAATATTTTACCTGCTGTAGGTAGCTCTTTGGATGACCTCCTTAAAGACTGCGCATTGACTTGCAAGTGGAAATGGCAGCAGCAGTCATCTGTAGCACTTCCTGCAAGAGTTTCTGCAGCAGTCTTTAGAGAAACAGGAAGGTACTTGGTGTGTCATCTGGATGGAGAATAATAGTGAAGTGCAGGAAACTATTCAAATAAGGAGGTTAGCCAAGAAGAAATGACAGTGAGAGGTCTGATGAGAGGAGACAGGAATATTGTAAATGAGTCCTTGAGGCTCAATGGGATTAACCTGTCTAAATAAAGGTTGAATGAATATAAGGAGATGGGATGTAGAGCAACGAAGGAGGTGACTAAGGCAAAGCAGAAGGTGTTTGATGAGTTGTATGGGAGGGAGGCTAGACACTAAAGGTGGCGAGAAGGGCTTGTACCGATTGGTGAAACAGAAGGATCAGCCTGGAAAGGATGTGCAGCAGGTTAGGCTTGTTAAAGATAGGACTGGTAATGTTCTAACAAGTGAGGAGAGCATGATGGGAAAATGGAAGGAGTACATTGAGGAGCTACTGAATGAAGAGAATGAAAGGGAAAGAACGGTAGAGATCAGTTTCTGTTAGAAACTGTGGACCAGGAAGTGAGGAAGTTTAGTGAGGGTGAAGTTCAGAAAGCTCTGAAAAGAATGAAGGGAAAGGCAGTAGGACCTGATGACATACCAGTGGAGGTTTGGAAATGTCTTGGAGAGATGTTTTTTATTTACAATCAGTCATAATTTTTTATCCACAGCGACAGAAAACGACTGCTTCAGATTAAATAATATGACGTTTCTGCAGGAATTCCTTCTGTTTCTTAATCTTAATATGTGCAGTCACTAAGGAGGAAGTTAAAAGTTGTTTTCTGTGTTTGGTTCTGTTCTGCAGACGTGGAAGCACGTTGACCTGCTGTTGCTTTATCAAAAACAAACCTTGCTTTTATTTTAAGTAGCTGATAAAGTGAAGGTAAACCCCTCCCACAGAGCTCAGGTACAGGATATGAGGGTCCGGTCCAGCTCGGTCTTTGTGTTGAGCGGAGCTTTTGGAGCCGTCTCCAGGTCTGCGACTCCCTCTTGTGGCTGATTTGAAGTCCTCCATCTTCATCCATCATCATGATCATCATCATCATCATGACCTGAGTCTTTGTGGATCGGTTCTGGTTCCACCTCTTCCTCATTTCCTTCTGTTTTAGCTCTGGAGCCTCCAAGGTGAAAAAATGTAGTAAAAGGTTCAAACTGGACTTCTGGTTTTGCAGTTTTTAGCTCTCCTCGTGACCTTTTACTAAATTTTGTCAGCTCCGGATCTCCGTACGTGTCTTCACATCCCGGGACGTGATCAGTGAGTTCTGGTCATTTTTATTTCCTCCTCAGGATGATTTCGGTTGTGTCGCTTCCTCCCCTTTCACCTCCTCCTCCTCTCTTTACAGCGTTTGTGTTTTTGTCTTCTTGTCCTTCTTGTGTCTTTAACCTTTGACCTTTTGCTGCTCTTCCTCTCTGCCCAGGGTCAGTATTGACCCATCCAAGCGGCAGGCGGCCAAAACTGGGCCGGCCGTCCCCTCCACCCAGGGAGGAAAGACCCTTAGTAAGTCCTCTGCCCTTCGGCTCCTGTCTGCCTCTCCTTCCTTCTCCATCCCTCCATCATCTGCTTCTTTTTCATTTTTTATTATTTCACGTCATTCATTGAATATTCTGTCCCTCTCTCTTTCTTTTCTCGTCTTTTGTCCTGAGAGTTTTGCCGTTTCCTCAGATTCCCGTTTCTTTTTTTCAGATTCACAAGCAGAAGATGTAGAGAGTTGTAGGACGATGAAGATCTAGAGTAAGGGCTGTTTGAATCCCTCAGTTTCTTCATTTGAAGACTAAATAAATAAAAGGTTGTCCGCCTCACCCCTCGGTCATGTGACCTCCACAGCCTCTGGCTGATCCAGAACCTGCTGTCGGTCCCGTCTGTCCGCTCTTGTTGTCAACTCTTTGGGTTTGTCCTCCACCCGTCCTGTTTCTCTGTCCTGCTGGCTGCAGTGCATGATGGGAGCTTGTCTCGACCCGCCTGTACCGTCAGAGGAGCAAGAGGTTCCCTGATGATGTTTCTGGTGTTTGTCTGAGAGAAAAGATGGGTTCTTCTCAGATTTATTAGGTTTAAAGAGAAAAATCTTTATCCAGGAAATTAAATAAATTTAGTAGCTGCGATCAGTAAGTCATGAAATATTTCTGTCATTTACAGAATAAAAGGGTTCATGTGAAGATAATTAAATGATTATACTTGATTTTTCTCTTCTGCACCGTTTGACCACATGAAGGTGGTATCTCGCCAGGCGTGTTGCAGACCAGCTGGCGCCGCAGCGATCCAACGCAGAGCCGAGTCAGAACCAAGACCAAAGAGTTGAATTGCACCAGAGTAGAACAAGGCACTGAGCAGTAATCTGCTCCAGCGCCGTGTTCAACAAGTTCATCCTGAGATTTACTCAAACGAGCGTTACTGGTTGTCCACTGCTGGAGGACACGTTGGTGAAGAGGACAGGTTGGAGGACTTTGTGACAGTCGTCAAAGAAGATTTGTTGCACAAATATTTGGAGCACGTTAAAACTTCAAACAACGAGACTGTGCTCCTCTGAGACTGTAGCGAGAAAAATGAGAACACCCAGTCACGGCCCTGTGGGACACCACCTGAAGACTGGTCTGTGAACCGGAGCTGCTGGTTCCACCTGAACATTTCAGGACGTTGTTCTTTATCACCTGAGGAGCTGTGCGTTTGACCAGGAAGCAAGAAAAGTTCACAGTTGTTTTTCTTTATTTCACAAACAAAAACTGACTTTCTGACATTTAGATTCAGATCTTGATCATGTGAGCAGCTGGTTTTGTCTGTCAGCAGCAAACTGGTTGATCCACTGTGAGAAGGTGCTATTTATAAGACTGAGCTGAATGCAGCTCCTCTGACTGACGAAGTCTTTCAGACGAAAGACAAAACGTTTCTACAGTTTTTTTGCTTTGTTTTGTTTTTTGAATGTCCAGAGGACCAGACTTAGCTTTTTTAGATTCTGACATTTATTTATTTTTTTAAACTGTTGTTTCCTCAGGTGAGTCGCAGGCTTCGCCCTCGCATCGCTGCCTTATTGAACAGGTTTATAAGTTTGTGAAACAACAGTTTAGCTCCCGCGAGTCGGAATGTGCGAGACAACTTCAGGAGGGTTTGGAGACAAAAAATAAGAAATAAAACAAGAACAATTTGAGACAAAACTAAAAAGTTTTGTGATTATATTGCAACCAAAAACACTTTAAACTTCATTTGCAGGAATAGTTCTGTTTATTTACGGTTATTTAGTAACAAAAACATGCAAGTACCAATTCAATGAGATTTAAAATATTTTTATTTTGTTGCAGTCCTGTGTCCCCAAGTATTCAATCTATAGAAACAGTTTTTATCTGCGTTCAGACTAGCCATTAGCTCATCGGTTTTGTCAGAATAAACCTGTTTCTCCAAACTGAGGCAGTTTAAGTAGTTATCTATAGCAGGTAAGATATTGCCTGTTCATAACCTTTCCGCAGAGCTCCACATCAGATGAAGGTCTTGTCTCAGAGCAGTGGCTGAACTCTGGTTTTGCTGATTTTTCCTCTGAATTGTGGTTGAGGTTTTTTCGGCGCCTCGTTAGCACGTGGGGCGGTTTTCATCTCGTTGTCACGGGAACATTTGGGCCGAGGTTTGGTGTCTGAGCTCAGCAGCTGACAGATCTCTGCACACGGAGCTCGATCATCAGAAACAAATCTGATAAGTTCATGGATTCTCTCGAGTGGGGGGGGAGAAACTTTTTTGTCCACCTTTGTCTCTGTTCTTCGTTTCTTTGTGATTATTAAACGTCTGTCTTCACGCTCGGAGCGAGCTGAGCGCTTCAGCCTCGGCTCTGTGCAGGTTTTGTTGTTTTTGCTGTGGTTTTGGGTTGAACCGCTGCTGCTTCACTGTTTCTGTTCGGGTCCAGACCTCCATCGTGTCTCATGACTTGTCGGTGGCGGCTCACGCCGTCCTTCATCACTTTTGCTTTTCCTTCATTGGAGTTGGTCTGAAAGGATTTTTGTCGCGCACAAAACACAATGTTTCTGGTTTTTTTTTTTCTGTTCCCCCATCGCCTCCCCGTCTTGTCGTCTCCTCAGAGTCTCCACCGAGTTTGAGAGAAACGGGAGACCTGAGGGCTCAAGGTGAGCTTACCTGCCTCTTCCCTCTGCTTCCAATGTGCCCCCCACCCCCTCCCCACATGTACCAGGATGTAGTTTTTGTCTGCCAGATGTTTGGGTGGTTGATGTTTGAAGCATCAGCTGATCTTCGGCTTCTTGTCTTGTCGTTTCGGCTGCATGGCTTTGCACCCGTGTGCTGCTCCGTAAGCATGGCATGTCTGTTCCTGTCCACAGCCTGAAACTTCACCTCCGCCGTGACTTCAGCACAAACACTGAACGACAGTTTCTGATCCGTGAAAAACCCAGAAAGTCCCAGAGAAACGGTTCTGAAGGTCAAACCTGGTCCGGAATAATTACAGAAGGTTATGTTTACTTTACAATAACTCAAAGCTCTGTTTATTAAAATATATTTAAAAAAACAACACAAGATTTGTATGAAAAGTAGCTAAATATCCACAACGCACCACCAGGGGGCGACATCATCCTCCACCAGCTAAACATTGAAATAATGTAAAACATTTCTTTCTGTTTTTAACCATTTTTAAAAGACAGAACTCATCGAGTCTGGACTCATTCAGACCGCGTCCATGAAATCTGTTTTTCCAAACAGACCCTCCTCCAAAGAGGATTTAAAAGTTTTAAAACTACTCCAGTCAGTTCTGGTTCCTCATGGAGACAGCTGCTTTTAGAGATCCACCCATGTTTGTTTATTCCAGTAGTTTTATTCTTAACACTCGGTGAGTAAATCACTTCAGGTTTGAAAATTTTAAAAAGTTGTTTATCTCTGCTTGTAAACAAATAAATGTCTAATTTAAAGCTTCATTTAAACAAACGACAAATAAGACAGATTTAAAAACACCGGCAGACGTTAAGATGTGAAACATTTTAATGTTTCTATGTTTATTTAAAAAAGTAAACGTAGCATTAACTTCATATTCTGGGTTTTTCTAAACGAGGTTCAGCTCGACGCTGAAGACAAATGTAGTAAAATGAACTTAAATACAAAATGTGATCAGATTTAAAACACTTTATACTCCAACAGATTTGTTTATCAAATTAAAAACCTATAAAACAGAACAAGTTATTAAACATGCAACATATTTAGTTTTTTATGTCTTGTTTGTTCTTTAACATTAACTAACACACTAAAAGTGACTTCAGCTGCTGTTTTTCATTGAAACGGTTGGTTTTGTGCTCTGGTCCTGTTTACACCTCTCTGTAGGTTAAATTTGTTTTGGATGGAGCGGCTGGTGTACTTGGGCTGCACACCCAGTGGCAACGGCGCCCACTTCACCACCGAGCAGAATCATCCTTCCTGAAAATCCACTTTGTCATTTTTTTAATCATCTTTCAGGGACGGAGCCGTCGGTGCTCAGATTGGGTTTGGGATATTAGCTGTGGCGGCCATCTTGAATTGAACTGACTTTAGAAGGGTTATTGCATTCTCCTTTCAGCCAAAGTAATGATTATAGTCATTATTATAAATAAATAATTAATAAATCTGATTAAGTGCCCAGAGTGGTGTGGGCAGGACCTAAACCAGACCAACCGGATTGTAATCAAACAGGAGCCATCAGAGCTGAACCGTGTCCTGTTTTGTCTCCCGACAGTCGCCATGTACCTGGGGATCAAAAAGGGGAAAGTAAAGACGGTAAGCCCCGCTCCCTCCGATTCACTTGGAGTATGAGGACCACCAGCTCCATGGAGCCCGGCGACATCATGCGGGAGATCCGTAAGGTCCTGGACGCCAACAGCTGCGACTACGAGCAGCAGGAGAGCTTCCTGCTGCTCTGTGTCCACGGAGACGGGCGGGCTGAAAACCTGGTCCAGTGGGAGATGGAGGTTTGCAAGCTGCCCCGCCTCTCGCTAAACGGCGTCCGCTTCAAACGGATATCCGGGTCGTCCATCGCTTTCAAAAACATTGCTTCCAAAATCGCCAACGAGTTAAAACTATGAAGAAAACGATCTGTGTCCAAATAAATCCACGGAGAGGTATTTAAGCTGTACAATCATCTGAGTAGCAGTTTTTTTTAACAAACCAGAGTCTGTGTTGAATGTTCTGATGTAGATCAAAGCTTTTAGCAATAACGACTAACGTCTCAGTGGCAGGAAGCCGGGACGACGAATGTGGACACACAACATTTCTGGTCTTATTTATTTCACCTTTTTATTTTCTGGAGGAGACGTAGCTTTTGTGTAAATAATGTATCTTTAAAACAATGACGTCACAGATCGTTTTTTTTCTTTTTGTATTTTGTTAAAAATTAGAACGGATGGAGAGTCTGTAAACGCCCACATGGTCTAAAGGTCACTCGTGTCTCAATTAAAGTGTCTGTCGACTCGAAGGCTCTGTGTGATCATTGCAGATTAATGCTTTAAGCTGTTTGTTGCACGCCTTTTTTTTAGTTTTCCTTTAAAAAGACGTTAAACAAGCAGAATGATTTTTTAAAAGCAGTTTAAATGTTTACACTGTTTGTAGACAAGAAAAAGACCAAATGTTTTGGTTTCATGTTAGAGGATTTCATTTCTTCAGTCACAAGTTTTACATAGACCCAGTTGACCTGCATGTCAGTGGTTTAGGGAAGCCCAGGTGATGTCACAGCTTGAAAAGCTTCTGATTGGTTAAACGTTAACTGGAAGCACGCTGCTGAGTCGACCTCCAGAACTCTGCACGACTGAAGGTTCTGTTCAGTTCTACCATGAGAACGTTGGGCAGACACACGGCTCAGGAAGGAAACGGGTTCTAGAGTGAAATGAAACCAGAACCAAAGCTGCAGATCTTGTGAAGAGGTCAGTCCACGGTGAGAGGAGTCCTGGACCAACATGGACTGAAAGGACAAAAGTGTTACTCCCAAAGAAACAGTTTTTCAACACAGGGACATTGTTTGGAGACAAGTCCTGAGGTCTCACGAGACTCCAACTGAACTATGATCATTTGGAAGGAAACTAAGGACTAAACTGAAGCACAGAGGTGGCAGCATCATAATGTGGGGGTGTTTGTCTGCAGGTGGGCTGGTGGCATCAGGACAACATGGGGACAAACTGAATACAGGAAGTTAAAGCTTGGACACATGTCTTCAGGTGGACAATGTCCCTCAGCGTGCAGTCAAATTATAGAGGCTGAAGAACTGATGTTCTGGAGTAGACCTCACGTTTGTGGGCAGAACTGGAAGGCGTGAGCGATGTGGTCCAGAAACCTGACTCTGGTCCAGCAGTTCTATCAGGGGGAGCGGACAAAAGTCCAAACTGAGATGTTTGTGTAAGGAAACTCTGAACGTTTGACCCGAGTGAGTTTGAAGATGATGCATGTGATGGACCTGAAACCTGAAGCTCGACTGATTCATTGAGACTGGATGTCAACATCTGGTTACAGCTGTCATTGTCCTGACCTGCTGTCTGAACTTCTGAGAAATGGTCACAAGTTTCAACAAACTTTATTTCCTCACCTTCACAGGAATGTTTTCAACTTAAATACACAATAACCAGCAACACAGAGCAGAGGGTCAGGGGAGGAGGGGGCGGGGTCTGTGGAGGCGGGGCTACTTCTGGGCTGGGATCAGGTCGTCGATGGACTGACCCTTCTCCAGCTTCTTCTCCATGTCCACCAGCAGCTTGACTCCATCCACCACCATCTGCACCAGCTCCACCTCAGAGAAGCCCAGCCTGTCAGCATTGGAGATGTCAAAGACTCCGCCCACTGCAGCCGTGTCCACGCCACCTGATGGAGAGACCAACGCTCAGGTGTGACTCGCTGAACGCAGGAAGTGAAAGCTTTTTACGTTTGATGTACGGAGCAGTGCTCACCAGTTCCACGTTTCTGGAGCCTCAGTCTCTTGAGGATCTCCTCAAACTTGGCGTGTTTGCTCATGTTGGGCAGCTTCACGTGCACGCCTGCGCGCAGGCCGGTCCCCAGGTTGGACGGACAGGTGAGGACGTATCCTAGGTGCTCGTTCCACATGAAGGCGTGGCCCCGCTCCTTGAACAGGTTCTCGATCTGAACAAGAGGAGGTTCAGTTTTTACACAGGCTCACTGAGTTGTTTTTAAAATCATCTGAGGGGGGGGGGTTCACCCTCCTGCCCCACCTTGGAGAGTCCAGTACAGAACCGGGTGAACACCTCCTTCATGTTCCCTCCTTTCTGCATGGAGATGACCCTCAGGTGGTCCTCCTCGTTCACCCACACCAGGAATGTCTTGTTGTCGTTGTGCCTGAAGGAAACGCCGTTAGACTCTGAGGAACATCCATCAGAGACAGGATGAAGCTCGGGTCTTACCAGATCCCCCGGGCGTCGGGCCAGTCCCGGGCCATTCCTGAGGCCAGCAGCAGAGGAGACACGGGCTTGTCAAACAGGAAGTGGTCATCGATGAGCTGCTGCTGCTCAGCATCAGTCATGTTCTTCAGAGCGTAGTATTTGCCCTTCAGGTCTCCGGTCAGAGCGTCCAGGGCTTCAGAGACAAAGTCAGAAATAAAAAGGTCACAGATCAACGGCTCTGAACTGGGTCGGTCCAATGAGCCCAAATTTATTAAATTCAACAAAAGCTTTGATTTATGACATTTTAAAAAACACATTTTTAAAGATCAAAGTGTTTTAGCTTTATGATTCAACCTGAAGTTTACTTGATACACCTGTTGGCCTGCACCTACCACATGATGCCACCAGGGGGCACTCTGGACTACAAATGACTACTTGGAACCCATCAGAACCCCCAGGGGTCTTTACCTTCGATTGAGAGCTTCTCCACAGCCCTTCGCTCTCCTCGGCTGCAGTGGGGGGGCAGACAGAAACCGCGGACACTGCGACCCGTTCGGACCCGGGAGCTCAGAACATAGTTGGGGTCAAGGTCATCTCCACCCTGAAACAGACACACGTGGCTCAGTACAGGTCCAGACCAGGTCTGAACCCTGGGGGTGTAGGTGACAGTAGAGCTGCAGTACCTTCAAGTTGCTGGCCTCCAGGTCCGTCTTGTGTTTGTCTGTGGGTTTGTATCCTCCATGCCGGTCCTGAATCACAGGGTCCAGCAGGTCTTTGAAGACCTCGTAGGTCTCCTCATCTCCAGCAACGCAGCCCACAGTCATGATGAATGGGTGACCTGAACACAGGGTCCACAGGGTCACACACAGGCCTACATCCTCATGGGTCTCAGGATGGGTTCTGTTACTGTACCAGGATTGTCAACCCCTGTCTGAATGACATCATCTATGGTGACTCCATTGGGTGTGGCCCTCTCTCTCAGGGCCCTGTACATGCTCAGGGTCAAAACTTTGGCCATGAGGTTGTGGCACTGACCCAGATCTGGGTACTCTTCCTCAGCTGACCAACTCCTCACCGTCAGTGTGGCCATTTTCTCAGAGCTAAACACAAATGTCTACAGGATGAGGAAGAGCTGCTCGGCACAGGACACGCATTACATTTAAAAGGAGTCCAACGGGACAGAGAAACCAGTTGGACCAGGGGGAACGGTTCTGGATTATCAGTAGCTGCTGTTTAGATATTGCGTAACCGTTAATCTAAAGCATCTGCTCTGAGGTTACGCAATAATGTTCTGAAAAGAGGCCCACTTGGAGGAGGAAGTTTCAAAGAATCAGTTCATGTGTCTGCAAACCCTGCCCGGGTTTCTCGGTCACAGTGCAAACAGAACCACACGCCCTCACACAGAACCCCATTCACTCAGACAGAACCTGCAGGTCAGCTTTTAAAATAATAAAATAAAATAAGTTGTTTTATTTTTTTTTTTAGATGAAGTTCATTTACCTGGGTTATCAACCCCAGTCTGGATGACGTCATCCAAAGTAAATCCATTGGGGGTCTCTTTGCTCCTCAGGCGGTCGTACAGGTCCTGGGTCAGAACCTTGGCCATATGATTGTTGTGTTTACTGAGGTCGGGATATTCCTGCTCCGAGGAGAACTTCAGCTTCACCTGGTTGTGAGTGTTACCAAAAGGCATGGCTGTTTCCTGGAGAGACACGCGACAGAACCTGTACCAACCAAATCATTCACTAAAACCGTCCGCTCATTAAAAAGTGTCCAAAATGTCCCGAAGTTCAAATCATCGCTCCTACCTGATGTTTCCGAACCTGGGGCTGAAATTACTGTCAGAGTTCTGTTGATCGGAGTGAGGAGCTCAGAAACCCGCAGCACCGTCAAGAGCGTCTCTCCGGCTCAGAAGGGTTTATAACAGAACTTCTCGGTTCTTATTGGTCAGTATTTCTAGCTCATTCATTCAATTGGACACGTGGACTCAGGCTGCCTCCGCTTCGCTGCGGCTTACCCCGGTACTTTAATCAAAATGTTGATTAAAAAAACTGCGACTAGCAGAAATAAAACTAGTTCCTTTGTCTTGAGAGTATTTTTAAATTGAAAGTAAAATTTTCAAAAGGTTTGCCCAAATGTTTGCCCCTTTTACTATGAATGACTTGTTTTCATTTTACAACTTAAGTATAGTTTACATATGTAAATACAAATGGTACATACATTTATGTTTATGAGATTTTAAGCTTTAAAAATCCCCAGCTCCGCCTTTCGGAATATGTTTTTTGCCTTTTTCGAAGTTCTGCACCGCGGGTTGGGTGATTCGCTTCAACTTCCGGTGTTTGTGACGCCACTTCCGCTGAAAACAACTCCACATGTTCGGCTAATGAGGGTAGCTGTTACTTCTTTCCACAGGCGCTGCACTTTTTCACGTAAGCACATTACTTTATTGTTTTATTTTTAATTTCTTGAACAACTGAAAGATAACGTAGTTCCATTTTAACGGCTTTTTAGAGCCTAAAAATAGACCGTCAGCAACAGAAACTAGCTCTGCTAACACTAGCTTACAATTTACTAGCATAAACACCAAAGTTGATTTCATATATATAATAATTATAAAAAAAAAATTTTCGAACTTTATATGGTCAGGCAACGTAAAGAGAAAGTTGTACCAACGTTTTTAACAGTTCTTGTGGTTCTTAACGACCGTTGGCCTGTGATAACCGAAACTAGCTAAGCTAACGTTAGCATGTCGTGCTAAATCAACTCATCCATAAGTCCTTTTTTTTTTAATAGTCACACGTTATCTGAAAATTAATAGAACAACCTTAATAGAAAACAGTTCTGAACGTTGTTTAACGTTGTGATTCTTAAATGGTCTTTAGCCAACGTTACAGGAGTTGGCTAAGCTGAAGAGAAAGTTGCCCCAACGTTTTTAACGGTTCTTCTGGTTCTAAACGACCGATCATAGCTCAAGCTATCAACAAATAGCATGTCATACCAAAATAGTTAAAACATTCAAAATCAGTTCTTTAATAATAAAACACACTTTGCAGTCTTTTTGCACTGTGACCTCTGTAGTTCCGGGTTGGATGCAGCACTAATTAATTTCAAGACTGAGCAAAAAAAAAAAAAAAAGTCTCTGTACCGTTATTCTCGGCAGGATAACGGTTACGGTAACTGACTTAACTAAAACTTACTAAATTACTAAAACAATTACTCAAACATTTTTATTCGCGTTTCAGACAGACTTATTTAATTTAAGGTCAAAAGGGCCTTCTCCTACTCCGCTCCTGCTTCCTGGAATATCCTACAAAAAGACCTGAAGCTCTCGACCCTGACTT
>JARVGV010000673.1:22985376-23003424 GCA_031762435.1 Hypsolebias longignatus
TTTAGTAGAAACGTTTCACCCTCACTCCAGAGGGCTTCATCAGTCAGAAGTTCCAGCACACTGTTCCCCCACCAAGTAGAAAAAGACCCGCTAAAAGTATCAATAGGCGAGCTAGAAACTGAAGCAGAGAGCTAACTGAAGGTAACAATTACAAACAGTTAGCTTAGAGGAGCAGAACAGTAGCTAAAATCTTAAAGTTGTCCAAGAATAACTAAAAGCAGCAAAACGTTAGCTGCAAGCTAAATGTAGCAAAAGCCTAGCTAAAACAACAAGTAGCAGAATGCTAACTAAAAATAGCTTAGAAAGACCAAACTCTCAAGTGTTTTTTAAGGAACAGAAGTGAACTGTGTGTTTCTGTGGTCAGAGGACAGCAGCTGAACGTGTTCTTCTCTGTCCTCAGTCTCTGTCTTCAGTCCTGTTAGCGTTGGAAACAATAAGTCACAACTTCTGCTGCCCTTTCCAACAGTTTCCAAACAGCTGCTTCGCACGTGCGGCTCAGACTCAAACTCATCTGAGAAGTTTATGCTTTTATAACCTGGAAACTGTTGAAGCCTTGAAATGAGTCTGACTGCAAACCCTCTGTCTTCCTCTTGTAGATTTGGACATTTTGTCCACTTACAGTCCAATCTAATCCGTGTTTTAATGCAAATACGATTTTTTAAAAGAGGTGTTTTGCATCACGCTCCTGACATTCAAAGCAGCAGCTCAGACTTGAACAATGACCGTTTCTCTATCAAACAAAACCTGGAGAGAAACTCTGAGGCCTCTGCTGTTGTTTCTGAAGACCAGAATCTCCGTCAGACCTTAAATTAATGGATTTATATTTTTGTTTCCTTGTGGGTTTTTGGAGCCTGGAAATAAAGACGTGCTCCTGTAATCCCACATGTTTTTGTCCCACCTTGTGAAGCGAAGAGGGGACTTGGAAATATCCTCCATCCTTCTGTCTGGTTCATCTAGTTAGCTGAATAACTACAAAAACAAGTGAGGCGCCAACTTCCATTTTGGTGGCTACACCTGGGTCTAAGAAAGGTCACTGTTGATGCATTCTAGTTTTTTTTATTGCTTGAAAGTGAAGTTTCCTCTAATAATCGGGGTAGCCAAAGACTTTTGTTTTCAAAGTTCTGCTGCTGGATGAACACTGTTCTCTTTGTGACCGTCCTAACAAAGACGCTGCTGACATGATGTCAGGAAGAGGACGGGTGGAGGACTGCTTCTGACTCCATCACCCTCCTTTGTCTGTAAATCACATGATGAGGGCGACTTCTCCCTGCCGTCCTCAGGCAGCGTGTGAACAAACAGGAAGTAGACTTGGAAATGAAGAATTCACTTCAGTGTGCTCAGAGCTGGACTCGAGACAGATCTGTCCTTCCTGCGACGGAGCACCTGACGTCTGAATATGATCACAGACGAGTTGTTTACCTTCAGTTTTAAACAGGAAGTTCAGTTTTCATCTAACCTCCACCCTGACACCACCCTGTTTATATAACCAGACATAATAAAATATTTAAATATTCATGCTTTCCCTCAGACTGTTTCTTCTTCTCCCTCCTGGTTTGTTCCAGGTACCGGCAGCGGCTCCCTCTCCCACGCCATCCTGCGCACCGTCGCCCCCACGGGTCACCTCCACACGGTGGAGTTTCACGAGCAGCGGGCTCAGAAGGTGGCCGAGGAGTTCAAGGAGCATCGAGTGGACCACCTGGTCACCGTCAGGAACCAGGACGTGTGCAAGGACGGCTTTGGGGTGACGGGGGTGGCGGACGCGGTCTTCCTGGACATCCCCAGTCCCTGGGACGCGGTGGGACACGCCAAGGCCGCTCTGAAGAAGCACGGTAAGAAGACGAGCTGGGCCAGGGTGTGTTTTCTGTGCATTTCACACATTTGGCATCTGCTTCGTTTCACCTGGACTGTCCAGAGTCTGTGCAGCATCGGCCGTGGGGGTTGTGGGGCGTAACGCTTGTTTGGATTTTATAATTAAGCTTCATTGATCAGTATGGTCAGCTGATGTTCAGTAGAACTCTCCTTCTTGCTATTGTCTCTTTTTCATTAGTTTTTCTGCACAAAGTTGGCTTGTATGAAAACAAAAATAAGGAACATCTCTGTGAGCTCCAGTGGGGCCTGGTTACAGCAGCACTTAACGTCTTAATGCACTTTAACTCTCCTCTGAAGCTGTTGGATCACATCGAGTGATGCTGAGTGAGCGTATCTGTCTGCAGGCGTCTGTAAACATCTCAACATGATGAGATCCAGGATCCTTAAGAGCTTCACATAAAGTCCAGCAACAAATTCTGAGCAGGAAATGAACTGCAGAAGTCTTGAACTAAGCCCGGTTTATTTCTTTCAGTTAGCTTCCACTGAGATCTGTGGTTAAAGCCCTCTGAATGTCCTGAGTTTTTCCCTAAACGTTGGACATGTCCACCACAAACAGTTATAAAGGGGGAAGTCATAGTTGTTTTTCTGTGTGTGATATTTAGGAACTCAGGGTGGATGTGTCTGCAGACAATCACCACCACCTGATGGGGTGTTTCTGTGACTCGTCCTGCCGCCTCAGGACTTTGAGCATGTTTTAAATTTATCCACCACCCCCTGGATTATCTGTTCAGCTCCAGAACCACCATCCTCCTCTTCATGTCAGTCCAAGGTTACAGGAGGAACTAATAAACCGAGGTGGAGAAACAGAAAGCGCGTCGGAGTCTCTGTGGTAACCGGGACCTGCAGCGTGTCCGGGCAGGTCCTCAGTTTACACAGCGCTCAGAGGTGACATCGCATCTTACAGGTCATCTACTGCTGATAGGCTCCGAGTTCAACATCTTCACAAAGAAATGAGGGTTGGCTTTAAAAAGCAGGGTGAGGACGAAACAATCAGCTGAAAGAAGACATTTATTTTAGTAGAAATGAACAATATTATCGACATGGTATCGTATCGGTATCGGCCGATATTAACGATAAAGTTAAATATCGGACATCGGGCATTCCATCAGAAAAACTCACCGATATAAAAGGCTTCTGTTTTAATTTACCGGTAATTTTTAATTTAAGAAACCAAGGTTTCCTCTACATGTTTTTTTTTTTTAATTTTTATCATGGAGCACTACCAGGTTAAAAAAAAGAAAAGCTGCCACACCTTCAGAATAAAGGTTTATATAAAATTGAAATAAATGTAATATCACGAAACGTTGAAATTTGCTTTATTTTGAAAAGCCGACACTGCCGGCTCCTGCTGCCTGCGAACCGCCGCACCGCTCTGAAACTAGAGACGAGTCGACAGTCAAAAGTAAAGTAAGAAATGGTGAAAGTTAGCTTAGCAGGTGGCAGGTGCTCCTCTCTTCGGGGAGTTTTGTTGTCAGGGTGGGGGGAGGAGGGGGAGACACCTCCGTGTTGCGTGTTAGCTTACAGCTACGTTGGTGACGTCGGCTGTTGACCGGTGTGTGTGCCAGGATGTATGAGAGAAACGGAGCGTGTAGCATCTTAGCTAGCGCATCTGTTTGTGCCCGCCGAGGTTTTGCCTTAAGATTTGAGAAGTCCAGCTGATGGTGTTGTAGAGAACACCTTGAAGGAGAAAGATGGTGTTAGGCAGGAAGAGGCCAAGTGATGCAAGTTTTATGGACAGTAAATTAGTTCAAATCAGTGATGGGGAAGGAACAGTGGAAATAAAAAGAACAGGAGAAGGAGGTGGCTGTTGTTCCCAGAGGACCGTGAAGCAAAAGGAATAAAAGTTATGAAGTGTAGAAAATGTGGCAGCAAGGAAGGAACCTGTAAATTATTTTGTTTTAATAATTACATACAGGTTGACAAAACTGACTAAAATGATTTTATTTATTTTTTTGTCACTTACAGTGTAATTTATGAGCCAATCACTAAATAAAAAAACAGTAACAAGCTCTAAATTAACTGCTGATAGTTATTAAAATGTTCATTGCGTAAAGTTAATATTATTTAAACATGCAGTTCAGTGTCACCATTGCTTAGTACAATGGCATGTTGTGTTACAAATAAAAATAAATAATAAATTAACCAAAAAACAAGTCAAGTGCACCCCTAAAGTCATTGTTTGTGATAAATTGTTTCACATTAATATCTTAGATCTTAGTCGTAGGAGTGAGTTTAAAAACAAGATGGTGCATGTATGGACTAGTTGAATGAAGTGTCTCTAAAATATCCTGAAAATATCCTCAATAATTTCAACATTTTTTAAAATCCGTCCAGAGAACCTGACTTAATTTTGTTAGTTGTCGCTAAAATAATTATTGAATTAAGTGTTTACAAATGTAGGTAAACGTAGATGTTTAACAACCCGTTAAAATACACCAGAGTGCAGGAAATGGCATCTATTTTATTGAAACATTTTCTGTGCAAGGACCCCAGACCCCCCCGCCCCGCAGGCAGCCCACCACCACCGTTAAAATAAATCCTAGAGGAAACGCTGGAAACTGTCAAGTATATCTATTAATGCACTACTACTTTGTACTTATGCACTTGTCGCTTGTGAACATGTTGAGTTTAGATTTGTGAAAATTTACAATTTTGCACTGTTCAAGTGTCATTGTCAGGAATAAGTTTGGCATTAAACGTAATCCAAGTTGTGTTACATCATTTTCAGCTGCTTTCTGGCATCTGCATTTGGTTGTAGGCCAAATTGACAAAGACCATGCAGAGTAATGTAATATTTTAATTCCACAGCAGAGAAAGCTGTGTAGCCTCTGCAAGTCGGTCTAGGAAAGAAAAATCAGTATCACTATCGGTTATCAGCCAAATAAGTTTGAACATATCAGATATCGGCCAAAAATCCAATATCGTGCATCCCTTTAGCTGAAAAAGGATGAGTGTTGGCTGGATTGATAAACAGATGGCTGTTGAATGAATAGTTGGATGTCTGTTGGTTGAATGTTGGATGATGTGTCTGAGTTCCTGTTTTTGTCAGTCAATTAAACTTTTAATTTCTCCTCCAGGAGAAGTAAAAACTTGTTTCATCTGAATTTATAAATATTTCAAATGCCCCCCCCGCCCCGCCCCTCGGTTTAAAGAAATAAACTCAGTCAGAGGTTCAGTTGTTGGTTTCACTCTCAAAGTTTCCTACAGGACATAAATGCAGCACGGTTCTGAACACGGACCCAGTTCACTGACAAATTCACCCTCCTCCTCCTCACTACCAACTAACTCCCTTTTATGGTGCCATGGCTACATATTCCTTTTATATAAGCTGTTGGCCTTCTCTCTAACACACACACACTCACACACACACACACACAGATAAATAGTATGCTGCCACTTCGCTGCTGCAGAGCCAGTCCCATGACCATACTGGGTATGGCTGCGAGCAGAGAGCTGCTGAATGTGGCTCACAAGGAAAAACATGAATTTACTGCTCAGACTCTGCAGCTCGTCTCTGCTCCAACATCACATCAGCTGCGTCCATGGAGATGTCAGCGTTGACCAAACAAACCCGGAAAGATGTCCACGTGGAGTGTCCGTCATCGAGGCCGCTTTAGGACAGAAAGCTGCTCCGGTCAGATTGACACAATCAAGTTTTTGTGTCGCCTCGTGAAGTGAAAGACGACATTTATCTTTTATTTAAGAGCTCTGTTTCCTGCTCATGTAGATTTCTGTCAAAGTAACAGACAGAATGTAAAACACAAAAATAAAAATGTGTACTTCCACCGAGACAAAAACAGCCCAAACATATTGATCTGGAGAGCCAGCATGGGTGCTGAATAACAGCTGATTGTTGTTGAAGAATGAAGCGTTAAATCTGAAAACTAGCTAAAAAAAAACTAAATTTATAAAGCAAGAGCTAATTGCAAAAGTTGGACAGGTAATAGCTAAAAGTTGCAAAAGAAGATGAAAACAGAAGCCAAAGTAGGTTTCAGTTAAAATAAAAAAGATTTAAAATAAATATTAAATTTTAAACAGAAGCATTTCTGCAAAGAAAGCCTTTAAATAAAGTAATCCAAGAAATATAAACGCTACAAAAGACAAAACGTGTTCCTGATGGAGCCGAACGTTTTGATGAATAAACAAAATGGAACAACTGTAATAAAGACATAAACAGGAAGCGCTCTGTGTAAACTTTATGTTTTAAAATGCTTCTCTCTGGCTGGAAGAAAAGTTGCCTTGAGTTGTTCTGCAGATGCAGAAACACTTTTTCCCTCCGAGCTGAAACGTTCTTCATGTTCTGGCTGCAGTCCTGCGCTCTGAGCGGGAACCCCCCCACCCCCACTGTCTGAGAAGAACTCTACCCGCTTCCTCTCAGACTGTGTTACGTAACATCGTATCATGAAGCCGACGTGGCTCAGCACAGCTCGTGTTGCCTCTGGTTTCACATTAGATGGTTTTAATAACCGCTCTGTGTAATGATCAACCCGGCGGCTGCGCGGCTGTTCGACCCGGTTACCAGAACACCGTAAAGTTCTACTTGTTTCAGGGAGCCGGGGAGCGGCTGCAATCTGAAATATGCTGCAGTCTGATGTAATGGCTTCCAGACACAAAGCCCTCCTCAGAATTCCTCCTGATTTTATCTCCGCTCCCTGTCAGCCGCGCCTCGGAGAACCTAAAGCTGCGTCACCTCCAGAACCTTTGGGTGCTCAGAACCCAAATACTGTACACAGAATAAACAAGGCTCTGGAGGAACCTGGAGGCTGATTTAGTGTTCTGGATGAAGACTGGAACGAGAACGTGACTTTTTTTATGATCTGAGTCGAAACGAAATGCTGATCAGCTCCTGGGGTCAAAGGTCAGAGACAAGAGGACGTGCACAGCCATGGTGACATTTACGAGTCCATTTTTAAGACTTTGTTCACTCTGAAGCAGATGAGAATGTGTATTGCTCCCCTTCAGGTCACAAAAGACAAAGTTTTACCTTTTTTGTGTCACACTTCTTTTACTGATGAACCTACGAGAAATCAGCTGAATAAACTTTATTTAAACTCCAAAGCTCCACAACATTAGCCAACAAGTCAAGGAAGGATGTTTAACAAAAGGCCTAAGGTCACTGTCTTTGACGTCCCTTGGTACTCAGAGTGTGAGCTGTGGACTACTCTCAGCTACAACTACACCAAATCTTTAGCTGAACCATAAAACCAAACGCCTTGTAGCTATTTTTGAGTTTTCTATTTCCACTAAGGGTTTCAAGTCTAAATACTGTACCACTACCGGTATATCAAAACGGCCGAATAGCCCTCCACTTTTGACTGACACCGTTCTTGTTCGACTGATCGCTGTGGTCTCTGCAGAGCCAGTATCAGCCACTGTGCACCAGTTACATATCAGTTATAGTAACTTTGACTGCTGAGGTTAAAAAGTCAAAGTGTTACCTTTACAGTGACACTAAGCTTTTGAATTTCCTCCAAAGGTTTCAACAACAGCTTCTAATTTACTTTGGGTCAGATTTTTCCAGACGTTATAGACATTTTTGGTGGCCTTTAATCTGCCCGTTTAATAAAAGTCAGCAGCAGGTTTAGTTACATTCGCTCTTCTAGCTGCACTTACTGTTTACTGACACCTACAGGTCAGTGGGGGAACTGCAGCAGCACTGTTGTGAACAGCAGCAAACCTTGAAACTGTGCTTCCATCTGCAAATCAACTGACATCTCTGAACGAAAAAGTGTTTTATTGTTTTTATCATGTTGCAATTTTTTTTTTTTTACCTCAGTACAGAATCGAGTTGCGAACGGTCCTTAGGTCCAGAACCCGTTCGTAACTTGGGGACCACCTGTATTGTGATTTAATATGCTATTGTTTGTCTTCTTCTCATGTATTTTTCAATGCACACAATAAATCTGTTTCAGTTGCAAAAAACTACTGTTTTCAGCTCCGCTGCAACACTTTTCTGCATTTTTTTTTTTTGTAGGTTCAAGATAGCAACTTGGCTAAAATGTGTGCATGAGGGCATTTTGTACTGTTTATCCATTGTGTTTACCAAAGCCGTAAACCCAGGCTTGGTCACTATATTAATGGGCATCATGTCTTACGCTATGAACTCAGTTATTGCTCGAGTAACGTGCCATTTTGAATTATGTTCATACGGACTAATACTGTACCTTCAAACAGTTCTGTCAGTGATCGATGGTTCTTTGCTTGAAGTTGAAGCGCTGGTCGTTGTCGTTCTAGTCATGCAACTATCATAAATGGCTTTGTGGTGTTTTTAAGTGTTGATAAAGATTTGTGGTGTTACCTCGAGAGGCAGCAACAGCAGCGAGGCGGGTTCTGCGCTATGCATGTCGTTGTAGAGTTTTATTTTTTATAACCCAAATAATTCCAAATGACAGACGTGCTGCCCCTCTTTGGTACCAAACTTTCAGATGGATCAGCTTCTGTTGTGCATCCACTTCAAGCGCAGTATTGACTTCTCCTGTTCTGCTTTGCTCCACTCCGCTCACTCTCAAGTCACGTAACCAGTCAAATTGCAGCCTTTGTGATTAGAAAATCTTTTATCATATTGCGATATTATTGCAAATGCAAGTAATTGTTCAGCCCTACTGCCAAGTTACTAAAAGACGAGTAAACACATCTGCAAACTAGGCCTGCTCACGAGCGGCCATTTCTCATTAGGTACTAAATAATTAATTTCAGTAACTGGAATTGGATCATTCTTTTTATTTATTTATTTTTTTATTGGGTGTATATTGTGTTGAATCAAAAGTCATTGAATCGTATCATGATTAAAAGCTGAATGAATCCATCTTTAATGAATCCGATCTTTGCAGTGCATCAAGTCTCATTTTGATTTACAACAAATGAAAACGTCAGGTTTCGCTAAAATCCATCCTTTTGCTCATGATATTTTGCTAACAGACAAACAAGCAAAAACAAACAACCTTCTTTCAGCGGAGGGTGATACTGAAGTCCGTCAGAACTTTAGGAACAGAAAATATTTTGGGTATACTACTCTTGTCAGTGTAGAACATTTATTCTTTGAGTCTAAAGACTAATACAAGTAAAAACATGAATTTTAATCTGACACTAAAGGACCATGTGACACTGCAGCATCTAAAAACACAGCTTGCAGTTTGTAGACCACCAGGAGACCACCTGATGGTCTGATGCAGTCAAGATATCACCAGCAGACCAAGACTCTTGAGAGAAACCCTGAGAGGATTACAGCAGGAGGCGGAGCAATACTCCAATAGGCGGAGCAACACATGCAGAAGGCGGGGTCAGAGGAGAGGACAATGTGACTCTGATCTGCTCCGGGTTCCAAAAACAAAACTTAATCTTGAGTTTTTTTTTTTTTTTTTTAATCCAAATTGCAGAGGTTGAGCTTTCAAAGGAAAACAGGTTGTCAGTGTTTAACTGTCAGTAAAATATCTCATAAATCACTGGGCAATCTCATGCCAGTCTGGTTTGTTTGTGTTGCGTCTCCCGCAGGAGGCCGGCTCTGCTCCTTCTCGCCGTGCATCGAGCAGGTCCAGAGGACGTGCGAGGCGCTGGCGGATGACGGCTTCCAGGAGATCAGCACCTTAGAGGTCCTGCTGAGGGTCCACGACGTCCGAACCATCTCCCTGCCTCTGCCCGACTTCGGCCCAGACCCTTCCGCTCCCTCTGAGATGGACACTAACGAGAAGGCCCCTCCCACTGCCACTCTAAGCCCCGCCTCCATCTCCATAAAGACGACCACGCCGCCCAGAGAGATGCCGGGTCACACAGGGTACCTCACCTTCGCCACCAAACCCAGAACCTGAAGGTGGAGCAGGTTCTCCTCCTGGTGTTGTCTGTGATTTGGGTCGAGCAGAACCGAGCGTCAGTTTTCTGTTACTGTGGAACCGGTTCTGTTTCCTGTTACCGCTCCGCTGCTTGCATCAAGCAGCAGTTGAAACCAGACAACAGTAGTTTAATGATTATAATTTTTATATAAAAGTGACTTTACTGCCCCAAGTATGGGATTTATTTTTCCTTTTGTCACTTTGATGTGAGTCAAAACAATAAACAAGTCAAAATAACTTTATTTTTGTTGTTTCACAGCTGCAGTTTGTTGATTTAATAGTTCTTTTGACTGATTTTGCTAAAAAAAAAATGAAGCCAAAGGATTTTGTTTTTAATCACAGGTGGACGATAACCATCTTTTCCGTGTGTCAGCAAAATATCTCATGAACCACTGGGTGGATTTTAGTGGAGCTCTAATTATTGGAAGTCAGCACAATTCAAGATGGCCGCCACAGCTAAGCAAACACAAAAATGGTGGCAAGCATCGGCGCCATTACAGAAAGATCTGCAGCGGTTCTGATGTTCTCTGAAGACTCAGATCGCTGTTCCTGGTCTTTTAGTAAAATATCGTCTGAAGGTTTTAAAAGCTTTCAGTCAGTGACGTTTAATGACAGTGTTTCCTCCACAACCATTAGGGAGCGATGCCTTCAGGGAACCCCGGCGCAGTCGTTCCTTCAAATTGTTCCATTTGTGGAACGTTAATGGATCCCCCAGACAGAGGTTCTGTAATGTTGGACTCTGTTCGCACGATGACCTCCAGAAGACCTTTGACCTTCAGGGAACGTTTCCTACATTTCAGAATAAAACTTTAATTTGCTCCAGTTTTTAAAGTACCTGACATGCAGATCCTACAAATACAAAAAGTGGAAGAAAACATCTTATTGATTGATGATTGATTGATCGATTTTACCCATTTATACACAGAACTTGCTTTTTTTTTTTTTTTTTCTTCTGGACTTGGTGCAGTCAAAGTGAAACAGGAAGTGACATCAAAGAGGAACTTTGTGGTCGTCGTCTCTTGAAACTTTTGAACTCTGGGTCTGTTTCTGATGCTCTAAAGAAACGTCCAATCTTCTCAACTGTGTTGGTAGATATCATGGCTCTGTTCACGCACAGGCATTCCCCTTTGGCATCACTTCCTGTTATTGACATCACTTCCTGTTACTGTGCATGAGAATATCTCAACAACCTATTAATCTCAGCAACGTCATTTATTTATTTATTTCTATGTGTTATTTGATCTTTCCAGTGATTCAGTCACTTTTTTTATTTTAAAAAATGTGACGTCGCAGGCACCTTGAAGCTGACTCGTGTTTCAGAGGAATCTAAAGCGATGTGTTCTCGTTCAGCTGCTCACCTCCACGGACCAGAAGCCAAAGTCTAATCCACTCACCCGAGGCCTGGAATAGAAGCTCTGAGCTGCTTAAGCAGCTTGTTTTTTTTTTTATTTTTTTTTTTAGGGTTTTTTTTTTTTTAGTCTTGAGCTGGAACCCAACAAACACTCGGGCCTGAACCCTGGAAGACTCAACATGAAGATCTGCACGGGTCGACCCGCCACACGACTCGATCAGAGGGGGGAGGTCCGCCCAGTTAGTAAAGACGAGTCAGTGGGTTTAAATGATGCTGAGATGTTTCAAACTCCTGAAGGGTCGTTGGGGTTGGAGTCGTTTCTTCATAGAAATCGAAAAATTCATACCTTTTAGTTGTTTCTGTAAATTATAATTTGTGATGTTTCAGACTCTGTAATCCCAGTGAGACTAAAGCACCGGAGGAAGACTGCAAATTATCCGTGATCAGATTAGAGGCTGAGAAAAGCAAATCTCTGACACGAGTGCCTCGGGTTGTTGCTCTCAGACTCGTCAGGATCTGCGAAACTCCCAGGATTCAAACTGCTGTGAGGGTTTCTGGTCCAAATGTCAGGGTGGTGCCAGCATCAGCAGCATGATGGGGGGGGGGGGGGGTGTCGGTGGTTTAATCAGAGCTTCATATAAACATCCTGGTCAAAGCAGGGAAAGCCAATAAAGGTTGCGTTTAAGATCAAGTGCTCTTTCAAGGAGTGCACGTCACCTTTCAGATCAGAGTTTGGTTTCACCCACAATCCTGGACTTGCTGCTGCCACAGGCACCAACAACCTTCAGACCAGAGTTCTGGGAGGCCATTAAACCCTCCTGGAGATGGGAGGTGTCAGACCCCTAAAGGTCACTCCTTTAAAGGGTTTACCAGGTGTGTCTGGCAGCCTCCCCCACCAAACAGGTGTTGGTTGACTGGGAGGATGTTCCTTCCAGTCAATCCTCTCCAGGTGACTGGGGTGTTGTACCTTCACAGGAGAAACTAGACCCTCTCCAGGTTCCTGAGCCAGACTGTATTTGGTTTATTGCTTGACCCTTACATGAACTCTGGCTCATTCTCCATCAAGACCACAACACCAGGAATCAGCAGGTCTAGACCCCATCCCACTTGACTGGCCTGGTCTTGATTTCTCAGGTCGAGAGGGTCCATTGAGGCTCAGTCTCCAGTCCTGGTTTCACAGTTCCAGACCAGTTCCTTTCCGTGGTTTTCCCTCATGAAGGTCTTCAGACCTCTAACTCTGACCCCCTCCCTTTAGGTCAGAGAACCAAACCTGGTTCTCCAGACAGAACCACCCCAGGAGACCCGAACACTTTTGCTGTTTCAGAAACTTTGACAGAATTTGTAGTTTTATTTGACTTTTTCCCCGAACAGACGATGTAGGAGTAGTTTGCAGCTGAACTTTAGCTCCTTTCTTTTTTGTTTGTTTTAGCTCAGTGACTCAGACCTTTTTTTTTTTAACGTCGTCTGACAATGTTTTCAGGCAGTTTGTTTAGACCGAGACACATTGTTTACCTGATTGTCTCTGACCCAGTTTCGTCCAACGAAGAACAAAACTTTCCATCCTGCCGGGCCCCTGAGGTCCGATTACAGATCCATTATTAATCAGAACCGAGCTCGAGCCTCTTCAGTGTGAAACAAGCCTGACGTGAACTCGTTACATGTTGAACGCCAGTTTTTGTTTGTTTCTGCAGCAAAACTCTACTTTGTGGCATTTTAGCTGTTTGTATATCAAAACCTTTGGCTGGTTTAGCTTTTAGTCATGTTTTTTTATTTTAGCTAATTTTCAGTTCATTTAAGCTTTTAGACCCTTTTTGCGTAACTTTAGCTTTTATGATGTTTCACTAGTTTTAGTTTAGGTTTAGCTTAGCTATTTTAGCCTTTAGCTATCTTTTGCTGTATGTAGTTTTGAGATTTAGTTTAGCTCATATTTTCATCACCCTTTTTCTAATAATAATAATAATAATAGCTTTTACTTCATGTTTTGCTGATTTTAATTTTCAGCCTTCTTTGCACTAACTAACTTTTACCTATCTAATTTTAGCTTTTAGACCCTACTAACTTTGGCTTTCATCCAGTGTTTCTCTAATTTTAGTGTTTTAGGTTTAGCTTAACTATTTTAGCCTTTAGCTGTCGTTTGCTATGTAGTTTTGAGTTTGAGTTCATATCCTCCCTTTTTGCTAACTTTAGCTTTTACCTAATGTTTCGCTGGTGTTAGCTTTTAGCTGCTGCTTCTGTTTCTTTTAGCTTTTAAAATCCAGTTTCTTCAACAAATTTCCAACCTCTGCGTTCAGCTGTTACGACTCAAACTGTTCAATAATCATTTTTTTTTTAATTTTCTCGGCCGTTTGAAACCAATTTATTTAAAACTTGTTTGTTCAGACTTTGTTTTCTCCTCCAGCTTCTTTTACTCTGTAAACACGTTTCTACACATATTTACTGTTGTTGCGTCCGGATGTGAACACTCAGAGGTAACATTTGGTTTTTTGTGCTGAGAGGCGAGTTCGGCTGCTTTTGAACGTTCGGCTGAGCTTTTAAAGTCCAGTTATTCTTTCCCTGGGAACCAAACTCATTAAATGGGCCCTCCGCTCCATTTGGACCCCAGCCAGAATTTTAATGGGAGGTGAGGGGGGTCGCGTTAGGAGGTTTCAGCAGATAAAAGGAGAATCAGGCCTTTCGGCTCATCCTCGTCCAACAGTCGTACAACTAGGTGCCATCGCTGAGCAATCAGCTGAAGACCAGTAAGAGTCTTTTTTAGCTTTTATACTTTTCAAATGTTTAATTTATTATCACCATAGAAATAAACCGACATCTCTTCAGCTCTTTTAAAACATTCTTGTCTGTGAAATCTGATCAGCTCTTGTCTCTGTGTTTGACTTCTTCAGCCTTTTTCTTTAGCGTTAATCTACCATGCTGCTATCTTTAGTTAGCTTTTAGGTGCGTGTGTGTGTGTGTGTGTGCAGCCTCTGACGTCACCCAGCTCTCAGCTGAGTCTTTGTCTCAGTTCTCTCAGCCCTGAAATAATCTCTGCAGAAACTCTGAGATTAACAGAAACACGCTTGTCTCTGCACTGACCTTCAAAATAAAAGCCTCTTCACCTGCTTTTCTAACTACTTTATCTGGACTCGTTTTTACTGAAGGACTTTTTGAAATTGTTAAAATGTGAGACTTTGTAGGTGAGAAACTCGTCCCTTTAATTTGTATTTTTATAGTAAAATATTTTAATGATAATAAAACCTCAACTCTGATCAAAGGTTTGGACGTTGTGTAAAATGTAAATAAAACCAGAATAAGATTTTGTAAACCCAAGTTTGATTCACAGTAAATCTCACCTGTTGAAGCTAAATGATGTTATCAGATTATTTAGAGTCTGGTGGTTCCAGCTCCATGTTTCCTCTGAGAAACTTCTCCTTAAATAACAGATTTTAAATGTCCAGGACCTGAGGAGACCGGTTGTTGGAGGTTCTGGAGGATCTGAGGAGACCAGTTGCTGGAGGTTTTAGACAAACTGAGGAGACCAGTTGTTGGAGGTTTTAGACAAACTGAGGAGCCCAGTTGTTGGATGTTCTGGAGGACCTGAGGAGACCGGTTGTTGGAGGTTTTTTGTGTTGGCTCTGGACTGCAGGTGGGCTCTTCACGCTCTTGTGATGATGCAGTTTTGTGTTTTCTTGCTGAAATAATCGAGGCCTTTCCAGAAACACAAAGGAGCTGTTTGACTTCAGCAAACATCTAACCCTCAGTCATATTTACAGAAATGGAGCTACATTTAGGTGTGGTAGTAGCTGAAAGTCCTCCCTGACACAGACTCTGATCAAATCATCCAAGACGTCTTCAACTCGGTCTCATCTGTTTCAGTTTAAATCTGTACCATGGCAGGCGGCGGGTGATTCCATCACGAAGCTCTGGACCTTTAGTTTCCTGCAGTGTTTGAGTCAGTGAATCAGTGAGTCAGTGAGTTGATGAGTCAGACAGTCACGAGACGCTTCGTGTTTCTGTCTGAAAATAGAGCGAGGTGCAGACCAGATGCTGTCCAACAATAGAAACTTCTGCCCTGCAGGACGAGGGGACGGGCGACCTTTGTCTCGTTGTGGACGCCGTCTGAACGACACCGGCCCAAACACGTTTTGGTTAAACTCCTAAACAAGAGTCTAAAAAGGTTAAATCTGGTGCTCTGGACATTCAAAAACACAAAATAACAAAAGTGTAGAAACGTTTCGTCTTTCGTCCGAAAGACTTCAGTCTGTAGAAGAGTTTTGTTTTGTTTTTTGAATGTCCAGAGGACCAGACTTTTTTAAAAAATGTTCTACCTGGATTATTGAGCATGCTTCAGGAGACTCATTTAGAAGACAAGAAGATTTGAGGACTTTGTTTTATTCTTTAGAACATTCTCATGAATGAAAAAGACATGAACTGGTTCTGCAGGACTGGTGACCAGCTCGGCCTCTCCGGGACCTTTGTGGGACATTCTCCTGCTGGAGACCCATCCATGACCCACCTTCAAGTTCTGGCTGAGTGAAGAAAGTTCTTGGTGACCCATGGACCTTCTACTGTCTCCTTCATGCAGAAAAACTGGCCCAAATTATGTTTCCACCTCCGTGCTTGACAGTGGGGATGGAGTTCTTCATCGTTTCGCTTCCTTCAAACATGGTGGCTCCAGCTGAACCAGCAGAACTTTAGATATTCTCTGGAGAACTAAAGGTGGGTCTGAACAGCCGAAAGACCTTCAGTCCATTCCTGTGGTCCCAGCTGCCTTCAGGTCCAGTCCTGGGCCTTCTGGCTCTGGACCAGAAACTGCGTTGACTGGGTTTTATAAGATCTTTTTTAATTTTTCCTCTAGACTGTGCTCTTCTGTAACATTTTAATTGTTGTGTTTTAAAGACTCGCTTTAGTTTGTTCAGTGCAGAGTTTTGTTGCCGTTGATCCATTTTTTTCAGTTTCCGCTCGTCGTCGTGCTGAGCAGGTCTACATCTCCAGCTGGAACCGGACGGGTCGTGTAAATGTTCTGCTGGGTGTTCTGAGGCGTCCACAGGAAGGAAGCGACAGCTTCCTGGTTCTGAACCTGAGCAGCTGTCTCGTTGCAGGAGTGATGATGGGCTGCCCTCTGCAGCTCACGCTCAGACTCTTCAGTCCCAGAACCTGCCGGGTCCTGTCCAACACAAAGACCTCCTCTGACAGAACCCCAAAATGTTCCAGCAGGAACTTTACATAAATTATAAACTGAATCTGATCACAACTACATGAATATATAAACCTGCCAGAAAAGACTGGACAATGGAGAGAAATATTACAAGAAAATAAAACAACTTCCTTGGAGTCCAGAATTTGGACAAACTCCAAATCTGGGTCAAATTCTCCAGAAGGTTTTAGTTCCTCACTTGGCTGCAAATGTTGGAGAGCTGGTAGCAACGAACGATTGTGCAACATCTGCAGGAAAACTTGCTTCATCTCACTTTGTTACGTGTTTGCAGGTCGAATGATCACATTGTCCTGGTCTCTCTGGGTCAAACATCTCCATGAAGTCACAGTTCTGTTGTGCAAATGTCTCAACAATGTCCTGCAAATGTTACACAACTTTTTTTTTTTTAATTGGGGAAAATAAGCAGATTTTGCAAGTTTTCCCAGCTACAATTGAAACTCAGTTTATTTCTAAAGCACCAAGTCCCAACAGAAGTTCTGTTGAAAACATTCACACACATAAAAACCAGTTAGTCGAAGTGATGTGTCTAAAAGGACGAGGCAGATTGTGTTGCAGCACTTTGATGGGTCATGTCTGACAATGACCTCAAACACAACCAGGGAAACTGAGGAGTGGCTCCTTAAGAAGCATTTCAAGGTCCTGGAGGGGCCTTGCCAGTCTCCAGACCTGAACCCAATAGAAAACATCTGGAGGGAGCTGAAGCTCAACGTTGCCCAGTGACAGTCCCAAAACCTGAAAGATGATCTGGAGAAGATCTGTGTGGAGGAACGGATCAAAACCGCTACTGCAGAATGTGGCGCTCTGAGAGATCCAGTGGAGGTGGTTCAGATGTCTGGTAAGGATGGACCCTGGTCACCTCCCTAGGGAGGTGCTCCGGGCATGTCCGACTGGAAGGAGACGCTGGAGAGACCATGTTTATCAGCTGGTCTGGGAACATCTTGGAGTCCTCCAGAAGAGCTGGCTGTGGAAGGAGATGTCTGGTTCTCCCTGATCAAGATTCTGCCAAGACCTGAGTCCAGAACCAGAGGATGGATGGACGGCGATGGTCCGACGAGGTGACTGTTGAGAAGTTCGGACTTTATGAACGAGGTCCTCTCTCCAGCTGAGTGGACGTGAGGTTCTGGTTCATCTCCAACTCGTCTCACTGCAGTCGCCACCGACTTGGACCGCTTTCCTGTCGCTAGCACCTTTGACTTTCAGAACCCAGTCTGAGAAGGGTCCGAGACGACCTGCAGGCTCCGTGACAACTTTCAGACCGTTGGACCAAGTTTAACATCTGCAGCACGACGAGTCCCTGCGACCGGCGAGGGGATTGAGAACCCTGTCTAAACGTTTCTGGACATGTGTGAGCGTCTCCGGTGAAGGTCTTTCAGCTCGAGGGGACTCGCAAACGACTCGAGACACAAAAAGTGAAATCCTGCTTTAGTCTGGAACTAAATTTAAAATAAAAACAAGAACGCATTCGCAGCACACAGAATCAGACGGTTTTATTTTATTTTACGGTGAAGGTACAAACTTTAATCCCAGCCACACAAACGTGTATTTAATCCAGCTTCTCTGTACAAGCTGAGGTGGAAAAACAAAGAAACTCACATTCGAAGCGGAAAAAGACGAGTCGAAGCGACACATTCGGGTCATCGGAGAAAGAAAGGCAACAAAAGAGGCAGCAAGCGGTGCCGTCCGGAAACGTCGGGTCTCTTTCAGGTTCTTTCAATAAACTGATCTCACATTTACATAAAGTTTGTTTTCTCAGTCATCCAGGTATATAACAACAAAAAAGGTTGAATCATGTCATCTGGACTTCGTTT
>JARVGV010000673.1:23031204-23055113 GCA_031762435.1 Hypsolebias longignatus
CGTTATGGCCGCCGAGTGGTTTCAGGTTAGTTTCAGTTTCGATTTACGGCCGAAAATCCGGACTTACATTCGCCACGTGCGATCCATTTCGGTTTACGTTCAAATCGGTTTACGTTCAGCCCGTAGGAACGTAATTCAAACGTAAACCGAGGTTGACCTGTAATTAGAAGCCTCAGATCAAACAGTTAAACTAGAAAATATAAAATAAATAAAAAATTCTAATTTGTTACATCCTTCGGCGCTGTGTGCTGCAAACCCAAACTAGTTTTCAAACTCTGCTGCACAAACCTGCTGACAGTGATCACTTTAATGTTTGCATGTTTCCTGGTGTGCAGCGGGGCCCCTGGCGCTGGCTCGAGACCTGCTGAACATCGACAAAGAGCCGTTCTTCGTCCTCAACTCGGACGTCATCTGTGATTTTCCCTTCAAAGATCTGCTGCAGTTCCACCGCAGCCACGGCAAGGAGGGAACCATCGTGGTAAGTCCTGACGCTGCTCCATAATCCAGGTAGATGAACGGTCGAGTCAGGTCCTCTGGACGGTATATGTTGTTTTCATCTCCAGCTGACCACTTGATGTTTTATCTCTCTGAGCTCTTGTGGAATAATTAGTTTTACTGTACGGACTCTATGATCTGCTAAAATAATTAAAGCTCAATGTTCTGTCATGCTCTGTGTTTTTACTGTTGGTGGAAGTTCTGCAGTAACAGCAACGTAAAACACAATTCATAAAATATTTTATGGAGTTTATGCTTTAATGTATTATACAGTATATATATATTAAAATATATTTCTACCTCTTTATATATTATCTTATTCTAATGTATTTTATTATTATTATTTTTAATTCAGCATCTTATATCATAATTTTATGTGTTTAAAAGAACCAAGGTGGATCTTTTGTTCCAGAGGGGTTCTGTTTCCGGTAGGACAAAGTTCTTAGTTACACGCCTGCCTTTCTCACAACAGACAAAACGTTTTGTTTTGTTTGAAACATTTTTTTATAACGTTACGGTTTGTGCCAGAGCTGGTCACATGATGGAGCAAAGGGACTTCCTATAGGTCGTCGGTGACAAAACACTTCCTGGAGGTGTGGCCATTTCTGAAGAATGTGGGTGTGATGATCAGAGCTCGGGACCGTTTTGATCGCCACAGCCTCGTTTGCTCGAATGGCCCAGCGCTGAGTTTTGTACTTTATTTTATTTATTAATCTTTACTTAGTAATCTTTATTTAACCAGACAAATCCCACTGAGATCATGATCTCTTTTGTAAGGGAGGCCTGAACCTGAAGGCAGACTAACATGCATGTTTTTGGGCTGTGGGAGGAAACTGGAGTTCCTGGAGGAAATCCACACAAGCACAAGAAGAACATTCAAACTCCACACAGAAAGACCCCAGGTCCAACCGGGGATTGAACCCAGGACCTTCTTGCTGTGAGGCAACAGTGCTAACCACTGCGCTATCATGCTGCCAAAAATAAAATAACACAAAGTCTGCAGAAGTACTGTAATTAGATTGTTAGAATATAATTAAAATTAGATTGGGTGTACAGAGAAAAAAAACTAAAGAATTCACTGAAAAAACAATTTTTTTTTAAAAACTATTTATTTAATTTATTTTATTGCTTATGTGTTTTAACCACCTGGAGGTGAAAATAAAACTCTCTGAGTAAAAGCACCATATTGGTGGTATGTTTCCTTCCTTCGGCTGATGTTGCTCTGAGTCAGAGCTGCTGCTTCAGCCTCTGGTCTCTGTTTCCCTGCAGGATCTAAAACTGTTCCGACTAATTTACACCATCAGCTGTAAAATGTCCCTCATGCCTCTTCTCTGCACTGTTTATCTATTGACGTCTCTCCGGCCGTTGTGCCTCACCACCGTTTGTTGTTCTGTTGGTTTTACCCATAATGCAATGCTGTAACTGTAGAGTTGCTAAAGCAGAATACATGGTTATGAAATTGTGCTAAAAGTTTTGGTCAAATCCCAGCTTTTTAAATTCATACTTTAGCTCGGATGACAAGTTAATCTTCATTCACAAAACTTCCTGTCTGAACCCCACCCTGCCCAGGTGATGATGGCGCTGTCGAGCCACCTGAGCTCAGTGGAGTCGGAGAAGCAGAAGCTCCGTGCTCAGGTACGCCGGCTCTGTCAGGAGAACCAGTGGCTGAGGGACGAGCTGGCCGGGACGCAGCAGAAGCTGCAGAAGAGTGAGCAGAGCGTGGCCCAGCTGGAGGAGGAGAAGAAACACCTGGAGTTCATGAACCAGCTGAAGAAGTACGACGAGGACCTCTCCCCCTCTGTGAGTGTTGTTCTCATTAAGCTCGAACTTCAAAATGTTGGCACATTTCTTAGATTATTTGTACAAAGTTTTCAGGTTTTTATTAATTACTTTAAAGAATTCAGATGTTTGTTGTTTTTAAAATACATTTTATTAAGTGGCTCGATCTTTAAAAATGGCCATCAGCCTTTTTTCTGACTGAAATCCAAATGTTAGATAAACCACCAGGATCGACCTTTCGCGCTGTAATTAAAAAAAAAATAATTTTTAGTTTTTCCTTTTTTTTTTTTTTTAATAAAATTTTTTTTTTTACTGATTTTACCTCACATTTATGTTCAAGTAAAACACCGCACGTTTGTGATTTTAATCACAGAAGATACGTTTTTGTTTGATTAATTATTTTAAATGTGGCAGGAGCAAAAAAACAAAAAATAAATAATAAAATTAGACTGTATAAACAACAGAACAAGTCAAAGTTCGGTTTGAAACGGAGCAGGTCTAAACTTAAGTTGTACCTCAACTTTCATTTTAGGAACTTTCTATCTCCAAATTTTGTTGTATTTAGGTACAATGACAAAAAATGTCAATTCTGTTCTATTCTATTCTATTTTATTCTATTCTAACACTGTCCTCATTTCATTATGTTGGTGTGTTTATATGAACACTCACTGATAAATGAATAAATCATTATTTATCCAAGTTCAAACGAGGCTCCGCTGCTTTTCAAGTGTTTAATTTTTTCAGCTCTGACGTCTAAACTCAGCACTGGAAACTTTAGACATGATACAAACTTTAAAGTTTTCATCAATATTTCTTCTGCTGTTTTCTGTTATTTTGTTATTAAAAAAATCATCAAAACAAGCTGCTGTCAGTACACGTGAAGTGTTTTTGTACTCTGTAAACTGACCCTATCATCAGTTTTTTTGTTTTTTTGTTTTATGGTTTATTGTGTTTAATCCCACCCCCCATAGGAGGAGAAAGATTGTGACTCTAGTAAAGAAACCCTGGATGATCTCTTCCCAGACGACCAGGACGACCAGCCTCCAGGCAGTAAGTGTTCAGTTTTCTCATCATTTCGCTTTTTGCCTTCAAATATGGAACAGCCTGAGATGGATTTTACTGAACGGGGCTCAGATTAGATCAAAGAAGCAAAGAGCTGTTTAGGACAACAACCAAGTAAATAAATATGCAATATGTTTGTTATTTCAGTACCAATGTCAAACCATGACTTTTCTGACGTGTTTCACTCCCGGTGGTTAGCTGTTAGCATTGTGTTTAATTTAAATGCTTACAGAGCAAAGAAAATAAAAGATCAATAAATGTTAGAGTTGTGGTGTAACCACTACAATAATATTATCTATCCATCTGTTTGCATATTGATGTGTGTAAATTCTTACTGAGGCTCTGTTTATGAGACGTTGTGTAACCGTAGCATTTCTGCAGCGTTTTGGCTGTTTGTGTATACGACAACAGCTGTAGATTTGTGACACTGAAGTTTTTTGAATCCAGGGGAAATCGTGTGTGCGTACCACAGACGTCTGCGGTCAGTAGTTTTTCTGTACTTCAGTAGATGAACAACAGTAACAACAGAGGACAGGAGAGTGCTGTTTGTCCTGCTCATACATTTCCTTGTTTAGAAGTGACCCAACCTCATCCTCGGTCCACACGAAGGTGGCTGTAGTCACCAGTTTAGATGCATGCAGGTGGATAAAATCCAAAAATCATAGCCCCAGCTAGCAGCCCGCCATGGAAACTACAGCAGATCAACGAGCACAGCGTTCTCGTATAAACGTGCGACTTTTTCACAAACAATGGAGAAATGCTAACGTTTCCAGACATCGTTCAGGAGTAAACAGGACCTCAAACTTCAGGTTTTACAGTCGGGTAACTACATTTGAGGATGGATTAAACCAAGATAAAGGATTAAAATGAAAATAAAGTTACTTTAAAGGAGTGCATATATGACCTGTGATGGCAAAATGAAGAGTTTTTAATGTTGAGTTTTTATTTTTAAATTCTCAGTGTAAAATTGTTCAAAATGATCCGTAGTGTGTTGAAATTTTGCGATTTATCAGCTGGCAACAAGCTACTGGTAGTTTTGTTTATGGGAGCATCTATTTTTATTGGTCTGGAGTGACATCCTCGTGAATCCCAGCTCTGTATTTAAAAAGGGGAGTCCCAATGCTGATGATGCAAACATTATATGAAGGGATTTCCCAGCACTATCGCAGATGGAAGAGAAAAATAGTCAGTTTCAAAGGAAATTAAAATTATTTTTTCTGAAGACAAACCTGTTACAAAACTTTAATTTAAAGGTAAATTAAGACGATCCCTAGATGGGATCTTTAAGGACACGTTTTTATGGAGATGTCAATCTCAGAAATTTATATTTACATTTTATTTCGCTGTAGCTGGAACTCAAACTGATGGCTGACAAATTATAATCTGTTAACACTCAGATTATGTAATGAGGATGACTCTCAGCTACTACCACAACAAACTTCAGCTTATTATCTGTAAAACTGATTGAATTACAGCCACTTGTGTGTTGGGGGAGGTCGCTGTGGCAGCCATCTTGAAACTGGTTGACTCTAGAAATCAGTTGAACACCCAGAAGTTAATTTCTGAAGGTTTTATTAAAATTCGATCAGTGGTCCATGAGATATTTTGCTAACACAGTACACAAGCCAAAACATTAACACCCTCCTTCGTCCTCTGTGTTTGATTGAGCAGCAGCTGTTTCTTCATGTTGTTTTTAACTCAACTAAATAAAATCATAACGTCTGTCTCCTATTTACTTCCTCTGAGAGTTAAAAACAGGTCAGCTGAGTCACTGTCCACTGAAACTCAGAGTCTTTTAAATACATGAATAAAACATAAAAGCCACAAAGCGAGGGGTGGATTGTAATCCTAAGTCGCCTCAGACTCATCCAGCTAAGATGACTGCTGTGGTGGAGAAGATTAGATGTCTCCTTCTCCTCGCTAATAGAGACTCGCAGAGACGCTTTAACGTTTCAAGTGTTGTCAACAGAATGAGGTTCACGGGGATGATGGCTCTGCTTTCATGCACACAGGCTCACAGGCCAATTTAATCTATAAATATTCCCATGTTACTCACTGAATGAGCTTCTTAAACACCAGTTTGAAGGAGAATTGTAATAAATGGATTAAAGATCAAAAAAGCTGAATTAATGTTGTTTTTTATTACAACATATGTTTTGTAAAGCAGATACTCTTAATGTATTTCTGACTCGACACCGTAGCTCCTGACTCTGTACTAAAACCCAAACGCTCACGTTGAACTACTGGATTCCACCAGAACCAGGATGGGTGTACATCTGGCTGACACTAGGTGTTGGGGCAGTTTAAGTTTATCTCCTGACATGTTGACGTTTCTGTTCTTTCCGTTTCAAGTGCAACCGGCTCACGGCAGCGCCGCAGCAGCAGCAGCCCAGCAGGGGGGCTACGAGATCCCGGCTCGCCTGAGGACCCTTCACAACCTGGTGATCCAGTACGCCTCCCAGGGCCGCTACGAGGTGGCTGTGCCCCTCTGCAAACAGGCTCTGGAGGACTTGGAGAAGACCTCTGGACACGACCACCCAGACGTTGCCACCATGTTGAACATCCTGGCGCTTGTTTACAGGTAAAACATATTTAATCACGTTGTCTTTACCCTCACCACACGGTGACGGGTTTCCCTGAAACCTTTTTTTGCCTCCGAGCGTCTTGGCGCCTCGTTGTCAGACAAAACCAAACACAACCGGACACAAGCCAAGATTTAAAGTTCAGCTGAGTGTCTGTGTCTTTGTCCAAAGAGACAGGAACAGAAAATAAAATGGTCAAGAACTGGGCAAGGGTTTCACAGAGCTGTTGTTCTTTACGCACATGAATCAGAGTTTGTGGCACCGGTTGATTTGGTATACTGAAGGACAAAATGTCCAGTCCACAACAAACGGATAAATTAACTGTGGGAACTGCAGCAGATCCGTTTGGAACATGTCACCTGAAAACAAGCTGCAGTCTGTCTTAATCTGTGTTTTCTTGTTTTCTCTGTCAGGGATCAGAACAAATACAAGGAGGCAGCTAACCTGCTGAATGATGCCCTGGCCATCAGGGAGAAGACTCTGGGCCGGGACCATCCAGCTGTGAGTACATGGGCAGTCCTCTGTAGCACTGCTGTGAGCGCTGGGTAAAGAGTAGATGGTTCTTTAGGTCAGGGGCCTGAAAAATAACATTTCTGAGCTCCAACCATCTAGAAAGGTATGGAGTTTGATTTTAGTCACATCTGGATAAGTATGGAAAAAAGAAAAAAGAGGATTGAGAAACATGGGACAACAGGACCACATCATCCATAAATGTAGACAGAATCCTGGGGCCATCGACCCCGAACCCTCCTCCACCCTCCCTGACAGTACAGAGAAGTGCTGTCCATAAAGTTCTGGATAGAACCGGTGACAGCAGGCAGCCCCAGGAGTCACATTCATCCAAATCTTAAAGGTGTATGGATGAACTGGGACTCGCATTTAAATAAAATCTATTCAAAGCATTGAACATTATCAACATAACATCTGTATTCACAGCAAACACAAGTGAGCAATATTCAAAACTGCTCCAACTTGTTTACATTATAAATGTATATATATTTATATATATATTTATAAATTTAAAGACTGACATTAACCACTTATAAAAACTTTGATCACACTTGTCGATATTTAAACTGTTCCTGAAGCAGCAGCTTCAACCAGCTCACTGTAGCTCCCATTTATTATTTTATCCAAGCATGCTTTTCTATAGAAGTGCAGAAGTTTTGCTAAGGGTATATGTTTATTTGGATTAAACAATTATTGTTATGGTTTGTTAAATAAAAAGACACATTAACATTATAAAATGGCGTTTGTATTGTCCGTCTGCCGCCCAGTGTCGATGTTTACAAATAATAATTTACTGTTTGTTCGTATCAGCACCAACAGTTGAACTGTGTTAGCCGCAGCAGGCTGTTTGGACCTCCAGCCCTCTTCAGTTTGTCAAACTGAGGTTAGCGTCTCCTCTCACTTCCTGTCAACCAGACTCTGATTCTTCTTCAAGACCAATGTCGTATCTGGATGAAATCAAGTTCCACGTACGACACTGATTTAACGTTTTGTGATTGTTGCACTCCTCTTTAATCCCTTTTGTCTTCTCCCCATGATTCAAATGGTTGTTGTTTAAATCCTGTGGTCTGTTGGTTGTTTACACTCAGATTTATCTCCGGTCATGTGGCAGGAAGACCATCGTTGTTCTGAGAGGAAGTTGTTTAGAGACGTGAAGGCTCTGTAACATTTTTTGCATTATCAAACAGCACCTGTAGTCTTTCCTCTGGGTTCATTCTGAGGATTGATGAGATAAACAGACTGCCTTAAGATGGAAGCAACACCTTGTCATGTTCAAATTGTTACTTAGTTTACACGTCTTCCTAAATCAAGTGTTTCTGTCAGGATAGTCATAAATCTGTTTATTTACTGTGTGAAAAGAAGGTTTCAGCCCTTGTATCTGGTGGAGAGTTCTTGTTGACAAAACAAGTAGAGCACATCATTGGCATTTTATTTTCCTACAGATGAGGGAGTGATCTTGATCTTTTTAGAACTTTTATTTAGTAATTACCAGTACAGGAGCAGCTTCCTCGTCTTCTATATCTGCTCTCTGCCACCCTGAACCCAGTTTTTTCCTTCCCTCCTCCAGCTATTTGGTCACTGTGGATGGCACATCGTGATGTGAATCAGAGGTCAGAGCTGATCTGTAGGGGGCGCTCCTGAGTGCACTTGTCGCAGATTTATCATTCAGTTCGATTTGGATCAAATGACCCCCACTTTTAATCACTTCCTGATTCTGCACAGCCTGTTGCTCTCTGGTGGAGTGTTGTTGCTGCACACAGGTGAAGGACGTTTAAGCTGCGTCAAAGTTGTAAAAATAAAGTTTTTATGTCCCGTCAGGTCGCTGCCACCCTCAACAACCTGGCTGTTCTGTACGGGAAGAGAGGCAAGTACAAGGAGGCGGAGCCTCTGTGCAAGAGAGCGCTGGAGATCAGAGAAAAGGTGAGTCCTCCCTGCTCTACCTTTAAACTTCAGCTCCTTTCAGGTTCTGGTTGCACACAGGTAGTAAAATAAATGAATAAAGAACAGCTGTCTGCTTATCTGTTAGCAAAATATATATTTAAGCACTAGACAGATTTTGATGAAACTGTCAGGATAAAATTGTTGGAAGCACCATTCAAGATGGTTGCCAGAGCCAGCTGTAAGTCGTTTTACAAATATGGAGCTAAAATCTGGTTTGGCAGTAGCTGAGACTGATCTCCAACATGAACTGTGAAGTCTAACAGAAAGGGTGAGATTGTTGATTAAAATTTTGGCGCACAGGACGGCGGGTGATATGCATTCCTTTCAAATTTTATGTAAATTTTTAAATGAGGTAAATATCAGCTGATTTAATAGTCAACACGTTAATCGTCTTATTTTTTACTAATTATGACTGTGAAGATTAAAGTATTATTACAGAAACATTAACTTTATAATTAAATGTACACATCTCAATATTTGACGTCTGAATGTCTTTGTCCCCTAACTGTCCGGAGTCTACTGGACATCTTCTGGACATCTTCTGGACCCAAAGGGTAGATTATATTCTTCAGACAACGCTTCGTGTTGCCCGTGAACCAATAAGAGTCTGACGTCAGCTGAAGTTCAGCTCAGAGGAATCGTTTTGTTATTTTACTAGAAATGAGAGAAGTTGCTCGACTTCCTGCTGAGTGTGGGGCAATGCGAGTCCTGCAGAATCAGCAACATTTTTGTTGACGTTTAGGAAAACGGAGCTTCTGGCTGGAGCTGAATTTGCTGCTGTTAAAAGTGATGCATTCAGCCTTAAACGTCCACCAACAAAAATAAACTTCCTGCTTGTTTTAAACCAAAAAACAAAAATACATGTTTTATTTTAGAATAACTCGTCTAGATCAGAGATTCTAAACTTGAAAAAATAAACTAGCTAGGATCATATTATCCATTAAGATGTCCAACTGGCCGATGGGATCATATAGTTTTTTAAACGAGCAGAACTGAACATGTCTATATATATACAGTACTGTATATGAATGAACTAACCCTTTCATGCATCTGTCCAGGTGTTGGGCAAAGACCACCCAGATGTGGCCAAGCAGCTGAACAACCTGGCCCTGCTATGTCAGAACCAGGGCAAGTACGAGGAGGTGGAGTACTACTACATGAGGGCTCTGGAGATCTACCAGACCAAGCTGGGTCCAGATGACCCCAACGTGGCCAAAACCAAGAACAACCTGGTGAGAGGGGAACGTTTCCTGAACACCTTCATCTTAACGCTGACTGCTGGTTCCCCTGGTTTGATTTCTTCTGGTTCTGTGTTCTTCAGGCGTCGTGTTACCTGAAGCAGGGCAAGTTCAAGCAAGCAGAGACCCTGTACAAAGAAATCCTGACCCGGGCTCATGAGAAGGAGTTTGGTTCTGTTGATGGTAAAACACCAGTCCATACAGATCTACCTGCTGCTAACTAACTTAAATGAACCAAAACTTTTTAGAAACCCTTCATTTCCTTTGATTAAATGAGTTAAAACCACTTTGACGCTTTTACCAGGACTCATTTATTGTTGCAGATGAGAACAAACCCATCTGGATGCACGCCGAGGAAAGGGAGGAACAGAGCAAGGTGAGTGTCTGTAGCCACAAAGCTAAACTCTCCTGCTGCCCGGGGTTAAAATGACCCAAGGCAGCAGGAGGGTCAACTGTTGCTCTTATTGTGTGAACTCTGAGTCAGCACCGATATTCTGTTTTTCATCTGGACAAGTTTTTTTTCTTTGTAGTTGAACTACAGTACATCTGTATACTAGGTGTTTTTTTTTTTTTTTTTTTTATCTGTTAATGAACCAAAACATTCAGTTTGTTCAGCAGATGGAAGCTGTGTCGTAACTTATTTACTTATTTACTTTTCAAAATATTTAACTTTATTTACAAATGTTCTCCCCATAACACATTCAAATCCTTCAAAAACTTTCTTCTTTTTGAAATCTGCTTTGGCTGCTACTTTTAACGTGTAGCTATCATTTTGCTACTTTTCGCTATGAATTATGTTTAGCATTTGATTACCTTTTGCTAGTTTTAGCTTCTAACTAGTCAGTTTCTACTAAAAGCTGTCCTTTTGCTGCATTTAGATTTTAGCTTGTCTATTGCTGCTTTTAGCTAGCATTTTGCTACTTTTAATGATCATTTTTTTTTATATTTTTAGCTCTAGTGTTTTGCTTCCATTAATTAGCATTTTTGTTTTTAACTAGTTTTGCTACTTTTTACTAGCAAATTTTTCATTTTTACATAGAGGTTTGATACTTTTAGCTATCATTTTTCTTATAGCTACCATTCTATTTTTAGCTCTATGTTGCTATTTTTTAGCTAGTGTTTTGCTACTTTTAATTAGCATTCAAAAAGCTGTAAAGTAAAACAAACTTCTGGTGAAAATGTAAGGAAACGATCTTCATTTTCAATCTTTGTTGATTTATTCATATTAATTATTCTCATTTTTTTCCGGTCAACTCTGACATTAAATCATCTCCAACCTGGGTTTTATTTTATTATTTTTTATAAACAAATGAATTCATGTGTTCATATCATCTGCTTGGTCTCTCAGGGGAAGCAAAAGGATGGCGCACCGTTTGGAGAATATGGAGGCTGGTACAAAGCCTGCAAAGTCGACAGGTCAGTCTGACTCTGTGAAGCTGCAACATTCATTAATGTGACCTGACTTAACATTGTTGGATTTGTACCTGGATTATTGAGCATGAACTTTGGTGCAACGTTCATTGCTGTTCAATGTTTTTTTATTTAGAGTCTGTTTTAACAATGACTCTGTTACTCCCACCCCCAGTTTTGGCTCACTCTCTGTAAAATTGACTGAGTTACGGCCGTTTTAACATCCAGATATTCTGTAAGATGACTTGTTCATCCAGCAAAGGATTCTGGGTAATGAAACTCCTGGTGTCTTTCAGCCCCACAGTCACCACGACTCTGAAGAACCTGGGCGCTCTCTACAGGCGGCAGGGCAAGTTTGAGGCTGCGGAGACTCTGGAGGAAGCTGCTGTGCGCTCCAGAAAGCAGGTGAGGGTTGAGACTTTTTCCAGCCGTGTGGTAGCAGCTGAGAGTCATCTCCAACACGTACATCGAGTGCTGAATGATGCATCTTGCATTTTTTCAAGGAGCGGTCATTTGAACCTGATTAGTTTACCTCCGTATTTAATGTTGTCTCTCCACCTTCTGTGTGGTTCTGATCCATCAGGGTCTGGACAACGTGCACAAGCAGCGCGTGGTCGAGGTCCTGAGTGAGCCCGAGGTCCGAGAGAAGCAGCGGAGCCGCGAGAGCCTGACCTCGGACACGGTGAAGTACGAGAGCGGGCCAGACGGTGGCGAGGAAGTGAGTATGAGCGTGGAGTGGAATGGGGTAAGTACAGTACACAGCCCGCTGCGCTTTACTTTGAAAAACCAACATTTTTACACCCAACAGCTTGAACAAGTTGTATTATGTAAAACCGACATTTTACGCCTAATGGCCTGAAGCCAGAGTTTTATTGTGAAAATCTTGTCATTTATAAACTAAACAGCCTGAGAGTTTTATTTTGAAAGTCTGAGATTTATGCTCCAGCCTGAAGCTGAAGTTTTATTGTGGAAAAACCTTCATATTTAAATCAAAGGACCTTCATATTTAAATCAAAGGGCATGAAGGCAGTTTTATTTGATATATTTTTTTTACTCGTACAAATACTGGCTTGTTTTTTTTTCTGCAGCTGAAACTAGAAAAGACAATCTGATATTCTCTAGATTAAAATGTCATTTAAAAAATGGCTCTAATAATCCTGCCAAGTTAAGAGCTCTTAGCTTGTTAGTGTTTATTTTATTTCCTTTCTCCTAATGTCAGCATCGGAGTCCTTTTACTAAAAAAAAAAAAAAAAAAATCTACTTATTTTATCACCATATGTCAAAATAAATCAGTAATCTGATCAATAATCAGATTAGATGATGCTGATTGTCTCTCAGCTGCTCCATTCTTCCATCTTCATAAATATTAATAATGCATCAATGTGAAGCTGCTTTATTCTGTCGGGGGAATTTGTAGTTTAAAACTACTGTTTGAATCAGACACCACCTGCCTGCTGCAGAGCTGTGAGGTTCTGATCTGGACGGTTCTGATCCAGACAGTTCTGATCCGGACGGTTCTGATCCAGACGGTTCTGATCCGGACAGTTTTGATCCAGCTGTTCTTTTAGGAACCTCTGCAGGATTTTCCTCAGCTCCCAGGGACCGCAGAGACTTTAAGCTGCTCGTGTCACACAGCAACTGCAGCTGTAGCAGCCGAACCGACCAATCAGAACCTCCTCTGGCGCCGGTGAGGCAGACCTGCAGCCTCCTTGAAATCAGGGGAGGGAGAAGTTTAATAACATACATAAGTGTTTTTTAATTTACCTGTAGTCAGATGAATGAAGAACAACAAAAACATATAATTTTATAAACATTACTGCCTTATTAAAACTTCAGATCTAATATTTTTGATCCATTCAGATAAATCTTTAGCTGCAGCTGATAAAACACATCTGACTCAACATGGGCTCTGTACTGTACCTCTCCAGCTGTTCATTTTCATCTGTACCCCTCCAGCTGCACACGTGATGTTCTATAATTGTCTTTTTTTTTTTTGTATGTCTCTTTCTTCCTCCCTAAACATGTTTGCAGCCAGAGCCTTTTTTTTTTAATCCTGCAGGGTTTAAAGTAAAGAAGCGGAGCTAATAAGCTCCTCCCCCCACACACTCTAACCTGTTAGGAGTTTAAAGGCTTGTCTTTAAATAAAATAACACTTAGTGCAAACGTCAAACTGTAACTGGATCTTTAGTTTTAGTGAACGTCTGGCTGCTTTCATGTCTCCTTCCTGTCTGTCGGTTCTGCAGAACTTTAACTAACTGGTTCTGAGTTTATTAAACCCTGGTCCTTCGGGTTCGAGTCCTGTACGTTTGAGTTGTTCTGTTTAAATCAGGGGTTCTGAAGCAGCAGAACATCCTAAACAATCAGGATGTTGACCTCCAAGTACTGGAACTGATGAAACAGCACCACCTGCTGGTCAATTCAGAGAACAAAGGTAAAGGTTCTGATAGATGAGACCTTGGATCAGATCCTGTATGTTCTCTGTTATGGTTCTGAAAGTAAATATTTATGTCCATGTTGGTGCATGACCTCCTGACCTTAACCATGCAGGATGGGGGTCCTGGAGGACCTGGACTGGACCAATCAGTTTGTTGTTGGTTGTGCTGCTTCATCTTGAAACTGTCTGATAACACAACTGCTGTCCTCCTCAGTCTTCCTAGTCCTCCTGTCCTTCATCCTCCTCAGTCTTCCTCTGTCCTCCTCAGTTCTCCTGTCCGTCTCTGACTCTAACATCTTGTCTTCTGCCGTCTCTGTTCTTGTTTGAAAGCAGCCGTAACTCCAGATGTCTTGTTCTGCTTCTAAAATCTCATCTCCTGCATGATGGACGCCTCGCCTCAGCTCCTTCAGCTTCGCAGTTTTCTTCACTTCTCTTTTCTCTGACGAGATTCTTCGCTCGGCGTCGACCCGAAGTGATCGTGTCTCTGGCTGTGTCTGCTGTGGCTGTGGGGGTTGAGCCTCTTTGTCTATTTCACTCTTCTTCTTCTTTTGTGCAGACTCATGTGATAGCTTCATGGAGGAACTGACCTTTAACATTTCAGCCTGGTCCACAATCAAAGTAGTTTGGGTTTGATTTGGATCAGAACCTCTCTGAAGACACCTCTAAGACATACAAAGTTTAATTTTAAGGACATTCATGTTTTCACTCATCAATTTAAAGTCATGAAGATTTTCAGATGCTCCTCCACTGTTCCCTCCACCGCGTGTTTACAACTTTAATATCTAACGTTGTTTCTGAATCATTTCATACGAGGGGTGTCATGGTACACGTGTTCATATTGTGGCGGTTCGGTACAGACGTCTGGGTCTGCTTGGTGGTCACAGCGCCCAGAACTAACCCACGTTTTGTTGAACAGCAGGAACTCCAGCAGAGGAAGTTGATATTTAAACACTTTACACTAAACAAAACATGGCTGCTTTAGAAAAATGTGCAAAAGCTCAAAGACCGGCCCGTTTACTCACAGAGCTGTGATTTACGGCAAGTCGGTGTGTCAGATAATCAGCACTGTATGGCAAATTGTTTATTTAATACCCCTGATATCAAGCCCCCTGCTCACCCTCTAGTGCTCCATAAGCTCGGTTTGAGTGTTTCCTACTTTTATTTTATTGTTTAGTTTGGGAGATGGTTAATTTTTTTAATTTTTATTTGAAGCTGAGATCAATTAAATTGACATTAACTTGATTTAAGCTTTATACCAACTTTAAAACATCACTGGCAGGTTTTAGTTTTCTGTCTCTGCTTCTCTGTTTAAAAAATAAATAAAAGATTTAAAATTAGGCGTTAGTTTGTCTGTGCCGTTGAACCGGACCTTTACCGTACGGTTACACCCTGACTCCCTCGTTCTGACTGTAAATAACTTGAACTCATCGCATGTTTGAGAACGTTCGTAGGTTTTAGATCCACTTTGTGTTTGCAGAAGAGTCGGGTTGAACTTTCTGTCTGCGGGTTTTCTGCACGTTGGGTTAAATGTGGATTTGCAACAGTTTTTTAATGTAATTTTTAGTTAGGAATTATTAAAAATAAAGCTTCGACTTTAACTTCCTGGTTATCTCTGTACATAGATGTTGCTGTTGGGTTTGTTTTATTGATTCTGGATTTCCTTCGCCTCCTCGTCGCTCTGATCTCTGCTCCTGCTCCTAACCCTCTGTGTGTTCTGACCCGGTTCTGCATCTTTCCTAACTTCTAATAAAAGCTGAACTCTGCTCACCTGAGTCTGTCGCCTCTGTGTGTGTTCCTTCTCTTCTGCTGCATCAACGCACTAACAGGACCACTCATGTTTCTCTGCGTGTTCTTCACATTTTAGACCTGATCTGGAATAATTAACGTCTTTAGAGGTCATAGAAAAAGTCAAAAGTTAAAATATTTTAGATCTTTTCCACCTTGTATCATACCAAAGTTCTTTAAAGAACCACAAGACCAGCGTTCTGCACGGAACAATACCCAAAACGTACCAGCAGTCCCAAGACCTGAATGGAAAAATGATGAGAACAAAGCAAAAACATTAAATCAGTTAAAATAAACTAAAAATCCAACGTCCTCCCTGGAATCAAAGGTTGAAAAGAGGAATTGGGTTTTTAAAAAGGATGTAAAGTTGTGAACAATTCAACTGAGAAACATAAAACTACCACAGACCCGCCATTTCCAAAAGTGAGGCCATCTCCATGACCCGCTAACTTCTGGACTTTTTGTCCCTTCATGTCCAAACGACTCCAGCTCCGTCAGGTTGCTGCTTGTGTCCAAGAGTCTTTAAAACAAACCAGAGACTCTCAGTTGTACTGAGCTCCGGGCTTTGACTGGAGCAATCCAGAACCTTAAGCTGGTTCTCCTTAAACCAGTGGAGTGTTCTTCAGCTGTGTGTTCAGGCTCGTGGTCCTGCTGGAAGGTGGACCTTCGTCCCTGTCTCATGTCTCTGGAAGAATCTCTGTATTTTGATCCATGTTCCTTTAACTGGTCAGTGTCTCAGTCAGAGGACATTCCCACAGCATGATGCTGTCACCACCATGCTTCACTGTAGGTATGTAGGTCCTTGATGTTTGGTCCCATCTTACCACAGCACTGTCACGTTTGGTGTCTCCTTCTTGTCCACTCCTCCATGAAGTCCAGCTCTACTGCTTCTAGCTATCCTGTGGACAGATCATCCACCTCTCAGCTCCTTCAGGGTTGTCTTTGTCCTCCTGGATGTCCCTCTGATTAATGTCCTCCTGACCCGCTCGTCTGGTGGGTGACCCTCTCCTGGCAGGTCTGCTGTGGTGTTGTGCTTCTGATTCCTAATAATGGATTTAGTTTAGTTCAGAGTTCTTGAATAAATATACTGTATATATTTTTTATGACCCAACTCTGACTTTACTTCCCCGTAGCTTTTTTTTTTTTTTTTTTTTTTTTTTTTTACCCATTTGGAGAGTTCCTTTACCTTCATGATGTCTCTACTGCATACAGGTGTTGGACTGCTGTTTAAAAATTCTGAGCCCCAAATGACTGCTGAAGAAGCCGAAACTTGAGTTTTTAAAGCTAAAAACAGCAGAACATTAGCTAAACACCAAACTGGAAAAAGGCTAGCCAGAAGCTAAATGTAGCAAAATGCCAGCTAAAAGCTAAAAATATAAGAAGACCAAAACAAAGCCAGTGGCTGAAGCGGATTTCAAAGAAATTGATGAATGTGTCAATGTGGGGAAAATATTTTAAATGAACTTAGACCTGTCACAATAACAAATTTTGCTGGGCGCTTAATTGTCTCAGAAATTATTGTGATAAATGATAATATTGTTTGTTTAATTAGTAATTATTGTCCAATTTAAGAAGAAATGTTGGTTAATTTTTGTGTGTAGTACCTTTTTATTTTTTATTTTTTACCACCGGATGTTAGTAAAAGACCGTTTGAACCGAAGGATGGATAGTGAGGGAGTGGGCAGCGTGTCTCATTAAGAAAAATGGGAGGGAGGCCCCTTGACATGACATGGGCTGTCTCTCCTTCCTGTTTTATTCAGTTCTCAAGATGGCGGCGGCTCGGTGTGGTTTGAGTTCTTTAGCATAGCTTTTTTTCACACAAAGTTTTTAATAATTAAAAAAATCAGTAAACAAGTTCTCAGCTTCTTTTTGCAGAGAAAAACAACTTTTTAGAAGAAGGCACGGGTTTCAACCGTGGATTTTGGAGCTTCGACAAGATGGCGGTTTTTCCCTGAGGCCGTCCTTTTAGCTTAGCTCGTAGCTTAGCTGCTTTTACCAATGCAAAAACACGATTTTGGATCATTAAAATGGATTTTAAAGAGACTAGAGAAAAGAGAAAGGGAGGGAGCACTGGAGTTGATCATCCAGTGTCTTCAGTAGAAAGAGAGACACGAAGAAATGATAAAGCCGATGAAAATGAGGTTGATAATATTCATTTAACACGCGATTACTTGATTTATTGTTTATTGTGACAGGCCTAAATGAAGTTAAATAACTTGAAAAGTTTAAGCGTTACTTAAAAAGACAGAAAAGTCACAGCTCCCATCTTCTGAACGAGCCGAACGTTTCGATTAATACCGTACCATTTTATTTATAGAGCACTTAAAACAGCAACAAGACCAGCCAAAGTGCTGCACAAACAAACAAACAATTCATGAACAGCTAAAACAACACAAACTGCACAAATGGTACAATTTTAAAATTTGACAGAAAAATAAGAAACAGGAAGACGATAGAGTGAGTGTTGACTCGGGTCAGACTATTTCCTGGATTAATGTCATTATTTGTGTAAATTCATTAAGACAAACAAACAGTTGGTGGGGGTTGGGACTGATGATTCTGGGCTGTGAAGTTCCCCCTTGCTTTAATGAAAACCTGCCTCGGTGTGTTGCTCAGATGTTTGATGACGTTCTGGTCCGTTAAAGTTCTGACCGTGTCCCGTCAGGACGGCTCCGGGTCCCTGAAGAGGAGCGGCTCCTTCAGTAAACTTCGAGCGTCGCTCCGGCGGAGCAGCGAGAAACTCGTCCGCAAGCTGAAGGGCGGCGGCTCCACCCGGGACGGCGAGCAGAAGACCTCTGGGTAACTATCGCACCCTCTCCCCCCACAGCTTCTGGAGACCCGGAGGACCGACCCAAAAACTAAAGACAGGTTCTGTTTGCTGGTGGGGAAGTGGGTCGCAGCTGCGTTTGCACATGAAGAGTTTCTGTTTTTACTCTTCGATTCTTTTTCCCATTTTATGAGTTTTACCTTCATTCTCTGCACTTTTATAAACATGACCTGTTCAGGAATTTATCAAAGATTTATTTTTTTGAAAAACTAAAAAAAAGTTTGGATTTTATTAACAGTAATGTTCAGAGGGGGGAAAAAAAAGTTTTAATGTTTTAATACTTGAAATTGGGCCTAAAAGTTTTAGCAGAAACCGTTTTAATTCAGTAATGTGTAAGAAAAATTACAAATTTAAAGGATCCAACAGTTTATTAATGGAAAATAAGGGAAATAGTTTTCTAATTAGATTCAAAAAAGTATTTAAATACTGAAAGAACCAAAATGTAGTTTCTGATTTTTATGTTTTTATTTTAATGTGGACAGAACATCGATGTTTGGGGATCGAATACTTTTTTAATTTAATGGACATAAAGTCATCACTTTGGGTGTTTTTTAAATTTTTTATTAATATTCTCTTCTTTTTTTTTTTAATTTTTTTTTAATACAAATGAATTTACCAAAATAGTTTCTTAAGTCTCACACTGGAAAAAAATTCCAATAAAAATATTTTAAAATAAAACCCAGATTAATAATTTAAAACTGTAAGAATAAAGCAAAGGAACCGAACTGGACCTTCTCTCCTGGACAGAACCAAAGGTGAAAGATGAAATGGGAAAACATTCCTCTCATTCTGTGAAACTAAAGAGACAAAAACCTGCAGATTTCTGCTCGTTCACTTCTACTAATATTTTTATTTATTGCTTCTGGACTGTTTTTAAACAAACCACTCTGGACTTTTAAGTTTTATTTTATTTTATATCTGCATGGCTGTTCTGTGTGGAGTTGTTGAGTCTTTTTTAAATTATGAATAAATATTTTTATTTCTTCTGAACGTCTCCTTGCATGCCTTGTCTGTTTGTTGACCGTTTATTTTTTTACGTCCTCTTTGTGGCTTAAAGATGATGAAGAACAGTTTATCATCATCCTCAGCATGACTGAGCAACGTTAAATCGCTGCAGAAACGTTGGTTCAAACTTCACTGAACATTTGTCTCCACCTCGCTGCATGATTATTATTTGAATTAAAAATGGGACGTTGCCTCTTTCCACCAGCAGAGTAACTCTGTCAATCCAGGAAATAAGGGATGGAAATGACGTGCGACTCAGAAAATAAAACATATATCTACAAATCTAACTTGCCCGTAGTGCTTCAGTGAAATACTAAACTGAAGCAACAAAGCTGAATCAATAATTATTACATCTAAAAGAAACGTTTAGGAAAATGTTGAAGCTTTGTGGAAAAAGCATGAACAATAAATATTTTACCTATTTTAGATGATTCTATGAATGACCTCAGTTTGGAGAAAATTCCTGTTTCATGTCGGGAAATAAATTAACTGGAACTCTTCACCCAAAGTCAGAATTCAGACTCAACCGTTGGCGCTCCTTACCAGCCCCGATCGCAAAATCCAACATGGCCGACTCGTACATGAACAGCTGTGACAGATGCAGGACTAAACTTTTCATTTTAACTTTTCAGATTGCTTTCACACCACTGTTAGACATTTTAGCAGCCGTTTGTGTCCATGCACAGACCACAATGAAACCATTAGCTCGTAAAGCTAGCTTCTGTTAGCTGCTAACTGTTATTAGCTCATAACGCTAACAGCAGTTAGCCTCATCAGCAAGTAGCAAATCCTTCTGTTTTCTAAATTGTGACTGTTTCACAGTTATCTTGAGTCAGACATTAGATTTGAGTTCTGACTTCTGAGGGAAACGGAACGCAAATGTAGATTACGATACTCCTGACTAGATTAACGAGCTAATGGCTAGTCTGAAAGCGGCTAAGATTAAAGTGGAATACTGCCGTCTTAAAACATCTTTAATGTCTAAAATGTGGTAACTTCAGTGAACGTCTTTGACCTTTTATATTATTGTGCAGAGAGTTTTGTGGTTATTTAAAAAAGCAGATGTAAATTTTAATTTGTAAATTTTAATATTTCTGCCCAAATAACAGTAAAATGTAAAAAATTACAGCAATTTAAAGTTTACACTAACTGGATTAAATTCTGTAATCTGATACATTAAGTTGATTAAAGTGTTTTTTCTTGTGATATAGCTGTTTGTAGCTTTTCCGTCGTAGTAGAACTTCTTCTAAAGCAGATTTTACTGCTTAAAACAAATCTGGCCAGTTTTTTTGTTTACATTGTCACTTTGGCAGAAATTTGAAGAAGTGACCTCAGGCTACTCTAGAAGTGCTACAGCTAGCTGCTGCTGTCGCTTCTTTCTCTTGGAAATGATCACAGAATCCTGTGTAAAGAGCAGCAGCGATCAGCTGCTTTCAGACTAGCCATTCGCTCGTCAGTCCTGTCAGGTTTAAACTTTTTTCTCCAAACTGAGGTCCTTCAAAAAGACATCCACAGCAGGTAAGATATTAACTGTTCGTAGCCTTTGGTTGAAAACATCCCTTTCAGGAGGCTTATTTCTGCAGTGATTTATATATTTTTATTTTTGTGTTTTTAACTTGTTGAATGTGTGTTTGGTTCTCGGGTCGTGAGTTAAAGGTTCCGTTTGGGACACATTTTAGGTTGCCGGTTTCTGAACCTCGAGTTTAAAATAAAATAAAGTTCATCTGTTCTTTTTTTTTTTTTTTTTCCTCGTGTTTTTCAGACCAGAACTTTTTCCTGATCTTTCTCTGAACGGCAACCCAAAATGTGCCTTTGTGTTTGACTTCACTGATTAACCAAGTAAAACTTTTCGGCTCATTCCGGGTCGCTCCAACAGAATTTTTTAATGAAATAACCCTCATCACAAATGTTTTTAACCTCCATGTGACTCACCTCCTCACCTCTGACCCCTCACCCTGCCTGTGCATGTGGGCACAGCATGAAGCGAGCCAGCTCAATGGGTGTTCTGAACCTGCCGGACCGAGCCGCCAGGGACCAGAACCAAGTAAGGAGGAAGAAGTTCCAAACTTCTGCAGGGATACTCACACCTGTTTAGTCAGACTAATCAATTATCAGTAATTAATATCGATCATTTACGTAGAATATTACAGGCATTTCACAAACAAATAGCAGCAGCAGCCAGCTGTAGCACTTCTGGTCAAGCCTGGGTCAGATTTGGTGTAATAAACTGCCAAGAGATGTTAGTGTTATTAAGGATTTATTAATGCTTTATGAAACATTTGAGGTAAATTACCGGTATTTGACACAAAAGCTAGTTTGCTTCATTAAGGTACAGTTAATTTATTGATTGTTGCATGGTTTAAATTATCTTTTAAATAAAATATCTTACCCCCCCACGCCCCCACCCAAAAAAAAAAAAAAAACTGGTGCTTACATGAAGGTCCACTTCCTGTTTGATATTTAAACAATATGACTGAAACGTTACAGAATGCAATATTCAAACTACTTATATTTATACAAATTTAGCAGTAGTGAGCTGTTTCTTTAAAAAGTTTTTTAATGAATTACTTTTTTATAAGGCATTAAAAATATTTTTATAAAAACTTATTTTGAAGGGGTGCTGAGCTATCTACAACAGGTTGGATGTTAACTCTTCATATGTTCCACATTTTAAAATGACTAGTAGAATATCCCTTTAAGTTGAAACTTTATTGATTCTTAAACATAATGAGTGGTGCCATTCAAGCAGGGGGCGCTGTAGGAGCAGATGTTTTAATTAATTTAAAATAAAAAGTAATTAAATGATCATTTACTCAGGACAAAAAATTACATTGTTTCTTTTTGAGTTTTAAAGACCAAATTTAAAGAAATTATTTTTGAAACTGTATTTTTCTTAATATCTTGTTTTATCTGGGATTAAACACATATCTGTGAATAAAAGTAAAATCAACATCAGCTTCTGATTTTAATTTCCTGTTTCTTCCAGGAACGAAATAATCGTCTGAGAAGTCATGACCTGAGTGCCAGCCACACGAACCTGGCGCCTTGAAGGAAGTGACCTTTGACCTGTCTGTACTGTACAGATCAGCTTCACGCCTTTCATGTTTTGCTGCGACTTGTTTTACAGCCGAAGGTCGGTGCTGCTGTCGGACGAAAGGAGCCAGAATGTTTGTCTGTAAATCTGAATATTTTATCTTTCCTGGAGCTTGTTCAAAGACCAGCACAAACTGAAGTCTGACGTAGACGCTGAATAGGAACCTACCTGAAACATCCCTTGGCTTCACCTTAAATGTCTTTCGGCTCCACCTTAAACATCCTGAGCTCCACCTCAAACATCCCTCAGCTCCACTTGAAACAGGATCTAGGTTCTTCTGATGGCTAAGATTTGTACAAGTCAGAACCGAGCTGAACGGGTTGTTCTGTCAACAGTAAGTTCCTCATGAGGTTCTGTTCCGTCTGATTTGAGCCTCTGATGTCAGAGCTAAACCTCTTCTGTCGGTTTGAAGGTTTGACCTCTGAAGTTCTGTTTGTTTTATTTATTTGTTTTCTGCTTTGTTCTGTAATTGACCGACGCAGGTTTGGATTATTTGTTGACACATGAAGGCTGCAGATGTTGGTAAACAGATGTTTTTATTAACAACACATGTTGTTTTTATTGTTTATTTAAGACAAAACTCCACTGTGGGAGAAAAACTGAACCAAAAAGAGCTAATTATAAATAATTGTTTGGTGGATATTTAAACCAAACAACAACAAACACATTCTGTTTATGGAGTCCTCCTCAGATACATCTATACATGTATATGATACGACTTTTACAGTATATAATATTTACTACCACTGATTTATGTTCTTACAGGTGATTTTTACATTTGGACGTTTTCGTTTTAAACAATTTGGGTCATATTCCAATTCTAGTTTAATTTTTAAGGATTTATCTTTGGTTCGTCCCACAATGTCTCAAAAACTTGAAACTTTTCTAAAATTTTCTTAAGTAGTCGTGATGAACGGTTCTCCAAACTTTCTGAAGTTATCCTGACGTTTTCTTTGTACTTTGTTGTACTTTCCTTTTTCTTTCTGTCTTTTTAATTTATTTTTGAAGTGAAAACCATGGCACATATTTGACCATTTCATGACTTTGATGAATGAAACTTGTGTAAATAAAAATAAGCAACCAGCAGCGCTGCTCTCCTTTAACAAATATTTATATCACTGTGTGGGTAATGTTCACCAAAGTACTATAAATAGTTTAAAACTGAATTTCTTCCTTTTTAATGTCAGAAATTATTATGTTATGAAAGCTACAGCCAGGGCAATGTCTTAAATTATTAATTTGGTAGAAAAACACAAGTTTAGATCTAAATCACATATTTCAGTCTCTTAAAATTAAAAGAAGCTCAGACTGTCGCTCTAACAACCTTTTAGTTTATTCAGTTTGTTCTTGAATGTAAATGTGTACATTTGAAGGTTTTGTAAGCATAGGGATGGATTTGTGTTTCATGTGAAAAGATAAAAATATTTAAGTCCTAGTCTTTCCTTTTGTTCTTATATCTGTGTTTCTTAATCCCAGCATGTGCTGATATTTCATTATATTCTCAGGCCATATTTGTAAACTTGTGCACAAATGTTTGTGTTAGGACCAGATTAATGAACTTAAAAGATTTGGAGTAAAGAACAAAAAGTGTAACATTTTACCAGATAAAATGCATGTTAAACTTATCATTTTAAAGTTTAGATAATTCTCTCTTTTTAGTAAAAAAAAAGAGGTTCAATACAGAATCAACTGGACTTTATTTGTTACATGAAAACGTTTCGATCCTCATCCGAAGACCTTTCTCAAT
>JARVGV010000673.1:23055213-23068505 GCA_031762435.1 Hypsolebias longignatus
GAAAGGTCTTCGGATGAGGATCGAAACGTTTTCATACAACAAATAAAGTCCAGTTGATTCTGTATTGAACCTCTTTTTTTGATTTTATCATGTCCTGGATGACTGAGAATCTTCACCAGCATATCTCTCTTTTTAGGTTAGAAACTTAATCTGAATATATTTAAATTCATCACAGTTTTCTGTGATACCAAATGTTTTGTCCTGAATGATGAGATAAATACTACATGACGCATCCGCTTAATCACTTGAACAGCTTTAGAAATTATGCACTTATTTAATATAAAACGTGTGCAAAGAGGGCGCCCTCCCTCTTATTTGCTGCTTTGCTTTGCATTATCTCTACTTTTGTGGTCTGTAAACCATCGTGAAGTTTTAACGTGTCGGCAAACAAGAGAAACTTGATAATGTTGAAGGAATGGGCACAAGTCTATATGTAAATCACAAATGTTTTTTATTTTATTTGAAATGCACTGTAATTTAGGAATAAACTTGCTTGCAAGTAGATTTATTTTATTTTTCTACCACTTATTTGTTTATGTGGGTGGAAATTATGCTTGTACTGCAAAGAATTGTACATTGTAACTTTATTTGAAGAATAAACAGGTCACGTTTATGCTGCTTCCTGTTACAACTTTGGAGCGTTCGATATTTTTTTCATAATTGTCTGAATTATTTTTATAGAGTTAATTAATAAAAGACAAATTGAATGTGTTTTTTGTATTTCAATTTAAACATCAATGGAACAGGTTAAAAAGAAAAACAAAAACGGTTTAGGTCAGGATTCACGTGACCTTCATTCTGGGCTCTGATTTGTTAAACATCTAGCTAAGCTTCCTGAGGGCGTGTCTCAGATCTGCGCTCTGATTGGCTAACCGTAGTGCCATTAATTCCGAAGGCGGGTCTTAATGGGGAGTTAGTGGTGGAAGAAGGCGGAGCAGAAACGTCCAAAATGTCTTCGGTTCCGGACGGGAAGAAACTGGTCCGCAGCCTGAGCGGCCTGAAAATGGTTCCGGAGAACGGTGCCTTCAACAGCCCCTTCTCTTTGGACGAACCGCACTGGGTCCCCGACAAAGAGGTGAGACCGAGGGACTCGGAGAGAAGCTGCGAGGCTACGAGCCCCTGAAGAGAGGAATGCTGCGGTCGGAAATGTACAGCTTCCGGTCGGGCTTTTCGGAATAAATGTTCACTTAACTAAACGCATCAAAGTTGATGTAATAAATAATAGAATCAACCGGTATCTTTTATTATAAGTGTTTAATAATTTAATAAAGGGATTGTTTTTAGTAGGTAATGACTTGTCAAAAATTTGTCTTAGTCTAACTGTGCCAGATGTGGATAGTTTTGTTTGTGAAGAAAGTTCATGCTCAATAATCCAGGAATCAAATCTGATACTGTAATTCTCAATCAGGTCATCTGGACAGTTTCTAGAAACTGTCCAGATGACCTGATTGAGAATTATCAGTTTTGGTTGTGAAGTTTTTATTCATTAATTTATTTTTTATTCCTGTTAATGTTGTGTGACATTTGTTTTTGTCTAGTTTCTTTAAAAAAAGTGGTGTCCGTGCCTTTGTTTTGAAAGGGGCACTGCTCGGTATGTGGTTTCCGCCCGCAGCCTGCTGCGGTCAGTTTGTCTGTTTTGACATGGCAGCTGTCTCCTGGACAGGGCCTTATTGGCCGCAGCCCATCCGAACCAGTACAAGGAACATCAAACCAGCAGTCGGGACCAGTTTCCGAGTTAAACCAGTTAAAGTGGACTCCTCCGGTGGTTCCCACAGTCCGGTCCACACAGCTGCTCCTCGTGTTCAGGAATGTTTCTGCCCCACCGGAACCACAAAATTGTTGACCGGAAGTCAACTAGAGTTCGTACTCAGAACAAAGTTAATCATTTATTTAGTGATGACTCTAACCAGAACAAACAGCTGTGGGTCAGAACCAGAGCAACATCTGTCAGCTCAGCACGTTGTGTAACTTCCTGTTTCTCTGTGTGTTTTCCACCCAGTGCCCGAGGTGCATGCAGTGTGACACCAAGTTCGACTTCATCAGACGAAAGGTCCGTTCCACCTCCTGCAACACGACCCAGACAGCAGCTGTTTCATCACCGTGATCATGTGGCTGTATTGCTGATGCGATGCCGCCCTGACGTTGGGTAACAGATCTCTTTCCTCCCGCAGCACCACTGCCGCCGCTGCGGCCGCTGCTTCTGCGACAAGTGCTGCAGCAAGAAGGTGGCACTGCCCCGCATGTGCTTCGTGGACCCGGTCCGGCAGTGCGCCGAGTGCAGCCTGGTGTCCCAGAAGGAGGTGGAGTTCTACGACCGGCAGCTCAAAGTGCTGCTCGCAGGTGGGAGACGATTGGTTGGACCCTTAACAGCCCGTTTGGACTCACTTTGTTTGTTTATCTGGTTGTGTTCTAATAAAAACTACAAGTTTTTACTCCTATGTATAAAATAGACATCTACCTTAATACATATGATTACAAAAATACATTCTTAACAGGTATGAAATCTATTTTGTCTAATGTCAACAATGCACTTTAGCTTCTTCTGAAGGTTAACAAACACACTTTAGCTGTTTCTCAAAGTAAACAAATTCTCAAAGTAAACAAATCCACTTTTGCTGTTTCTCAAAGTAAACACAGCTGTTTCTCAAAGTAAACAAATTCTCAAAGTAAACAAAGGCACTTTTGCTGTTTCTCAAAGTAAACACAGCTGTTTCTCAAAGTAAACAAAGGCACTTTTGCTGTTTCTCAAAGTAAACAGCTGTTTCTCAAAGTAAACAAAGGCACTTTTGCTGTTTCTCAAAGTAAACACAGCTGTTTCTCAAAGTAAACAAAGACACTTTTGCTGTTTCTCAAAGTAAACAGCTGTTTCTCAAAGTAAACAAACCCACTTTGGCTGTTTCTCTAAGTAAACGACACTTTGGCTGTTTCTCAAAGTAAACATTAGCTGTTTCTCTTTAGTAAACCCACTTTAGCTGTTTATCTAGGTAAACAAAGACACTTTGGCTGTTTCTAAAAGTAAACAAAGGCACTTTAGCTGTTTCTCAAAGTAAACAAATTCACTTTAGCTGTTTCTCAAAGTAAACAAATGCACTTTAGCTGTTTCTCAAAGACAACAAACCTACTTTAGCTGTTTTTCTAAGTAAACAAACCCACTTCAGCTGTTTATCTAGGTAAACAATCACACTAGCTGTTTCTCAAAGTAAACAAATTCACTTTAGCTGTTTCTCAAAGTAAACAAATTCACTTTAGCTGTTTTTCAAAGACAACAAACCTACTTTAGCTGTTTCTCTAAGTAAACAAACCCACTTTAGCTATTTCTCTATGGAAATTAACCATTTTCTAAACGTAAGGAGACATTAGTTTATGGTCTGAATCAAATATTTATTTTTAAATATATTCAATCTTTATGACTTTAAGTATCTTCGGCTTTGAAACAACTTGTTACAAAGACTTCGGCTGCTGCAGGTCTCGGGTGTTTGTTTCCAGGTGGCACCTTCATGGTCGCTTTGGGGACCTCAGACCGCTCTGAAACCATGAGCTGCCGCCTCTCCAACAACCATCGGTAGGTCCTTCCCGACCCAGATCTGGTTCAGACCAAACAGGAAGTGACCTCACTCCCGTCTTTCTTCATACATTCAGACTCTTCGTTTGTTTTCCCACTCGGTCATCAGGTACCTGTTCCTGGATGGTGAGAGTCACTTTGAGGTGGAGCTGTCTCGGATCTCCAGCATGCAGATCCTGACAGACGGGACGAGTCCAGGAGGTGAGACACTGTCTGGTTCTAGTGTCCCACAGCTGAGGACAGTTCTCTGGTGTTTTGTCCTGTTTGGTGCTGAACCTATCTCTCTGACTAACGCACCCTGTCTCCTCTGCTGCTCGGTCTCTGGCGGGCGGTTCTGCCTCCTCTGGACTCAGAGGACGATATTCACACGTACACCAGTCTGCTGGACAGTCAGTGTCTCTCTGAAGGTTGGCCTCCATCAGTCCAGAGCTGCTCGTCCCCTCATGTCTGCATGAACCCCAGAACCCCCCAAATCCCTCTGAGTCCAGGATGAACCTTCAGGTTTCCCACAGAACTTTGATCAAAGAACTTTAAAACTATTTATTCTCCGTTTGATCAAATCAGCCCAAAACTCTTTTGATGTGGAAAAACCTGTTGAATATTTTAACTTCTGGTTTATGGTTTTAATCAGGACCAGTCCTGTTCTGACTCTCAGACCTCCCTCCTGCATGTCATGTTTTATTTTTAACTCATGTTTTGTCTCATTTAGCCGTTTTCTCCGTGTTTTCTTCTGTTTGTTCTGAAGTGAAGACCAAATCACGTTTAATATCACATCATATATTTCACACTGACGTTTTTCATCCTTTCCTGGTTCAGTGATCTCCAGCAGTTTGTCGAGTCCTGGGTGTCTTCAGCTGTGTGTGTGTTGCAGGAGGCCCGGCCCGGGCCAGCGGCATGCTGCTCCAGTTCAAGCCCATGGGCTCTGAGGACGTCCAACAGCTCCGCCTGGAGGCAGCAGAAGACAAGAAGGTGGCCGCCTTATGGCTGGCTGCTATGCACAAGGTGAGTAGAGGATGGGTCGGGCCAGAACCTGCTGGACTCCGTCTTTACGTCCCTCTGAGTTCACCAACTACAGCTGGAGATGTGAGCTTTTAGAAACAATTAAACGTAGGACGGACGCCTCATTTTGTTTTTAAATCTCAGTTCAACTCATCTCTCCGGGGTTAACAGAGGTTTTTAAGTAAAAACAAAGGTTCTGTGCATCGTCCCAACTCTTCCGGGTTAGGGTTCCCTCTGGACCAGCTGTCATCACTTCATCTCATTACCGACTCACAAAGCTGTCTCACCTTTGACTTGTCGACTGTTTCGCCTCTGTTACTACGTCGCTCTGTGGCACAGAGATGCGTCCTGGGTGGGTTGGCTTCGACGTCTCCTCCTCTCTGCCTCGGTCCGTTCAGAAACCACACCGAGGCTCAGGCTTCTTAGTCCTGGTCAAAGGTCAAAGAGCCTTTGGAGTCGAGTTAGAGACTCTTTAAGTCCATTTCCTGTCGTTTCTGAGTGTTGGATCAACGTCAGCAAGTTTTAAAAAGTCATGACCTTTTTTGTTTGCTCAGCTGGTAAAAGGTCCAAATGTCTTCTGATCTCCTGGAGTTCGGGTTAGAAATGATTGGGGCAGATTTGGACCTGAAGGTTCAGGGCCAGAGCCTCGGATGGTTTAGTTGTTTTTAAACGTGTTCGAGACGACTCTGGAACTTTTTGATTCGTGGCACAAACTCTGACGTTGTTCTCCACCGTAACTGAGACGCTGTGAAATCTTCAACAGGAACGTTGTCACATTTGTTTCATCTTCAAACTTGACTGAAAGTGAAAGTTGTTTAGTTTCTCACCATCTTTGGATTTCCAACTCGCTGACAACAGTTCTGGTCCGGTTCAGAAATGGACTGGAGGCTCTGAATCAGCCTCGACACTGTTCTGACGACCTTCCTTTTCTTCCCCACAGGCGGCCAAACTTCTGTACGAAGCTCGGGACAAGTGAGGAGCAGAACCGAGCCTCCGGGCAGCACACACCCAAGTGTTTGGACCCGCCTGTTTGTTTTCAGTACAGACTCTGCTTCTCGTCAACTCCTGACATCAGCGGTTCTTAACGAGGTCCAACGTGTCTTTTTTTATTATTTTTTTTTACCGTACAGCTTTTTAAAAGAAAATTCTGCTTCAGTTCATTGGATCAGTCAGAACCTGCTGGCGTGAGATGGCTTTAATTCAACTGTTTTATTAGAAAACTCTAAAAACTTAATTTAGTTTTCTTATAAAATGTCCAGCTGTGGAGCAAACTTCAGTAAAATATACTTTTAACACTTATTTTATGGCACTTTACCGTTATATGCTGCTTCTGCTGATGATGATTAGTTTGCAGGAAGAGAACCAAGTAAACTAAAATAAACTCGGCAAATCCTTCAGAATAAAAGTTAAAAGAAGGAACTCCACTTTTAATACGGCTCAAAAAGAGAGGTTTGTGGTTTTCTTTGCTTCCAGGAGCCGTTTATCTGCTTTTCTTCTAATAACCTAAACAGGATCTTAAAATACGAAGAGTCAATATCTTACCTGTGGTAGAAGCTCTCAGATTGAAAAAACAAAAAAACTGTTGAAATCCGACGGGACTGATGAGCTAACGGCTAGTCTGAACACAACTGTTGCCTGTAAATAATTTAAATGGGTTCATTTAAACTTTATAACTTTGACATCATATTTTCATTCAGCTGTTATTTTGGCAGAAATGTTGTGAAAGTCCTAGGCTAGGCTACAGCTAGCTGCTGTTTCTGCTCACAAATCACAATGAAGTCATGTGGATAACTGGATTCAAAAACTGACTAGGGATTTTAGTTAAAACACTTAAAAGTTTGTTAATAATTAATTTTTATTCATATGTTGGCCCCCACCTTGTTTCGTCCCCCTGTCCTACGTCCTGTCCCATATAAAGGATCAAATTGCAGTGATTCCCGCGTCGTACAAAGTGTCTCTTTCATCCTTTGCACCTGTGGGATAATTAACAGGAAGTCTTAAAAACAATGTTTTTAAAAGCCAAAAAACTTTAAAATATCTTCGGCCGCTAGAGGTTTGAGGACCGAGTCCAGCAGCTAAAACTCTAACAAAGCAGAGGTTTGTGTCCTGCTGCTCCTGACAGCCGGCCTGATGGCTCAAGTGGAGCTGAGCTCACCCGCAACCCTCATTTCCACCTTATTATCCTTTCAAAATAAAGTATGAGGACAGAAATGCACTGGGGTGCACTGACGTTTCATCTCGTTTGGGTTTTTCCCTGGAGGATACACCAAGGTTGTGTCAAAATAAAAGCACAGCAACTGTAAAACTAAGTACATAAATAAATCACATCTCGACAAGACTTTGAACACTCAGTCGGCCATCTTTAACCCACAGCAAGTTTTCTAAAATATGAACCTTTAGCTCGTCAGAATCACTGTCCTTTAAGGGCCAGGAGTCGGACTGATGCCGTAAACGTTTCCAACCTGAAGCAAATGGCTGCAGCAGGACAGTTTGAGGAGGAAGAGGAAAAACGCTGCGTTGCTCTGAGGAGAACCCAAAAAGAAATACCGGTACCCACCGGAGCAGAGGGAAATCGGCTGCAGGGCAGAAAAGCATTCTGGGAAACGTAGGATTCTGAATAAAAGGAGAAAACGGCTCCTTTGAGGCAAAGATAGCCGCTGTTTTTATCAAATTGATGTTGGATTTTCACCGTCTTTATGTTCTAGTTACTCTGAGTTAAACTTCCTTAGCTTTAAATATTTACACGCCACAAATTAGTCGAAGAAGCTTCAGCTGTTTTTATACTTTCATGTACTGTATTAAAGTTTTGTAAGAGACGTTTTGTTTAATATTCACACTTGAACTCAAAGTGTTTGTTTTTAATCCTGAGGAAGATGAACATTTTTGTATTTCTTGTAGTTCCTCTTCGCTCCGTGGTCTGAACCAGGTGTGATTTTTGTTTAATTTTTTTAAATCCGTGATCGTCGTTCAGGGACGCACATGGGCCTCCTCGCTCGCTGTGGCGTCGTCTCGTTCTGATCATCAGCCGCGGCTCAAACTGATGAAACGGGTTCTGAGCGCAGACCTGCAGACCCCAGACTAAGGATTACCATCTTATTCTCTGAAACATTTAATATTTCACATCATGTTGCCTTTTAACCTGATTATTTTGATACGATTTAAACTTCTGGGGTCTATTTTTTTATTATAAAGTCACAAAAGAGTGAAAGTTTACACACACAAACAGGTTTGATCAAAACGACAAAGAGAAAAACATTTACTTTATATATAAATATAAGCTTGAGTATTTTTTTCCATAAGCACAGAACTGGAGCTTAACGAGGTTCTTTAATCCCAGAATAAGTAAACATTTCTGACAGATGGTAATCTGGCAGGTGGTCGTAAACGTGCATATTTGCTCTTTAAGTTTCGACTCATCCGGTGTTTTTATCTCGCTGGTCATCTTTTATGCTGCTGGAAATACTTTCTGTTAATAAAACCAAGTGTTTGTAAACATCAGCCGCTGGTTCTGTTTTTTGTTTACGTTGTTTGTTTGTAAAAGTCTCCTGGTTTTTGAACAACTTTATTTATAAAAATGAAAGAAACTAGATTTAAACTGGTGTCCGGCACCACCCTGCAGCTTGACCCTCAGGAGGGGAGGGAAGGAGAGCGGTTTGCATGTGAGTTCAGCTCATTGCAGCTTTTAAGATCAACATTTCCTGGATGACTCGACACAACTTTAATATTCTGTATGTCAAAATGAAATTATTTGTAGAAAATAAGTGAAAACGTGGGATCGAAGTAGGTACGAACATCTAAAACCGCAATATTTTCCTCATAATCATAATTAATGTTTCCTTTAATTAATTGTAAAGAGATTTAACGATCGGCAACTAAAAAACCTTTGTGTTTATTTCTAAAAACAGCCAAAGTGACCAAAAAAAGGCCAACAATGGCGTCGACTACAGACAAAATGATTGAGATTGAGAAGTCTGACAGTTTTTATATGTTGGTGCATGTTTACACTCACATTAGTGCTTTGTTTATGTCGAGTGCATACCTGCATTTGAAAATTGTATCCATACAGTACAGTATATGAAAAACTACAGTAATTCAGAATAACCTTCTTTGTGTTTAGATTCATATTTATAATCTGAACTTTTGAAAAACTGATTTAAGGTCATGTCTGATGCAAAAAATTTGCATAAAATAAAACCGCTAAAACAATTCACATTTATTTTATGGTAGTTTATAGTTTTATAATGGTTTGTGTCATTTTTGGTGAAAGTTAGCTGTGTTGCATAATTTGGACAGGTTCGGATTCTAATCCCGAACAGGACAAAGTGGGTTTGAATAAAATTAAACCATATAAATACAGTACAGTAAATAAAATAAACGTGTAATGTACTTTTTTTTTTTTTTTTTGCCTGTCCCTTTAAGAGCGGAACCGGAAGTTCAGAAGTGTCCATATTTGTGGCGGATTCATTACTCTTGTTTTTTTTTTTTTATATATAAACAAGTTAATCATTTTAATAACACAACGCATTGATAACGTAATTAAATGTTAAAAACGGAGTTTGTTTAAAAATAATTAGATTTTAACCTCGTTCACGTATCTAATCCCCCCCCCCTCCCGGCTAACAGTTGGTATAGTCCGAGCCTGCTCGGCGTTTTTCGCACGTGCTCGGTGTTTTGAGCACAGACATATGGTTACGGGATTGCAGCGGTGTTGCAGCAGATGTTCAGCCGGTCTGCGGGGCTGTCGTGGCGGCTGTAGCTCCTCCCAGCTCCCGGTGCGGCGACACGAGGCGCGGGGTTGGATGTTCGAACTGAGAGTTTCTGTCGCTGCGGACTGAAGGTAAGAAGCTCCGTGATGGGCGCGCGCTGCCGGTTGGGTCACGCCAGCGCACGTGTTAAAACGGTTTAAGTTGACCGTCCAGAACTTGAACTCCTTTCTCCTGCCGGGAGGTGCCACGTCACTGGCGGGGTGACAGGAGGTGGGGCAGCATCCGAACCGAACTCGGAACCGTTCCGTTGCGGGATCACCAGTCCAGGGCCGCACCTAACGTGCTGCTAGACCCCGATGACCTCATGTCTGGAGGTTCTGGTTCTGGTCCAGACGCAGGATCAGTGAGCACCCTTTACCCCGAGCGGTGTCCAAAGTACGGCGCGTGGGCCACACGCGGCCCTTGGTGATTTTATTAAGGCCGCAGCTTCAGTTATAATTTTGTCTTGTTGAAGTTGATGCAGATGAATTTTTTTTCACTTTTGAAGGTGATTATAAAATAAACTAGTTTAGTTTTGTGCCATGATGAGACCCAGTGCGCATGTGTTTGTGTTCAAAATATCTCTTGAACCACTGAATGGATTTTTAGTGAAACTCTGAAATCATCAACTAGATGAACCTTCACAACAAGTGGGGGCTCATTTTCCCACTTTATACCACGGTTATTAAAATCATTTAATTATGCTGTTCTGTAAATCCTTGTAATTCAGTGTATTTTTCTAAAATATTTCCAATTCAGTGCAAGTAAGGGTTTTACAATGTGGATTTATTTCGACGTGAGTGCACGTCTCAAGCGTTATTTTCTCTTTTCAACAAGATAAGAATCTATTCTGTTCAAACAAGTGTTCATATATTCAAACCTTAAAATGAAATAAAGGAATATACAAATATTAAATATTAAAAACACAAAATAAGGTGTTGCACTTTCTAATATTATCTTAGCGTTCTGCTTTAAATCACACAACCTGATAAATACTGTACAAAATCAGTTTAGTGTTAACTGAGCGTACACACCCACATATCAAACACACAAAGCACAACTAGCTTCAAGCATTAACCTTTAACCTGAGTATAAAATGTAATTATGACAAAAATGGAGGATTTACCTTCTTACAGATGAACATGTGGTACTTCCTGTTTATCACAGTTGTAATCAGCTGATCATGAGGTCGACTGCTTTATCAGCTTTTACATTTTTTTCAGACTCAGTTTAGGTTTTATAAATGTAATAAACTTTATTATATCCGCTCAGGGTAACTGTCTGAATTACATGTTCTTCTGATGATTTTTCACGAGATCCCTCTGACCACAAAGTGTTCATGATGCAAAACCCCAACAATGTTGGAGGAAAAGTGGGTGGAGCTCCTGCAGGTGAGGGCCTTTACCTTCAGGACAAGTTGAGGTCGCAGACGGGTCAGTTGCTGACAAGACTGCAGGATTGATTGACAGGTGGCTTTGAGGCGTCATGCAAAAAAATATACAGTATACAGTATATAGATTTTAAAAATGTCATCATTTATTCCATATTTATTTCAATTTTTTTCAATATTTTGTTGAATCTAAAGTTTGAGAACGGAGCTTTGTTGTGATAGACACGTTCTATTTATGAACTTTTTGGTCACTAAAAAACTGCAGGACGTGATGATTCAGGCGAACTAGACAAACATGATCGACAAGACTCGATAAAAAAAAAAAAATCATATTTGAGCATTTTTTGAGTTCGATTCATCACATTTCAGTAAGACTGACACGGAGAGAACATCACAAGTCTTTTGGAAAATGGTAAACGGAGACGCACCTTTGCTGTAATCTGAGCAAACAAAATAATCGTCTTTAGGTGTTAATCTTGTTCAAATTTAAAGAACGGACGCAGCGGTGACTCCTGTCAAAACACACAAACAGGCTGTGCGCGCTCCCGCGACGCTTGAGCACTTCATGGCACAACCTGTTTCAAACATCACCGACTGACGTGCTGCGTCAGGACGGCTCTGCTACGAGAGCTTCCAGTGGCGGCGGGGGCGGTCCTGATGCAGCTGTAGAGGTGATGAACAAGGGCCATGACTGAGCACCGGCCCACCAGGAACTGTCCCAGTCCTCCCATTTAGCCACACTGGGCCTGCTTCACAACTGTTGACCATTCAGAGTCAACCTGATCCAAGATGGCCGCCACAGCCAAGCACACTCACCAACCACGTAAATGTCTATATCTACGCTAATTATTCAGATAATGATGTAAAATTTGGGTTGGTAGTAGCTGAGGCTCTAACCCAACATATACTCAGAGGGCTAACAGGTTGCATGACACTTACTTAAAACATAAGCATTAACTCTTGGTCTAGTGTCACTTGTCTGTTGGCAAAATGTCATGAACAGCTTGAAATATTTTAATAAAACTCTTAAAGTTAAGTCATTAGATGTTCGTCTACAACGGATTAGCTTTTGGAGTCGACTTGATTAAAGATGGCCGACGCAGCTAATCGACCTTAGCAAACACAAATCGTCACAGCTCAAAGTCAGTTTTATAGATACTGAGTCATCCCACATTAGGCAGCACGACGGCTCAGCGGTGAGCACTGTTGCCTCACAGCAAGAAGGTTCGATCCCCAGTTGGACCTGAGGTCTTTCTGTGTGGAGTTTGCGCGTTCTTCTCGTGCTTGTGGAGTTTTCTCCAGGTACTCCGGTTCCCCCCCGACCAAAAACATGCGTGTTAGGCTGCTTCAGGCCTCCCTTTGCAAAAAAGATTTGTGATCCCAGTGGAATTTGCCTGGTTAAATAAAATGTAATAAATAAATAAATAATACTCTGATGGCTCAAAGATCTATTAATGCAATCTTTCAAAGGACAATAAATTTAATTTGAATATATTTTGTTAAATGTAAACTGTTTATTCTGCCCTTGTCCTAGTGAAAGACACTTTAGGTAAAGAAGCAGTTTCTGCACGTTTACTTTTTAGTTTTCTTATGCTAAATTATTTTTATATTAAAATTAATTGCAATTGAGCAATAATAAGTTAAATAAATAAATAAAAAATTTAAAACACGTGAGTTTCAGTTGGTTTAAAATCGAGCAGCTGCCCAAAGATTTGAATAATTTTTTTTTTAAACGTCCCGGCTTGTTTTTAAATCTTTTAACCGAGTGTTTTATCTTCAGTCTCTTTCAGGTTCTGGTCGGGTTCTGAGGCTCTCCGAGCGGCGCCATGAGCTCCAGGGTGTGTAAGGCATGCGGCGGGTCGGACATCGACGTGGACCCGGCCCGCGGCGACGCCGTCTGCATGGGCTGCGGCTCGGTTCTGGAGGACAACATCATCGTGTCCGAGGTGGAGTTCGTGGAGTCGGGCGGAGGCGGGTCGCTGGCTGTTGGACAGTTTGTGTCCTCAGAGGGTGAGACAGACAGAAGACAAACCTTCTCCTAAACATCAGATTATTTTCAGATGATTTCCTCCAGACGGTCAGACCAACAGATGCCACAGATGATCAGGAAGAATCAGAAGAGCAGCTTCACGTCAGACCTCGTTAGTGGGGCAGTTTGTGGTTTTGCATAGACATAAACTGCCACAGAAGTGTTTGGACTGTGAGTTTAATTTGGTGGTTTTAGTTCTTGTTTTTGTTTAATTTTATTTTACTTCATCGTCCAGAACGTTTCAGGTCTTCTGGTTATTTTCCTGTAATGCTTGTAGTTCAGGTGACTGTCCACCAGAAGGAGTGGTTGGATGTAGTTCAAGTAACTGTCCACTAGGGGGAGATGTTAAATGAGGTTCAGGTGACTGTCGATCGTCAGAGACAGAATCTAAAATGTACAAGAAAAACAGTAATAACATCTAAGATATGAACTAAGAAAAACACCAACTAAAAATACACTAAGCACTAATATCATAGAAAACGTTACTCCAAACAGCAGCACGAACATGAGTCTGTATGAGCAGATGAGCACAAATGAACACAGCAACATGAAACAGATCAGCAGCAA
>JARVGV010000673.1:23087371-23100001 GCA_031762435.1 Hypsolebias longignatus
GACTGGTCAGAGAACACTATATGTATCAACAGTGGTGTAGATATTAGAGTAGTGTAAATGTAAACAGTAGTAATCAATTCTGTATTGAAGCTGCAGATTTTTGCTGACCACATCAGACAGACCGCCGCCGCCCGGGGCTTTGATGTGCGGGTGGAATCAGGTTACCTGTGTGTGACGACCAGGTGTGTCTCTGTTCGTCCTCGGAGACAAAATCTGAGTTTGATAACAGATTTTATCCCGAGGTTGTTCACGTTGGGTGTGAAAAACAAAGTTTAGATCTTTTTTTTTTAAAGAGCTCAGACGGAACAGGTGGTTTCAGGTCTGTCAGACTCAGAATACAGAAAAAAGTTGTTTTTTTTTTTTCAGACTTTAAAAACTAAAGTTTCTTTAAATACTTCGACTCATGTACAAATCTCCCTCCCTTGTAGTGAGAGGACAGAAAACTGCAGTTTGGTTTCATCGTAGCTCAACAAAGTCTGCAATCAAACTCTTCGATAAAAGAACTAAAATGTCTTCTGTTGTCTAATATTTAAACTTTATTCTTCTAATGATCTCGTCCAAAGTAAAAACCTAAACCGAGTAGGTGAAAGCAGCAGCTGAATACTGACGTACCTGCTCCCTCCCCTCCCCTCAGTGGGTCAGGCAGGTTTTGTCTCCCTGTCTCCTGAAGCTTCAGATGTCTCCTGGGCTCGTCTCGGTCTTATCTCCTCCTCACACACTGGAAGTTTCTTAAAGGCTGGCCCGTTCAGACAGTCGCTCATCTGCGTCTTCTCTCTGGAAGGCTTTTTGAAGGAAGGTTACATGCCCCCCTGTTCCTCTTTGGGCGTGTCCCTCACGTCACCTGTCTCTGCGTGATGAAGATGACTCAGGTCACGGGACTGAAGACACTGCTCAGTCTGGAGGTTTGATCTTCATGGTCAAAATGTCAAAGTCACATAGCTTAAAGAAGTGAAAAGATCAAGAGACGTGATCCTGGCGATCGATTCATGACGTCTATAACTTATACATCGTTGGAGGTCTGCAGCTTTACTGCTGCTGGACTTGTCCTCTGTCCAAAACCAGAACCTCTTGGGGGGTAGAGACGAGGCTGAAGAAGCTTGACCTGAGCTGAAAAGTAAGCCAGAATACTAGCTAAAAGCAGCAAAACACTTGCTTAAAATACTGAAAGGATAGCTAGAAGCTAAAAGTGGCTAAAGACAAGCTAAAAGGTTAATGTGTCAAAAGGCTAACTAAAAGCAATCCATCCATCATCTTTTATCCGCTTCTTCCATTTTGGGTCATGGGGGTCGCTGGTGCCCATCCCATGTCCTGCAATCACTGTGCAAGAGGTGGGGGACACCCTGGACAGGTCTCCAGTCCATCACAGAGACACAGAGACAAACAACCATGCGCTCTCTCACTCACACCTAGAGACAATTTAGAGTTGCCAATCAGTCTAACATGCATGTTTTTGGTCTGTGGGAGTAAACTGGAGAAAACCCACGCATGCACAGAGAGAACATTCAAACTCCACCCAGAAAGGCCCCTGGACTGGGATTTGAACCAGCAACCTTCTCGCTGAGAGGCAGCAGCTCTACCAGTTTTGCTACTGTGCCGCCCTGACTAAAAGCTAAAGCAGCAAAATTCTTAATAAAAGGTCAGACTGATGAAGTCCTTTGGATGAAGGACTAAATGTCTTAAAAAAAATTTTTTTTAAACCTGGCCAGATGACTTGACTGAACACTGCTGGATTTTTTTACCAGGATTATTGAGCATGAACTTTGGTGTTCTTAACCACTTGGCTATGGCTGCCTCAGAGGAGTCGACAGGGGAGAGGGTGGGCCCCAGAAGCCATCTTATCACCAGCAAACTGGTTGGCCCACTATGTGAGTGTGCTGCTTGTGGGACCAAGTTTGTCGTTGGCTCCTCGGACTCATGAAGTCCTTTGGTCTTTGGATGAAGGACAAAACGTCTCAACAAAAAAAAAAAATAATCATCTAGACTGGACTAGTCTTGACTGGACTTTGTTGGGTCTTAATAAAAGGCTAAATAAAGTATCTAGTAGCTAAAAACAAAAAGTAGCCAAAAAAAAAAAATCTGTCTAAAAAGCTAAAATGAGCAAATAGCTAGTGTAAAGTAGTCAAAAGCCAAAAGTAGCAAATAACTAGCTAAAAAAAAAAGTATAGCAAGTAGTAAGACTAGCTAAAGGTAGCAGAATGAAAGCTAAAAATGCATAAAGCATTTCTGATTAAAAAAATGTTTAGAAGGGGAGGGGGGTGATTGTAGCCTGTTTTGGTTTTTTTATGACCTCTCCTTCACATTTTATTTTATCGTTTGCTTTATGTGTATTGTTTGTTTTTTGTGCAAACGATAAATAAAATGCTAGCTAACAGATAATGTAGCAAAACTTTCATTAAAACTAAAATTTGCATAAACCTTGGTAAATTTTTCAGAGGGAGCTAGAAGCAAAAATTAGCAAAAGGATAGCTAACCGCTAAAACTTGCAAAAGGCTTGATGGCAAGAAGCTAAGCCGAAATCTACAAACACCAATAGGCTAAGTAAAAGTTAAAGAAACAAAATGCTCAATAAAAGCTAAAAATGTAAAAAGTCTAGCTGGAAACGAAAAGTAAAAGACTAGCGACGGTTAGGTTCTGTTGAGTTAGTGGGTCGATGGGTCGCTGTATGATTCTGATAAACAGGTCGGTTCTGGTTGTCTCTGTGACAGATGGTGCCACTGACGGCGGGGAGCTGGACCTGAGTGGGATCGACGACACAGAGATCGATGAGGTGCGTACCCGAGGTTCGATCTGGACTGAACCAATGCAGAGAAACTACAGTTTACACAAAGAAGTTCTTCAAAGATCTGGGAAAAAAAAAAAAAAGAGTAAAATTTGTCTCGTGTGTTTTTATGCTGTGACTTCAAGCTTCATCTGAGCAGTCGTGTTAAAACAAAATGCAACCTCAGATGAACAATAAAATGTTTGAGCTGTTGCTGTGTGGCAGAAATTTGCCCTGTTGGTTCTAAACATCAGACGCAGCCGTGTTGATCAGGTCTGATCTGGAGCAAACGTGTGTAAGCATGCCAGGTTGGAAAGACATCAGCAATGACCTCAGAGAAGCAATTGTTGCTGCCCATCGATCTGGAAAGGGTCAAAGGTCATTTAGAGTCCATCATTCTACAGAAAGTTTATTAACAAGTGGAAAACATTTCAGACAGCTGACAATGTCCACAGTATGTTCACCCTGAAGGTCAGACCGTGCAATGAGCTCCATCTCATTTTACTGCCACAGTCAGCAGGTCAAAGGTCATGCAGGCCCATAGGTCTGGAAATATGAAAATGAAAACGTCTTGATTAAAGTCAGTCCTTCATGATTTCATGCCATACTGCTATTTATTATCCACTTGAAACAATCTAAAGCATTTTTTTTTACAATTTTCAAATACATAAGTTAATTTAAAAAACTTTTGAAAATTAAATTATGATCATGTAAAGAAAAGGGAAACTTACAAAATCAAGTTGTTTGATAAACAATAGAAGTAAATTAACTTTAAAATACACAAGAAATAATTTATGTAAATGAAAAATATGGAGTTACAGAAATTTTGGGTTGCCAGATAGAAAACATTTGATCCATTGAATGGTGGTGTTTCTGGCAACAGTTTGGTTCAGGTTTTTAAAACTGAGGCCGTTTCTTTAAAACATTTTATTTCATGTTCTCGTTCTTAAAACAGAACCTTTTTGGATTCAACCAGAACTTTTAAGCTGAAATTCCTCAAACAGAGACAGGATTAACCTGACTGGATCTAGACTGGTTCTGTGGGTCGGGTTGTATCTGGTACCTTCTCCCTGAACTGGACTCTGCTTCTCTGCAGTATCTTCTGAGCGACAATGAAATTAAAGTCAAGACGGCTTTCTGGATGGCCGAAAACGCCGACTACCTCAAAGAGCAGAAAGGTGAGTAGCCCACGATGTGTTTTGGCTGATTTTACATCTGGTTCATCTGCATCAGCTGCTTTCAGCTGATTTTACATCTGGTTCATCTGCATCAGCTGCTTTCGAGCATCAGCTGGTTTAAACCAAAGTATCAGCGCTCCGGCTGTGACTGTTGGTATTTGTTTTTATTTTTTTGACGTTGAAATGTTTATATTCTTGTTTTGTTGCTCGTTTTCAGAAAAAGAAGCTAAAATAGCTGAAGAGAAGGCGCTTGGGATCTACAAAGAAAAACGGGTAAATCTTGTTTCAAAACGTTTCGATGAAACAATATTTTTTACGGAGCCTCAAAGTTTTCAGCTCCTCTGAAATGACTCAGGAGTCAAATCAGAGAAAAGATGAATGAAAGTACAAGTCGTGGTGGGTTTCTTCTCCCACTTCTCTTAAATCCACCATCAAGACGTGGAAGGAATATGGAACATGTGTAAATCTACAGAGAGCAGCCGTCCTCACAAAGAGAGAGATAGTGAAGGAGGATAATGAGAGACTCCTGAGACCACTCCTGAAGGAGCTACCAAACTTCAGCAGATGAGATGGGAGAGGCTGAGCATACAACAACTGTTGCCAAAGTTCTTCACTGGTCTGAGCTTCATGGGAGGGTGGCAAAGAGAAAGACAATAATGAAGAAAACTAATCTTCACCTGAGTTTTAGATTGTTTAGAGACTGTAGTCCCGGGTTGTCCAGTCTAGGTCCTTGAGGGCCACCGTCCTGCAGGTTTTATCTGTTTCCCTGCACCAACACACGATTCAATGGTTGAAGCACCTCCGTGTTCTGCTGAAGCCCCATTGATATAACTTGGGTGTGGTGGAGCAGAGATGGTGGCCCTCAAGGACCAGGACTGGACACCCCTGCTTTAGTCTATTCTCCTTCTTCATTGTCTCAGTTTGTGAGGACGACCTGCTCTTGGTAGGTTTACACACGTCCCAAATTCCTTCCATTCCTTTATAATGGATTTAACAGAACTCTTCAGGGCTTTGGAAATCCTTTTGTATAATCTCCTGACTTGTACTTTTCAATAATCATCTAAAGTCACTCTATAAACGGGTAATATTTATAGTTATTTTACATTAAATTATTTATTTATTTATTTATTTGGTTGAAAGTGGCAGAAGGGTAGCAGGGCAGGGCGGCCATCTTGAATTCTAAAAGTTACTCGGCTATTCTGCGATGATTTCTGAGTTTCATTAAAACATTGAAGTGAGATCTGAGGGTGGCCAGATGTTTTTCAGTTGAACGAACATGAAGTTGATTCTCCACAGGAAGAGTTTGTGTTTTGTTAAAAAAAAACAAAAAAAAAACATGAGAGTGACGTTTGTTTTTTGTCTGAATCAGCCGAAGCGACCGTCAAAGCGACGCCTCCCCATCAGAGCCAGCTCCGCCGATGAAGCCATCGGGAAGATGCTGGAGCAAAAGAAGATCTCCTCCAAGATCAACTACGATGTGCTGAAGGACCTCGACACCAAGCCCGGCAGCAGCCCGGCCCCCCAAACCCCGAGGAAGGAGCCAGCTGCCGTCAAGACAACCGGACGCAACCGGAACCTGGCTCTGGCGCCGCTGAACCTCAGCACGCCGCTTAGCACTCTGGGTAAAAGGTAAGCAGTTGTGGTTCTTTAGATCTTCAGCTGTTGATTGTTCTTGTGCTGCAGGAAGAGTTTAGAACAAGCAGATGTTTGAAAATGAGAGGAAAGTGTTTCTTTGACTTTACTGGGTGAGTGGCTGACAGCACTCTTAATAAGACAGGCAGACAAGCCGAGCAGAAAATAAACTTCAAACAGGAAGTGGGTCAAAATAAGTCAAATCAGGTTCTGGTCTTCAAACACAGGTTTTTATGTCCCTGCGGTTTTAGAAACGAGAGAGCTCAGATACGTGAGAGTTGAGGGGAGTTTATGTGTGACCTCTGACCTATATGAGCTTATTTAGCTGACCTGGAGTTCAGGCTCTGCTGGTTGGTTCTGTCAGCTTCAGTTCTTCAGACTATCAGCTAATCTTTAGCTCGGAGACCAGATTGTTGATCCAACAGAGGAGGTGTTTTCTCCTCTGCAGCTGCTTTCGCTCCTGTCACATGCAATGATCGCCTGCGACAGGAGGACAGGTGCTCCGTTAGCCTTCGGCTGCTGTGGGACGGATAGAGATGCAGCTTGTCTGCCAGGATTTGTCTCTTCGCCTCTCGTCTCCTCACAGAATCCGTTTAGAGGACAAATCGACCAGGAGCCTTTCAGAACCATCTAATGGGTTTTCTGCTGCTGCACCAAGAAAACCTGACAGTTTTGTCTGTTTGTGTTTGGAGAAACACTTTTTCTTTACAGCCCAGTTTTAAAGTCCTTCAGCTGATGTGAGCCTCGGGTACCACTCTGGAGCTTTAAGGTTCAGCTGTCGTTAAATCATGAAGTATTTTAGCTGTTCATATTTTGTACATCTACAGTAAACTGTTGCCTCATTCAGCTGTTTGCTGTGACTTTAGTTGATTTGTACTTTTATACTTTATAAATATTTAACTTTATCATTTTTCCCATAAAAATAAACAGATCTCTTCAAAAATTTCAAAATCATTGTTCAGCAAAATGTCTTATGTACTTTCAGCGTTTAGCTAACATTTAGCTGTTTCCGCTGGCAGTTTGCTACTTTTAGCTAGTGTTTAATATTTTACATGACATCTTACTCACTGCTTTTAGCTAATGATTTGATCATTTTAGCTTTCAACTACAGTTTTGTTAAGTTTAGCTTTTCGCTGTCTATAAATTCTAGCTTTTAGCTATTTTATACTTTTAAAACACATTTACCTTTTTACAGTTTTTGTTCCTTCAAAAACTTGGTACTTTTTGACATCAGCTTCAGCTACTGGCTCTGACTCTAATGCTACTTTTAGCTTTTGTGCTCTTACATAGCTAGACTTTTGCTGCTTTTAGCTTTCAGTTTGCATTCTTCTCTTCTAGCGTTAAGCTATTTTTTAGTAAATTTCAGCTGTTATTCAGCACTCAGCAACATAAATCAATAGAGAATCTGATTGAGGAACGGACCCCTCCCTCCTCTGACAACATGATGGATGTCACAAATGATGAGGCCCATTTACACACATCCCCCCCCCCACACACACGCACAGGATGCTCAGCTGATGCTTAATTGATTGTTGAGGAAACCACCTCTGTGCTCGTTATCCTCACGGGTAGGTCAAAGGTCACCTCAGGAGCGAGCAGTTTCATTTATCAGACAATTAAAATTCATCAGCGCAAAAAGTGTCTTTATGACAAAAACACAAACTTTTTGTCGGTGGGGAGGGGGGGGGTCCAGAACATTTCCATGCATCCTGCGCCGCATGGAACCCTATTGTATCTGTTCTCTTTATTTTCATTATTTTTATTTTTATTCTGCCGATAAGTCATGCTGCGGCTCAAAACGCAAGAAGCATAATAGTGTTTAATTGTGGACTTTGCATTTGGTCACATAACATATAAACCGCCAGTTGCCAAAATTAATGGCTTATATCACCATATTTGCTAGACTCTGAATGACATGGTATAGGCCACGCCCATTTCCACCTTAGTTTTTTTTATAGCACAAAATAACAAAATCTACACTTAAATGTCTGAAGGTTTTTTTTTTTTTTAAAGTTAGATCGCAGTGAAACTCACCATCTAGATACCTCAGAGACTACAAGTTTTCAATGACAGGAATATGTATTTTATATTGTTCGATTAATATGCCTAGATTAATTGTTTTACATGCTTAGCCAGACCTTTAAACTAGATACCTGTTCATATTGTTACTGGACTCAAGTCTGAGAACGTGGACTACATTTGACACTGTCCTTTACGGGATGCTATTAACAGACTAAAACTGTCCCTCTTAATTGGCTAATTAGATCTTTATGAAATCAGGCAAAAACTTTTTGGATCCTTGAACTTAAAAAAAAAGAAAAAAAAGTTAATTGTTTGTAAATACAGTGGGCGTGGCCTATAGCATATCAAAGAAATGTTTAGCTACTAAACCAGAGCTAAAAGGTCAAATTAACTAAACTGCAGTGTTATAAATACTTAAACCATGTTGCCAAACTAAAGTTAATTTAAATTTAGGTAAAACTTAAAATTAGCAAAGTTGTTGTTTAAAGCTACAATTTGCTAAAAGCTAATTTTATCAAAATTATTGCTTAAATGTAGAATTTAATTGGTACTAAAAGCTAAAATTAATTTAACCGTAGCTGAAAAAGTGAAGTAAAATTTGTAAAATCCAGTATCTCCAGTTCCCTAACAGCCAAACATTTTGTGAATGAAAGCTCATTTCTGGTTTCACGTTTTAGTTCTGATCTCTTCACCGGCACTGGCCCCGTCCGGTGTTTTTAAGAATGGACCCTGGTTCCTGAAGCGCTCGACCCGTTCTTCAGAACTCTTCAGAACTCGGTCCTGTTTTGTTGATGAATCATTGATGGAGCTGATGGCTTCAATCATTCAGTTCTTCATTTTTTCAATGAAATGGCTCCATCCATTCATCCAGAACCTGCTGAGTTCTGCACTTTGTCCCTTTTAAAAGCTCGATGTTTGTTTTTCAGCTTTCAGCTCCTGATCCATTAGGGCTAACAGAGCCCCCCACCCCCACACCGGGTGGGTAAAAACAACGATGATGTCCCGTTGTGTCAGAGCGATAACTGCACATCTGTAAAAGAAAGTATTTTAGCCCGGTACTCTGAAAGGTTGTTGTGTTGGTTATTGGAGGGGTGGGTGGGGTGGGGGGGTCTGGTGTCAGGGGGAGCCTCTGAAAGTCTGCTGAAAAAGAAGCCATTGGTCATCTGGACCGTTATGCTCTTCATCATTCTGGTGTGATTCAACTTCTGAGCTCCACTTGCTCTGGTTCTGAACTTACAGAACCCCTCGGATGGGATGACTTGTTTCCACAAGTCCTGGGTGACCAGGGTGGGGTGTTTACACCAACTTAATATGGAGCAGAAAGAAAATCTTGGTTCCTCCTGTGGAGGCCTCAGAAGGATTATCAGTCTTCTCAAAGAGGAGCTGGAACAAGGAAGTTCTGGGTTTCCCTTCTGTGTTGCCAGATAATCGTAGTTTTCCAGCCCAAAAAAATCTGTTAAAAACAACCACATCACACAAAAATCTGCCCAATCAATATATTGTTACAGTATATTTACTGTTTGAACATGAACACACATCAGTACAAGCCAAGATAATTTAACAATATGTGGAAAATGCAACAGTTTAACAAAAATCTTCCCAGAGTTTCCAGCAAAATCAGAATGAAAACCACTCAACTGGCAACACTGTTTCCTTTCTAGACCTGATGCCTCTGATATCATTTAACTGATCAGGACTGATCCTGTTAGCATGTAGCATCTAGCTGTTTAGGGCTGATGCTGTAAGCAAGCCATATTTAGTTGTGGTAGTAACTGAGAGACTTCCCCATTATTGAGATAAATACGTCAGACTCTGTTTTAAACGTCTTTTTTAGGGGTGCACTCTTCGTTTCTCATCAGAATGCCGTCCCTGCAGGTTCTAGCGATCCCGAGTGGGCCAGCAGAACCCGTCAGAACTTCATCTGTAGGCTCAGTCCAACCAGCGTCCAATGGCTCATTGGTTACAGGTTGGAGCAAGGAAGGTGGAGCATCAGAGCCTTGGTGGGAGGGGTTTAAACCACATACAAATTAACCCCTCCCCCAAAAAACAACCTGCTGCTCAGCCAGAAAAACATCTTCTGTCAAGCTTTAAGTCGCCCCAAACCTGCTTGGTTCCGTTTTCAGATCCAGTGCGTTTCTCTCAACAGGTGTTGTGAGAAAAGTCTGGAAGTCGGACGTTTGAGATCTTTGTTTCTGAAACATCTGGACAGAAAACTGCTGATCTCAGCAGGAACTGCTTTTCTGTTCAACCAGCAGAATCCAAAAGAACCTGACTGTGAGGAGGAGAAAGCCAAGAATTTCCTTCCTCCTCCTTCCCCACCCAAAATAAAACTGGAATCCCTCCAAGAGGAGAAGAAACCTAGGAAAGAGGAGGTGAAGGAGCAGAAAGAGGCTTTGAAGGAAAGAAGAAATCACTGGAGGGTAATTATCGCAGCTATTTCTGGAAGACAGACTTTCCTTCCTCCAGCAGGGATGGAGGGAACAGGGAGGGTCTGTTTGAAGACTGGTTAAGGTGGGGGGGGGGGGGGGGCCCAAAGAAAAGTCAATAAGTGCATGGTACATTAAGAGCTAAGGACTGTTCAACACAAAGAGGACAGCATGGGACGGGTGGCAGAGAGAGGGGGAGGGGACAGAAACAAAAACGGTCTGAAATCAGCCGAAAGGAGTTTAAACCAAAGATTAACTGAACTGGGACCAGTTCCAACCACACACTGACCCTCAAAGGAATGCATATCACCCGCCAGCTCTCACAACTGTTTCCTCATATTGATGGTCAAGTCTCTAAATAAATATTTTGAGTAAACTATGTGACCGGCTGCCTCCTGTCATCTTTTTTTTCCTTCTAATTTTAGCTGCTAATAAGCCAAAAAAAGAGAAACAGGAAGAACCGGCCAGAGGGAGAAAAATGACTAATTTAGGTCTTTAAATATGCCAAACCCATTTGTCCAGGAGCCCTGAATGTGAGGCTCACCCAGCTGTGTTACCGTCAGAACACGTTTCAACATCTGGACCTTCTATTGGCACTGCTGTAACGGGTCAACCAGAACCAGACTTGGAACGCTAAAACTGGGCCTTTTGAACCACCTCCTAGTTTAAATCCTTGACTTACCCGCAGAATAAAAAACTGTCCAAGAAACCAGAACTGAAGACACAAAGAGAGCCGTATGTCTCACAGGAGCTGCATGAGCTTAGCAGCCGAAGAGTTTCTCTGGGGGGCCTCGAGACCGGATCTAATCCTCAAATACTTCCTTTGTGTCGTTTAATCTTTACTCAGTTTAGCTTTCCCTCCTAAAACCAGAGATCATATATTAGTTTCATTTTTATATTTTAGTCCCCTCTCCTGCCATGTCTTCCCCCACCACAGTTTTTGCAGGTTGTCAGCTCAGGCTCGTTGGCAGTAAGCTGATTAACACCGAGCCGCTGAGCCCGGCAGAGACTGATGGTCTAACAGAGTCGGAGGAGGAGAAGGGGGAGGAGGAAGGTAGTTAAAGGATGGAGACGAGGAGGAATCAATGTTTACAATCACAAATCTAAAGTTGGAACCTTGTGACAAATCTAAAAACAGAATGCAAGAATTATAAAAGCTCATTACCCTTTTTTTAAATCCACAGTAAGGAAATGTCTTAAATGGTCCATGTTTGCCCTGAGAAGAGCTCCTCTTCTAACAACAGTCTAAACATCCAGGACCTGAAGAGGCCAGTTGTTGGAGGTTTTTGATGGCTTGAGTAGAACAATGGTTGGAAGTTTTGAAGGGCTTGAGGAAATTAGTTTTTGAAAGTTTTTGAGGACCTGAGGAGACCAGTTGTTTGAGGTTTTGGAGAACTTGAGGAGATCAGTTGGATGTTTTTGATGGCTTGAGGAAACTAGTTTGTGAAGGTTTTGGAGAACTTAACGAGACCAGTTGGAGGTTTTTGATGGATTTAAGGAAACTTGTGGAGGTTTTGAAGGGCTTAAGGAGACCAGTTGGAGGTTTTTGAAGGGCTTGAGGAGACTAGTTGTTGGAGGTTTTGGAGAACTTCAGGAAACCAGTTGGAGGTTTTTGATGGCTTGAGGAGACCAGTTGTTGGGGTTTTTAGAGGACTTGAGGGGACCATTTGTCTCCAAAAACATCAAAACATTTTATGGAAGTGGGGTTGTATTTATAACAACTTTTGAAAATGGCTGCCGCAGCCAACTGGTCTCAGAAATCACAAAAATGCTTCTAATTCGTCAATTTTGAAATGTATTAATCTGATTTTTGTGGTTGTAGGTGAGAATCATCCCCAACACAAACTCAGAGTGTTAAAAGACTGAGTTGAGCATCGTTTTGTCATTTTCAATCATGAGGTGATCCGAGGTGGTGTGTGATCAAACATTCTTTGAAGGACTTTTGGACCTTTCATTGGTAATACAATAAGTATTATTAGTAGATTTTTTTTGTCTTGTAGCTTTTCATTTCTGATGTTCTGATGGTCTGGAGACGTGTCGATGATAATATTCCTCTCAGTTCAGGAGGCGACCGTCACGTTGTGTTTTTCTGGATTCGGTCTCAGTGTTCTCCTCAGGAGGGAGTTATTTATCTGTAGCTGCTGGCCGGGTGTTGGGAGCCACTCCCTGCTGATGTGAATGGTCGTCATGGAGACGAGAGGCTGCCAAAAAGTCTGCCGCCGCAGGTCGCCGACGTTAACGATGATGGCCGTTTGACCTCTGACCTCTTTAAATGACTGCATGAGCTCATATTAATCACTGCTGTCACACTGAAAGCTCCGGAGCTAATGGCTCCTCCGGGAATACACCGTTATCTACTAAACGCTGTCCGGGTTGTTTGTATTCCTCGGAGTTCAGGTGAATATCAGAACACTTTTGTACTTTACAATTTTACTCACAAGATGATAAACAAGAAAGAAGTACGGGAGCGTTGAATTTATACCTGAAATTATTTTATATTCCGTCTCCAGAGACCTCAAATCACTCCAGAAAACAAACAAACAACGAAAAAAAAAAACAAAAAACAAAAAAAAGACAATGTCCACTTAAAGTGTCTATTGTGTCAATTCACGCT
>JARVGV010000673.1:23116270-23126722 GCA_031762435.1 Hypsolebias longignatus
TTTTGATCTGTGATTTGTGTTTTATTCTGAATAAAATATTAGATGTTGGCACCTCCACATCATTGCATTCAGTTTTTGATCACAATTTTAGTGTCCTAACTTTTTTAGAATCTGGTTTGTATATTCATATATATCATATATATTAGTTATGAAGTCTCTGAAGCAGATGCTGCTTGTATGAAATACAGATAAAGCACAACATAGCCTGTTGCGTTTTCAGGTAAATGTATTATTTTAAGCACTAAATGCCTGATTTGAAGTTGTCCTCAAATGTCCAGATCTAACCACGCTAATATTAATAAAATTGGTCCATAACTACTTATTTTAAGTCAAACGTGTTCTTTGGTAGATGACGTATGGGTACAAAGTGACCATAGCTGCAAATGTTAAGAATTAATCTGGAGCCTGGTCTAGTTTAAAATACAATCTTGTAAAATCCTTTTGACAAATCTCAAAAGGTGCTTATTTTAAATTCTGATAAAAGTAATGCTTGAAAAATGGCCAAAAGCTTCAGTCAGATTCACGGCCTCATACGTCCTCTGACCGTCAATTTAAAATTAAAAAGATTTACAGAACGTTCTGCAGGACGGAGCTGACTCCATTCAGTTTATTTTCCTTAATTAAGATCTGGAAAGTGAAAGCTCGTTAAACTTTAAAGTAATTTACCATCACAGCAGCTAAGATACAGGAAACGGATGAATCTGATGGTCACGTACCTTTAACAACAAAGAACAAAAAAAAAAAAACTGATTTTTCTGTTTTCAATAAGCTTTAAAAAGTTGAGCGTTTTAAAATTTAACTTTTCTAGAGGGAGCAGCTGACAGGGGCTGTGGTTCAGACAGTGGTCAGATGGGTTCAGTTAGGATCAGCTGTGGTGGACAGGCAGGGGACACGTGGACTGGTGACCTCTGTAGTGAGGGTAAGGAACAGGTGGAAGGTAAGTCCGAAGCGAGACAGAGTCCACGTGTGAACGTTTGCTTTAGAGTTGGGGCTGACCCTGAAGTGAGCGGTCAGCAGAAGAAGAGAAGACGCTGTTGGGCAGATTGAGATGGTTCAGACACGTCCAGAGGAGGGACAGTGGACAACATGGAGCTGCAGCAGAAGAGATGTGCTCTTAACGTCCTGCCAACAGGTTTCTGCTGACTGTAGCTACAGCTCGAGCCTAATCTGAGTGTCTGACTCTCGCTCTCCAGATTACGGCTGTGATGGAGATTACGACGATGGATTCTAGCTGACTCTGGACCTGTACGGACGGTACCAAACCCAGATGGTATTAACAGAAACACCTGCTGCTGCCGGATCAGGAAAAGCCGGGCCACGGTTCTGTTCGGACTGAACAGCTGGGTTTCTGAAACTTCTCAGGAACGGACCCGATCTGCTGCTGATTCTTAAAAACGAACTGCACCACACCTGCATCAGGTTTTATTCATGCCCAACACTAACCATAGATCCACGGTGACTAGTTTTATAGATTTTCTTGTTTTTGCTCTTGTAAAACTGGCCCTTTGATGTATTTATTCAATAATCTGGTTTGTGGCTGAAGTTTGTTGTCCCGTCAAAGACTGACAAATTAGTTCAGAATTGTTTTTTTCTGAATAATAATTGTTCAGTCAGAAACCTAATCTGTTTTAGTTTGGTATAAATGCTATATTTTTTGTTGTTGCTTTGTTCACTGAACATTTAATGCGCTGAAGTCATGTCGACTGAATTTGCTGCAACAGTAAAGATTTCACCCACTGAACGAAAACTGTCCTCGACATTTTGTTAGAAAATGGCGTTCCAAGGTCTTAAAGATCTTGAGGATGACTCTCAACTACTACCATACTCAAACTTTTAGTTCAACATCTGTGAAACTGAGTTTGCAACTGATTGACCTCGACTGACCGGAAGTCACGTCTCGCTGGGCTGCGACCGTCAAAGGTTGGATGGCGAACATCTCGTTTGTGGACGATTGTGCAACAACTTTTCTTGGGCGTCTTAAACCGCCAAGGCCATGGTTCACCTGGACCAGGTGAAATGCTTCCTCCGGGTTGGGGGAGTCTCTGCCTCAGGTATCTGGACGTCTTGTTCTTGAGTGATGGATCCGCTGGTCCTCGGTAATGAGAGCGTTGTTTCGGTCAGTCATGGTGAAGAAAGAGCTGAGTCTAAAGGCAAAGCTCTGGATTTACTGGTCTGTCTACGTTCCAACCCTCTCCTGTGGTCATGAAGCTTGGATCAGGACAGAAAAAAACAGATCCTGGATCCAAGCAGCTGAAATGAGCTTCCTGCTAAGGGTGGGGAGCGGGGGCGCTCGGCCGCAGAGGTAGGAGGACCCGAAAGAGAACCCAGAACTCTGTACGGATTACAGGAGCATCTCAGTTAAATATCATTATAACGTTCATTTCAGAAAGTGAACCTCATATTTTACATAGATTCATTACATAGAGTGAAATATTTCATCCTGTGTGTAAAGAATATACAGTATTTAATTTACGAGTTTCACTTTGTGAAGTGATGGACAGAAAACATTGAACTTTTTCACGATATTCTTCATTTTTGTGATGCACCTCTCTGGTGTGAGAACATCTTCAGGTCCCCCAGGCAAATTCTCGAGTTGTATTTTGACAGAAAACATCCGAGGTTCCAGCTGTTCCAACGATAAAGGATGATTAGAAGAACTGCATTTTGAATGAAAAAGACGAACTAAAATGAGCAAGAACTGAAGCGGATGTCAAAAGCCAGAGACGATGTTCTGATCTGAAAGTTTTGATGAAAGAACAGTTAAGTCTGGTCTAAATCTTAATTTCCGGCAGATTACGTCATAAACGTGAGGTGGGGAACAAAATGATGTGCACGACCAAGAATGCAGTTTTATGAGCCGTACACTGTGGTTTAAATATAAACGTGCCTGCAAGCCTCGCTGCTGTCAAACACTCAGATTATAGCGAGACGTTAACGTTGCGTCTTTAGCACCCGTCGTGGACGTGTTTGATCAGATCAGTCGTCTCTCAGGTATTACCGGATCGTTCCGCACCCGCAGAGTGGGAGGAAATGCGACACCGAGGCTGGACTTGGACGACGAGTCTTCACACCAAATGTTTATTTTGGTCCAAACGTTTCTGACGAAGCTTCGGCCGCGTCGTCGTTTCAGCTTTGGTGATCTGATCCGTGTTGACGCCGCATTTATTTTAATTTTTTTAGGTTAGAGCAGTGAATTATTTTATTGGGGTGTGTGTGTTTTTTTATTTTTTTTTTGTTTCCAGAGACTAAAGAAAACCCAAAGTGTGGTAGCTGTAGCAGTCTACATGTTTTGGGTCAGATCCACAGGGGAACAGTTTGATGACAGAAGACCTTCAGCGTCCACATGACTACAGTTAACTTACGCTCACGGAGCTTCTCACACAGTAAACATGATGAGTGTTTCAATCTTAGAACATGGCTGGCACCATCAAGATGATTAAAAAAAGTTTTTGTTTTCCAGTTTTTACGGTAATTTTATTAAGGGGGGCGCGGCTTCTCCATCCATCCATCATCTTCCGCTTATTCCAAAGTCAGGTCTTGGGGGCAGCAGCTTGAGGAGGGAGGTCCAGACATCTCTTTCCACAGCCACCTCTTCCAGCTCTTCTAGGTGGACCCCAAGGCGTTCCCAGGCCAACCGAGCGACATGGTCTCTCCAGTGTGTCCTGGGTCTTCCCTGGGGTCTCCTCCCAGTTAGACATGTCCGCACTACCTCCCTAGGGAGGCACCCACGAAGCGTCCCCACCACCCAAACCACCTCAACTGGCTCCTCTCAATGTGGAGGAGCAGCGGTTCTACTCAGTCTCTCCCGGATAACTGAACTTCTCATCCTATCTCTAAAAGAGTCCAGCTACCCTGCAGAGGAAACTCCTTTGCACCGCCTGTATCCACAACCTCATTATTTTGGTCACTACTCGTGACCATATTAAGGGTACACCTACGGACAAACAGCAGCTTCTCCATGTTTACGTTAATTTCCACGTCTAGATTTTAATGAAGACCACTGCTTTACAAACGACTTTGATTAACCAAGTGAGCAGGACTTGATTAAAAACTCTTATCTACCTGACGAAGTACTTCAAACTACAATCTTTTTTTCTTTTATCTCATTTAGCTGCTCTCGCCTTCTTATAAATGATGAAAATCTCGTTGCGAGTGAGGAAATCCATACAAGACTTGTCATCCAACAGTCTCTAAATCAGGCTGCCGGGAAAAATCGATGAGCGAGGACTTTTTTTTTTTTTTTCCAGAAAATCCAAGTTCAGCTCAGTTACGTCTCAATTAGCCTGATTAATATTGTAGGATGTGAAAATCCAAGTGAGCTCCTTTTCTCCAACGTCTGAACTCCACTTGAAAAGGACGGCGCCTCGTGTGTTTTTACAAACTCTGGAATTACCCTTCATATGACCTCTCACCCCTTCCAGGTTACCCCCACGTGCTCCGGAACATAATTTCATGCTTTTGGATGCTGTATAAACTTCAGGTCAGTTTTCTTAGGTCCAATCAGTTTGTCCACTTGTCCATCATGGTCCCTCTGCAGAGGACCGTTTTAACAGTTCCTCGGTCCCCGCAGATCCTCCACCCTGACTCCGATACGAGCAGAAACCCACACCACGCTTTTAGTCTACCGGTAACTTAAAGCATGAGGACTCTGAATAGAATAGTTTGCACTTCCTTCCACCTCTTTCTCGTTAGTTTGGAGTCATGGACAAAAAACAACAAGGAAAGTTCAAGCTTTAAAAAAAGACCTTCCTGCTTTCTGTTCTCTGCTCGTCTGAATGTTTGCCTCCATTTTCTCTGCTCACAGAAGGTTTGTGGAGATGTTGGGTCTATGTTCAGTCATTTCTGGGCCTGCTTGGTTTCTCATTAAATCCATTTTCCCCATCCCTCAGCCTGTTCTTAAACTCTCCTGCCTCGTCTTTCTTCTCTGCATCACCTGCAACCACAATCTGCATCAGACCCGAAACAACACAGCCGTGGTCCCACTTGCCTCTCTCACCCCAATTATTTCCCTGGACCTTCGCTTGAAGGGATTATTTCACCTCCCGGGCCTTTTAAAAAAAAATAAAATTTCAGTGCATCTCTAACCTTTATTCCACTGCAGGCAACATCTATTGTTATAAAATCATTTCCCCTTCATTTAGATTCAGAAATCTTACACGGAGTTGAGTCGTTTAAGGGGGATTTGGAGGATGAATGGTGCATCCGTTGGGGTTTCTCAAGGACGAACAAACTACCAGCAGACACTGAAAACAGTCGGATATTCGAGGCAGCGGGAGCTTATTCTGTTTGAGCTTAAGACCTGAATCCAGCCGCCATTTAAATCTGCCTTTCTTCCCATCCACTTAGATGTTTGTGCATCTCCTGAAAGACGCAGTAAATTACAACTTGGACCATTTGGATTTCTGTTCGTTAGCTCTTCCAGATGCGGACGGGCTTCACAAAGAGTCAAGTTCTGGGACAGCAATAAACAATAACAACAGAACGATGCGTAACGTGGAGCTGGCCGTGACACATCACCTCAGAAATGTATCCACAGCCAGCCTCGTCTGCTCGGTGCGACAGGGAGCGGTGAAGCAAATCAGTGTGAACGGCGTGGAAAATGGAGAAATTAGTCCCGGCTGTGGAGCCGAACGTGCCGCCGTCTCCCAGTTCCCAAACATAAATCCTGGTTTTCTTGGCTCGGCGTGCGACCAAACGTTCAGAGGAGGATCCGAATATTTCTCTGCAGCCACAGATGAGTTTGGTGCGCGGGTCTGATGAGCAGTCCCATCCCTGTAATTGGATTCATTAAGGAGTAACTGAACCCGCATCTGTGGGGACAACTCCCAGGACGGCCATCTCACGCACGCACACACCTCATGGACGTCCCACGATAAACACACATGTCAATACAGCCTTGTTTATAAATGTGTCAAAGTCAAGAAAACGGTGAAATGATTAGAAAAAATGATTTGTTGTTAAAAAAAATGAAGGGCGACTAATTCGGCTGAATTGTTCAAGCCTTTACAGAAACGATGAATGTTGACGATCTGTATTCAGGATCTGAGATGTGAGGGAGGAATAGTTTATTGCAAAGAGCAGCGTGACATCCCCTGGTGTGCGTGGTGGTACAGTGTACAGATGCTGTGCGTGTGTGCTCTACCGCAGCCCTGTAATTACCTGGAGTCAGATCTTTGTCTGTAACGCAGGTGGGAGACACAGAATTTAATTACAGGACGGGAGCCGGGCTTCAGCCCACCTGTTTGAGTGTTGCTTTTGCACCTGTGTGTCCCTGCTCTTTTTCTGGAAACGCGTCGGTGTGTGTAGCTGCTGCGCTGATTTTGTTGTGTGTGTGTGTGAGAGAGAGAGAGAAAGAGAGAGAGAGACGGAGGCGGGTGAGGCCTGAGTAAAATAGAAAGAGACAGGAGAGCTAAGGGGGAGGGAGAGATGCTGAACACCTGGCACCTGGTCAGAAGCAACACGACGGAGATTAAAACCACCACAAACACAATCCCTTCTTCTTCTTGTGATCTAACGTTAACTTTGTTCTTCAGCTCTGGCACAGTGGCTCAGCGTCAGCTGTCAGGCACCTTTGAAGGCTCGAGGTGTTCTTTGTCAACCTTGTTGCTAAGCAACTTGTACCACGACAACATCGTGGTGGGTTTTAGAGATCTGCTCCCTGAAACACGAGACGACGAGCTCACGTTCAGGTAGCCAAGACACAACTATTTGACCTTTTTCACATTTTAACAACTAAACTAAACTAGCGTTTGTTGAAAAATGCACGAAGTCGCGGTAGCTCAGCGGTCCGTGCCACAGTCTCGTAGTCCTGAAGCTGCAGGTCTGAGCCCAGGCTGCTTCAGGAAAGGCAGCCGGCGTTAAAACAATCGCTGAAACTTTCAGGCGAGTTCGCTCGCTGCTGTGACCGGTGCAGGAGGTAGCAGCCAAAAGCTAAAAACATTTATTTAAAGGACTGCCCTGCAGGTTTTAAACCTTCTGTGTGATTATTAATTATTACAATTTTCCCAACTTTTTTGGAATCCGGTTTGTACATAAGTCCAGTCCATTTACCATTTATTATATAATGTGTAACTATAATAAATCTAAGAATATGTTCTGACCTGTGATGAACTTGCGACCTGTCCAGGGTGTCCCCCCGCCTCTCACACAGTGGACAGGCTGGACATGGGTACCAGTGACCCCCGCAACTTGAAAAGGAAGCAGCAGGTAAATATAATGGATGGAATATGTTCTGATCCTGATGCTTGTCGCGAGCAGCTCGTGATGGACCACGGAGCTCTCTGCAGCATCATCTCTCTCATCAGCAGCTCTTCTGTTCGACTCTCCTCTTCATCATTTTCAGCTGCAGGCTGTCTTTTCCACATTCTCCTCTCGGCTAACCTGCTCTGGTTCAAATTAAACATTAGACAATGTCCAAAAATTAACATTAAAGCTGGAGGGAGCTTGCACCGCAGTAAGCTACTTCATGCATTGCAGCGTTAACAACATGGCGGCATCCGTGTGACATTATTTTTTTTAACTTATTAAAACCTAAACAACCTTCAGTATTTTGCAGGCCCACTCTTATAGCTGAAGCACACGTCTATTATATAAAATCTGTTGTTCCAAGTCAGAGATCCTTTAAAACCAGGTCAGGACGCAGCTTTAATCTTGCTTCAAGCTTTTAAAAAAAATTTTAACAGATGAGTAACTAATCAGCTGGTCCAAACGAGGCCTTTCTTCAGTGAGAAATGTTCACGTTGTAATTTGTTGGTTTATGTTCAGAGGTCATATTAGTCCATCCTGTTTTCCGCTCATCATCCTGCTAGCCTCACATGTTGAAGAGAAGTCGGCTTCCTCTCTGTCCGTCTGTCTTTCCTCCTCTTCCTCTCCTTCCTCTGCAGCTGAACATCCAGTCCCATTAGCTGCCTGTGTGCATCTCTCTCAGCAGATAAATCATTCATCCCCCGGTGGCTGGCCGCTCTGCGGCTGCAAACTCCCCTGTTTGCTGGGGAATTATGTGCTAAGAGCTGCGTCCGTGTGACCTTGCTCAGACACTGCAGAGTTGTTTTGACTTTGCAGCAAGCCTCATTGTTCCACCTTCCACTTTCTGCATGAACTGTTTTCCAGACAAAGACCACCAGCAGGATGCTGCGTTGCCGTGTCATCAATTAATGATCATTGCTTCCCCACCTGAGTGCCAGGAGCAGAACGCAATCAGAGACATGGTGCTGAGGAAACGGACTGGTTTGTGTTTGTGTCAACAAATTACAAGGAAGATCAGACTAAATTTGTTGGAACAGTTTGTCTCGTTAAATCAAACATACTGTAAATGTGTTTGATATTTGGTATATGCTACATGTCTGCACTCTGGTCTGAGAACAACTAAATCCTGCTGGTTTAGCAACCTGCCACTGAAACTGTCAAATTCAGTGGGAGTTGTTCAGGTAGTTCTGGCTTCTGAAGCGAAGGACGACCAACAGCAAAAACTTCTGGAAGCAGAATGTGAAGTAACTGTTGTTTAAAGGTTATCCTGACCTGTATCAAACAGTGCAGCTGGAAAGAGTTTACTCTAGTAGTTTTACAGATATACTGCTGTGCAAATCTGAAATGTGGGTCTGTACTCGGTGTAAACTCCTCCAGCGCTGCTTGTTGCCACCAGCAGAATTTCACGGTGCAGCCACGGGGAGGACGGAGTCCAGTTTGGTGGTCTCAGGGTTCCATCTCTGCTGTTTGCAGACACTGTGTTCCTGTTGGCATCATGTCGTTATCTCCAGCTCTCACTTGGAGCGATTTGCAGCTGGGATGAGGATCAGCAACTCCAAATCTGAGGCCATGGTCCTCGGTCTGAAAAGGGTGGACCGTCCTCTCCAATATGGGAGTGAGGTTCTGCCTCAGTGGAGGAGTTCAAATATCTCTGGGTTTTGTTTATAAAGAGGGAAAAACAGAGCGGGAGATCTACAGATGGATTGGTACAGCTTCTGATGTTGTGCACACTGTTCCGGTCCGTTGTGGTGAAGAGGCACTTTAGACATATTGTCTAAAACTTATGCAGAAAAACTGGTTCATGCTTTGCAATGGTTTGTTGTCTGGGTATCCAAAAACTTCTTTAAAAAGATCCAAAACGCTGCTGCCAGAGTCTTAACTGGAGTTAGTAGGAGAGATCATATCTCTCCAGAAATGGTGATGAACTGAATCTATAGCGGGAAAACACCGGCGCTCTACAAGGACAAGTCAGCAGTTGGTGGTGGGTGGTAAATATTGAATCAAGAAGAATTTGACAAGTTTATTCCATGATGTGTGGAATTTTTATTTATTTTGTCTTTAACTTTGTTTGAAACAATATTTTTTCAGTCATGTGCAACTTTCCTTCCAGTTTTACTTTGGTAGGAGTCTGTTCTGCTTCCTGCCCTAACAGGTGTTTATTCAGTAATAAACACGCCTTAAACAAAAGTAAAAATCTAAATAAATATTCAGTTGTTTATAAGTTTTATAGTCACACATAAAGTATCTTTTTGAAATGAAGCTTTCAGTTAAGCTAAAAATGTTAAATAGTTGGGATTAGAAATGAGTTTAAAATCTGGCAATTGCACATTTGATGCAACGTTTAATAAAGAAAACTAATAAAGCCCTTATTTATCCTTCATTAAAATCTCTCCCTCTTGACAAACATCTATTTTTTAAATGTAAATTAGCTCTGGTTCGGCTCTGATTGGAGGCCCAGGCGTCTGATTTGAGTAATTACAGGTCATCTTTGTTGTTGTTCTCATTCGGAGAAGCTGCTCGTCCTAATGAGCATCCAGACGCCCAGCTGCCTCTGTTTGGGTTCACGTTATTTACTGAGCAATTAATCAGGAAGCCCAGATTCAGAGCAAAAATTAAATCTGCTAATTAAAGAACCGCAGCCTCACTTACCCACGCTGGTTTACATTTGTTTTTCACTCCAAACTTCACAGTTTTCTTACATACTTTCTAATTGGTGCCTGTCATAAAAGTGTTATTCTCAATGAAGCATTGTTCCTTATTCCAAACCTGCCTGTGGCCTGAATGGAAGAGAGTACCCAACACAATATCTTCATCAAAACAAGCGACTCAACTACAGGACGTGTGCTTTAGTGGCTTTTAGCTGCTCAGGATAGGGAACGTTTGTAGTTTTGTGGACTTCAAGTTTTTCTGGATGGAACTGAACAGTAAACCTAGATGTTTTTGGTGCAAGATATCCAAGTGGAGGAGGACAGTGTAGAAGAACAGAGGGAAGGTTTTATTTTTATTTTCATGCAATGTGGCATAGAGTGACAGATCCTGGACAGTGGAGGGAGCAACTTTATCCACCAGGTGCAACGGTGCAGCCAGGGGGTGGCCAATGGGGATCTTGACCCACCCCATAGAATAATCCTAGGCCACCCCAGTCATTTGAAAAAAAAAAAAAACTATACTTTTAAGCAATATGGCAACCAGAATGAATTGTTTACT
>JARVGV010000673.1:23147324-23166112 GCA_031762435.1 Hypsolebias longignatus
AAACGTCATTTTAAACACGTTTTTTTTTCAATGTAACACAACAACAGCGTACTTAGAACGCCGTACTGTATAAAGAGAAAGGAGAATTAAAAAGTAGTGAAACAAAATGATGCTAAAAAACAACTCTATTACAAAAATAACTTTTATGTTTCTATGTTCAGGGGCACATTGTTGAATTACACAGCAGTGGGAGTGTGTGTTCGGAGTGTGTGTTTGTGTTTTAAAAAGCTGTCAAAGTTTAACTGTTAGCTCCATGTTTGATTTTTTTTTTTGTTTAATTTATGTTTTGAAGGTTTTTCTTCTCCAGATGTCACACTCCCCAGCAATAATGCTCACACACACTCACACACCAGCGCACACGTCACTGTCTTTACAGTAAGTCATTAGTAAGTGTGCGTTACACACATACACACACACACACACACACACACAGTTGTGAGAAAACCCCCATCTGCTCCCACTGCTGCCCGGCCTCATTACTGAAAGCTCCTGTTGATAACAAACTCCTGCTTCGTTTCTTAAAACACTGTTAATTAAGAGCTAATTACAAGGTTTGTGCTGTTGGTTTTTTTTTTTTCCTGTGAATTTGTCTGCTGAGCGTCCAGACAAGAGAGAAGTGCAGAACCCCTGAAGAAAAAAAAAGCTGAAGGTTTGAGCTGAAACTGAATGTGTTGTCAAAGCTAAACACCAGCTGAAAGCTAAATGGAGGGGCATGAGCTAAATGCTAAATAGAAGTTTCACAAGGCTGGTTAAAGGTACAAACGTCAAGTAAAAAGTTACAAAGCGCTACAAGATAAACGTTGCAAAACCCTAGCTGAAAGCTAAAGGTAGCAAAAGGCTAGTCAAAAGTAGCAGCTAAAAACAGCAAAGGGTAAGATGAAAACTAAATGTACCCAATGTCTGGCTAAAAATAGTAAAATGTTAACTAAAAGAAGAAAAAGTAGATAAAAGCTCAATTCTAAAAGTAACACAACAAAAACAGAACAAAAACTAAAAGTAAAAAAAAAAAGCTAAATGATAAAACTGTAAAAAAAAAAAAAACAGTTAAAACTATCAGAACAATTATAATCTTAAAGTAGTACAACAGATAATTCTATGAGTAATTTTTTAAAAAGGTAAATTGTTTGAAAAGTATAAAAGTTACAACAACCAAAAAGCCACAGTGCTCGTCTCACGAACGAGCCGAATGTTTTGATGGCCAAACGGCTAAAATGGGACAAAGTGCTCACTGTGGGATGAGTCAATATGTTTCACATGTTGGACCTATAACTTTATTTCATCAGTGAGGTCAACGGTACAGTCCAACCCTGGTTGGTGTCACGCTCTGAGCTGGAAATTTACCTTTAAATCAACCAGAGGAGCCTGTGAGGGTGGAGCAGCCATGTCTGAGGCCGCCTGGCCACCGTACGCTCTCCATCCCGTCCTAATGGGCCCATTAGTCACAGAAGCAGAGCGTGAGCGATTATGAGCAATCAGGCTGGACAGGAAGAGGCTGAGCGGGGAAATGGAGGGGGGGGGGGGGGGGCGACTAAAGATGCTGAGGGACAATCCTGAAGTAGGAACTAAAAATGGCAGGAAGTGGAAGGTGAGGAGCATCACACCGCACAGGAAGGGCTGTGAGGTCACTCCCTGACCACCTGAACCACCTTCAGTTTCCCATCATGCACCAGGCAAATCAAATCAAAGCGAATGGACGCTCGTTTTCAGAGGCTGCGCCGCTAAAGACACTCATTCATCAACATCAGCACGGCGGGAAACGCACACCCATCTGTGGTGTGAGTGAGTGTGTGTGTGTGTGTGTGGTCGTCATGGTTACACCGAACACAGCTCAGGCACTCGTTCTCATTAAGGGGCTAATTAGCTGTGGTGGAAATACTTTTCACCTTCGGCTGATGACGGGCTCATCAGCCGACAGTCGGGTGTTTTTTTTACTGAAGAGCGATAATTATGCAGTAAATAATGTTTAAATACTTTAAATAATGATGTAAAATGTGTTAAAGTACTGACGTGCTGAAGTATAATTTACTGACAGCCCTGACATCCACTTCAGTTATTTTGCTAACAGACAAGCAGCATTAACAGTTTTAAAATTTTAAGCAAAGATGTTGCACGTTTATTGGCACTCAGTTCAGCTAAAATCGCATCAAATTTAAATTAATATTTTTAAAACAGCTTGAGTTGCAACCAGTTTATGTTTTTGAAGGTTATCTGGTCTTTATGGTGCTGAGATGACAGAGAAACATAAAATCACTTGAGGCCTTTGAAAACCTGATTTTTTTTTTATATATTTTTTTTTACAGAAATAACAAACGTCAGGGTTCAGAATGAAGAACAAGTGCACAAAGTTTCACACGCTGTTTATTATGATGTTTGCAAACAACATGTGATGTGTGTGTGTGAGGGCTTGAGGTCGCGCTCATCTCTCTGATGAGTCACGACTCTGAAACAGACGGCGGAGCGGCTTCACGCTGAGCTGAGGCGAAAAACGAGACGAGATTTCATCTGAAAACAGACAAACGTGATGAAGAAGCTGAGTCAGCGAGGAGAGCACATCCAGCTGTCGTGCTGCATCCAGTTTAACGTGAGGAGGTGTGTGTGTGTGTGTGTGTGTGTGTGTGTGTGATGGGGATGGCTCCTGACAGCGTGCAGAGATCTGGCTCACAGCCGTCCTCTCCTCCGGCCTCATCCTGCCTGGCCAGGTTTGTTTACCTCGGTTTCATGTCCATGCGGTCCCTGATGAGATCCGGGACGAGCGCACACACTCCAACGTGCACACACACACCTTGACACAAGGCAAACACGCACAGTGACTGTGGGACGAAGCGACAGGCCGTGGACATGTTCTGTCCCGTTCTCATAGTGGAACAGCTGATTTAATGAGGACAAACATCTCAGGTGGAAAAATAAAGTTTGGAGTAAAACTTTGTCAAAAAAACAAACATTTCATTTTCACTCACACGCCTGTTACCGATTGATCTATATGTCTGTCTATTGATCTATCAGTCTGTCATCTGGACCAGGGCTCTGCAACCTTTACGATCAAAAGAGCCACTTTTCACCTTCGTTCAATACATTAAACGTGTCCGGAGCTGCAACAACCTGCTACACCTGTGGTTATCAACTGGTGGCCCATGGGCCACTGCAGGTTTGCTGGAAGGGGCTTTTGTGGCCAGTAAGTGTGACATTATAAAGCGAAAAGCATCTAATGATCTTTAACATTTATCAAAGAAAATAATCAGATTCTTGTAAAGAGGTCAATTTTTTCAGTTTTTTTTAATTAATAAATGTATAAACTATGCAGACAGTTCTTCATGTAAAGAAATAAAGCATCAAGTATGTTTTGCTCCTTGTACTCACTCCAGTGTTCACATATTTGCAAACAAAATGACAGCAAAATTGTTTGAACTAATCCTTTATTTTTGTTTGTACAACCAATAAAATTCAGTTTTGGTCAAAGCTTGAAAGACCCGGGACCAAAGAGCCACACGTGGCTCCAGAGCCGCAGGTTGCAGACCCCTGATCTGGACAGAGGAACTCTGGAGACGTAACACCCTTTTTAATGTGATGCCCCGCCCCTCTCTTTCAAATGACCCCGCCCCTTTTTGGGAAAAACATTTTCTGAGAGAACTTCCAATGTTTGACAAATATTTGAGGTCCTTCCTGACACAACCTGGGCTCGAACCTGTGGCCCAACAGCCGCACAGAACTGTTACTGGATCCAGTGACGACTCACGGCATCAGACCCGGGCCAAAGTTTCCCATTTCGGCTGAGGTAAAGGAGGTATGATGAGGCAAATTTTAGAAGAACTTTTAATGGATCGGGGACGTTCTCCAGAACGTGTTTTCAAATCAAAAGTCATAAACTAAAACATCACCGCGTGGTTTTGGGACAGCAGCAGGGCCTGTAAAGCGTCGGCCATAATTAGTTCCGACTCTTCCTGCATGTACGAAATAATTAAACGTTTCGGCTGCTGATCAAAAGAGCAGAACAATCATGGAGAAGGAGGATGAGGAGGCCGAAGTTCTGCTGGCTTCTCTTTCATCTCCTGTGAACACTTCCTGTTTTAGCTGCTTGTTTGATCTCCACTGCAATCAAGCGAGTTGTGATCAAATAAAAAAAATCAAAATGACGTCATTTTGATCCATGCAGGAGGGTTGAAAGTGGGCGTGTCAAACTGGCTCAACAGCGCCACCTATGCTGGCAAACCCAACAGGAAGTCAGACATTTTGATTTTTTTTTTCCACATTTTGCACGTGGCACATTTGCAAAAACTCCTGCTAGATTTTAAATAACGGTCTTCAGACCTGGTTAGTACCGTAAGACACGAGGGGCTCAAAAGTTATCAAAGCCTGGATTTTTGTGACAGGACGTGGGCGTGGCTTAATGTCAAACTTGTAACTTTTTGCCATGAAACGCTGAATTGTGTATTAACAGATAATCTGATGTGCACCGTAACGGTTGTGTATAACTACAGTCTGGAACTCAACACATCTGCATGGTCAAATGACACCTTCACTAGCCCCGCCCACTGTCAAAAAGCACAAATGGGGGACGCTTCCTTGCGTCTGGTGACAGATTTGTGATTGTCCAAAAGCGCAGACAGACGTGTGTAAACCGTGGTTTTATGAATCCTTGGAGCTCCAGCCGTTCCCGGTTTGCCAGGACGAGGATCTGTGAACTGGATCCAAATCCCTGTCTGCCTTTTCCACACGTTTCAAACCCTCTCCTCCCGTCTGCCTCCTCTAATGAGCCAGACACGGCTTAGTCATCATCAGGCCCAAACAAGTCCGACTCAGAGGAAAACTCCAGGGACCGGCCGTGGAAAATCCCTCAAGCTGGGGCCTGTTGCTCCCCCGTCCCCCTCCCACCCCGGATGGTGAATCAGAGAAGATCAGGCAGTGTTTCAGAGGTTTGCAGGTTTAAAAGCATCTTCTAGAAGCTAAAAAGAGCCCTGTCAAACAGAAGTGACACAAATTCTCACACGTTTAGGCTTTTTCCTGTTTTTACAACAAATAAACTGGACATGGTTTATCCACTCATGAGCAAAATCTGAATGTTCACATTGTTTTACACGTAAAATATATTAAAAGCCTCTATTTACATTTACAGCTGCCCAACTTTTGGATTTATTCTAATTCTCAAGCAACTCGTGTCGATTTGAGTCCCGTCTAGTACATTTTATTTTATGTTCAATTTTTGACTGATTAAATCCTAAACATGAGGTGTGGGCTACAAACAACGTGCACGGCCTACACCGTTTTGTAAAATCAGCTTTCAAAGTCTGGCAAAAACTGAGGATTCTTTTAAAAATGTTTTGAGTCTTGAGCCGTCGCCGAGAGAGCTCAGCATCAAACTGTCTGGCAGGAAGGACAATATTCACTTGGAGGACGTCTAGTTTTTAAACTCAGAAGACTATTTTATTTCACGACAACTTAAACTTGTGCTATCTTGATAAGAGATGAGGGGAAATGCCTGAGCGTGTTAGTTTGAACCCTCCCAGCAGCCTCTGCCCTGAATTTGACTGAAGAGGATGAAGTCAAATCGTGGAGTTTATTTATTTCTTCTGTCAGAGGATTTAGAGCGAGCGAGTCGGAGAGCTCTCTCTTCCAGAGGAATACACATGAACCAACACGTCTTGGCCTTTGTCTCCAGTGTCTTGTGATTCTGTCCAGGTCCTACGACTCAGAGACGCTCGTGTCAGGTTTCATACGTGACACCTGGCTGCCTCTCGTCAGGGTAAAGAGGAGAAAATGAAACAAGGTGTTTGAGGACACTGTCATCGGGGGGGAGGGATGCTGTGATGGTTTCAGCCCCGTCAGCTGGAGGAGAGCCGCCGGAGCGAGCAGCTCTGTGGTTCGGCTGCAAATGAGAAGCGAGGACAAACCGCAGAAGACGCACGAACCTAAAGAGGATGCAGAGGACGTCGTGTCCTCCTCTGCCCCCCCGTCAGCAGGGAGCAGGAAACGAACATCGGCTGCATGAAAATAAAGCAGACTAAAGTTTGTTGGAGGAAAAACAAACATTTTTGATTCTGACTTTTGCAGAATGGTGCAAACTGCAAAGAACATTTAATTCTTGTGAACTGTGAACCTCAAGATGTTCTGGCTTTTATTTAGTTCTTGGATCATGAGACCTTTAGTTCTGGGTAAACGGCCTGATGTGGGTCAGTCTCGTCGATGGATGATTAGTGGTCTGAACGAGGGGCAAAACAGTATTTCACTAAATCCATTTACATTTATATGCTAAGTTTTTATCTACATTTACATCTAAGATCTCTCTTTACCTGTGTCTTTTTACAGATATCGGGCTGATTGGCCCTCAGCTGATTGGTTCTCAGCTGATTGGCCCTCAGCTGATTGGTTCTCAGCTGATTGGTTCTCAGCTGATTGGTTCTCAGTGACAGCAGCCAGCGTGTTTTTATTGCACTGCTTTAGTTCTGGAGACACAAACTCATGCTGACATGAAGAGTGTTGGGACTGTGGTAGAGGTCAGAGGTCACACGGCCTCCTCCCGCCTCCCTTAGTCACACTCAGGGGCCACGGGTGTCGAACCGACACATCTGTCGGACCTCCGGTTGACTCCCCTTTTTATGGGAGTGGTGGAGCAGAAGGCTGGAGAAGAATGCAGCTCGTGCCTTCACTCAGAACTCCATCTGGCCCGTGCCTTCACAGATGTTCCTCCAACACACACACATACACACACACACAAGCCTGTACTTTTCAGACCTCATCAGTTCCACCTCCTGGCAAAGAAAAGCAATTAAAGTGACACCCCCCTCCCCCATCCATCACCACCTCCTGCGATCTGTCACTCCCTGACTTTGTCTTCATTGTCAGAATCCAACAGGTCACGACACAAAACCACAGAAGAAGAAAAGATTCAGCTTCTTCTGTGAAGGGATCTCTGTTCCCTGACAGCACATTCAGGTTCTTTTGTTTCATTTAGAGAGTTTGAAATGTAACATCCCTCTCCACACGTGGAACAGGAACAAAGGTTCCACACGTGGAACAGGAACAAAGGTTCCACACGTGGAACAGGAACAAAGGTTCCACAGTCAGACATTTATTCATGGAGGTGATTTTTGGGGTCAAACACACAAAATGTTCTGTTGAGGAACAGCAAACCAACGATGTCGTAAAAACAGTGCCGAGGTTTCTTTTAGCTGTTGTTCCTGAGAAAAGGTCCGAAGAAGAACAGGAACCAGAACCCTTGTTCGGCTTGTTGTTAACCTTGCTTGCATGATTAGTTATGCCTCGTTCTGCACTTTTATTTTTGTGGAACGTTTAAAAACAAGAATCAAACAAACCCAAGAACAAAAATAAACTCAAACAAAGGTTGAAAACGGTTCAGGGTTGGTGAAAATAAATACATGAACAAAGAACAGCCGGCTGTAGAACGTCCTGCAACAGACAGAAGAACATCCTGCAACAGACAGAAGAACATCCTGCAACAGACAGTAGAACCTTAAAAAGAACAAGAAAAGTAGCTAAAAGCTAAAACTAAATAAATGCTAACTACGGTAGATACTAAAAGTGTTAAATGCCAAGTAAAACTGTCAAAAGACTAACTAGACGTTCAAAGTACCACAAGGCTGCCAAAACAGCTAAAGGTTAGCTAAAAGTACTAACATGTTAGGTAAAAAGTAAAGTGTTAAAGAATATCTGGAGGCTGAAAATAGAAAGTGGCTAAAAGCTAAAAGCTCAACTTGATTACTTCTCATCAAAAGATGATTTTAGTTTGAAGCTGCTCTGACAGGCGGCCACATGCATTCCTTTAAAGAATGATTGTCTTTTATTCTGTTCTGGAACCAGTTTGACCAAATATTTATTGATTCCACACGTTGTGGACAAGGTTCGGCTGATTGGACCCCCAGCCTTTGTTGTCCATCCGTCCTGGGGGGTTACAGACCCAGAACCCTCCTCTTCTCATCCCCCCCGGGATGAAGAGCCCATTGTTTCCGTCCATCTGCCTTCAAAGAGGATGTCGGCTGAATGAGACGCAGCAAGTCAAACATTATGCAGATGAAGCAGCTGAAACTGCCAACTGGAGGCCCATCTTCAGCCGGCCCACGTCCTGCCTGCAGCTCCTGGTTCTGTCCTGTGGGGAGGTGTGTATCTGGGGGTGGGGGTGACTCAGAGGCAGGTGCTGTCTCCTTCATTGTGGGTGTTTTTAAAAAGGACAGCTGTTGAGCCTCGGACCCCCTCCGTTGTCGCCCGCCGTGTGTGTTGGCATTTATTAACGTGCAAATTGGCTTTAGCTGTTCTGGTTCCTCCATCTGGACCGGCAGAACTTTTCCTGACCCGTTTGGTCTTTCGGTTTGTTTCATGTCCTCTGGGTGTTGGTGGTGTTTCAGGAAACGCTGAAATCATCTCAGAAACAGCAGATGTCATTTTTGTTAACCCTTAAAAAAAATTATGAACCTCAAAGTCTGTTTTGAGGGCGACTCTCAGCTACTACCATGCTAAACTTTAGCTCATAGTCTGTAAAACTGAGTTGTAATCGTGTTGACTAATGTGGATTAGCTGTGGATACCATTTTAGCTCCTAACGTTAATGAGAGAAACGTTCACATTTATTCAACATCATCCAGTAGTTCAGGAGAAATTTTGCTAACAGACATTGTGGACTGGTTTTAGTGGTTCACCCGATGACTGACTGATGATGAATCGTCTCGGCTGCAGTCAGTCTGAAGTTTGGGGGGCTCAGGAAGGACATCAGTCCTCAGCTGTCAGAGGCAATCAGGACGTCTAACGACGGGTGACATTATTCGTGCTGTTTTGACTGAAGCTGTCAGGATCTGTCTCAGTCCTTCAGAGTGACGGACACCTGAGATCCTGTCCAGTCCTGGTCCTGGAGGGCCACTATCCTGCACGTGTTAGTGTCAGTTTGATGTAGCTGAAAACAGCTGAAAAGGTTTCGTCTCTAGACGAGAGCTGCATTTGAAGCTGACATTTTCTGAATGCAGGAAAATAAAAACTCATAGCAGCCGAAAAACAGCTTAAATGTGCAGAAAAAGCTGAAATAGGCAGCGAGAGGCTGAATAGATTATTAAAAAGGCTTAAATTAGCAGAAACAAACTAACTGACAAATTAACAGAAAGAGGCTGGAAGAGCGTAAAAGGTGAAAGTGTTTTAGAAAGAATCAAAAAAGGTGGAAATTAAGGCTAAAATTAGCAGAAAAATGTCTAGAAAGAAGCTGAAAAAATGAATTTAGCTACTGGTAATTGGAGCTGAAAGAAGCATAAAAAGCTGAAATGGGCAGAAAAACAAAACAAGATGAAGCTGAAAGGAGCAGAAAATAAATGCTGAAAAAAGAGATGAAAGAAGCTGAAAGCAGCCGAAGAAAGCTCAAATTAGTAGAAGCAAGCTGAAATGTGATGAAGCAGAACAGCTGAAATGATCAGTAAAATGTCGTAAACAGCTAAAAGGTCTGAAGGATGTGAGGAGAGCTCTGTTCATTTTCAATTAGGAAAAACATGTCCGACAAAGCTAAATATGTCAAAAAATAAAATTGCATAAATACCAAAAAAAGTCAGAGCAGAAATGTTCTGGATGAGCCGAACGTTTTGAGACATGAGTTGTTGAAACAGAAGAAAAACTGAAGACTGAGTTACAGCCGAAAAAAACCCGTAGAGAAGATAAAAGCATTTCTGTTTGTCCTTCACAATATTAGGAACACAAAACCAGACTCAAACTGGTCAGTTTGGCAGATACTAAACCAAACCTTGGTGTGGTAGTAGCTGAGAGTCATCCACAGCACAAACTTTGAGCCCAAAGAGATTGTGGAGCTGCATTATTCTCTGTAACTGAGTTAACCTGGAACATGAGAGGAAGGTGTTGTGTTCAAGATGGAGGAGTGTGGAAGGACACATTCGTTTTAATTTATTTTAATGTGGCAGTGAGGGCGGGGGTCACTTCATCATCCTGAAGCTGTGATCTTTCTACAGGCTGAAGAGAAACCAAGAGAGGCTTCAGCTTCTAGAATACTCCTTAAAACTAGCTGCACCTTTTTGTTTTGTTGCCATGGATACCCAGATCTCCCAGGTGGCTGGGAGACATTTTTATCTCAGTCTGTAAATCGTTAACCCCTGAATGGAAGACAGTGGTCCACCACACGTCTCGGACAGCCAAACCAAAGCAACAGCCGAACCAAAGTGACAGACGAACCAAAGCAACAGCCGAACCAAAGCAAAAGCCGAACCAAAGCAACAGCCGAACCAAGGCAACGGCCGAACCAAAGCAACAGCCGAACCAAAACAAAAGCCAAACCAAAGCAACAGCCGAACCAAAGCAAAAGCCGAACCAAAGCAACAGCCGAACCAAAGCAACGACCGAACCAAGGCAACGGCCGAACCAAAGCAACAGCCAAACCAAAGCAACAGCCAAACCAAAACAAAAGCCAAACCAAAGTAACAACCGAACCAAAGGGACAGCAGAACCAAAACAAAAGCCAAACCAAAGTAACAGCCGAACCAAAGGGACAGCAGAACCAAAACAAAAGCCAAACCAAAGCAACAGCCACACCAAAGCAATAGCCAAACCAAAACAAAAGCCGAACCAAAGGGACAGCAGAACCAAAATAAAAGCCAAACCAAAGTAACAGCCGAACCAAAGGGACAGCAGAACCAAAATAAAAGCTAAACCAAAGCAACAGCCGAACCAAAGCAACAGCCAAACCAAAGCAACAGCCGAACCAATCCAACAGTCTAACCAAACCGACAGCCGAAGATAACTGAGAGCCAAACCAAAGCAACATCTTGGTGAAAAGAAGAAACGTAAACAGCCCATGAAGGATCATCAACCAGTGGAAATTTGTCCATTTGGACATTAAAGATCATCAACAATTAATATCTTACCTGTTGCAGATATCTTTGTAAATACCAGGCTGAGTCTGACCCATGTGACAAGCTAACAGATACTAAGTAAGTTTAACCATCTTAAAATGACTTTAAATCACAACCTTCTCATGAATTTATGTGACATTTAAAGATCAAACACATTCACCGCCATCGCTCTCAGTTATTCTGACAGAAATGTTACAGAAATCCTGCAGGAAGTGCTGCAAACTCATCAGTCCTGTCAGAATTAAACTCTTTCTCCAAACTAAAGTTATTCAAAAAGGTCTTTGCAACAGACATGACACTGATCTCGATGAAGTCGAGTCACTGAGTCCATGAACCCTGCTCTCCAACAGTGAATAAAAGTGGCAACTTTTCCACAAAATCACATTTTACAAGATCCAAAAAATCCCTTTAAAGCCAGGAAGGAGCTCTGATCGCTCCTGCTTTCTCTTAGAAATAAATTAACCAGGCATAAAGTATTTTAGCACTGCATCACATTGTAAAACAAGAAGACCAACCAAAGAGATGTTTGATAAAATGAACGAGCACAGAACAAAAGATAAAGAATGCTCAAACCTGCAGAAAGTGTGGAGTATGAAACAGCTAAAACAGCTAAAGTTCAGTAAGACCTCAGTCAGCATGTCGCTCTGTGTAGAAGACCAGAGTAAAAATATGTTTGATAACAGAAAAAAAACATTATTCATTCATTTCTACCATATAGCAAACATTTAAAAAGAACAACAGCAGAATTAAGAGTAATTTTTTATGCTTTGAACTCCGTTTGATGCAAAGTTTTATGTTTTCATCAGTTTCTTCCACGATTCAGCTCTTTGTTCCCTCTTTTCATGACAAATGACTGAAAAGTGCAGTTACATGGGTGGTGAGTGACTGAGCCCAGCTGACAGTAAAAACAGCTGAGAGTCTGTTTGGGAGGTGAAGCAGGCCCCACGGCCTCCACACAGAACCAGAACCAGTCCTGCATCGCCACCTGCTGCTCCAACATGATCACATCTTTGAGTCCATAAACTTTGTACTTTTCCCCACAAAACTCATTTCACCGTCACTTTATGTTCCTTCAGACTGAAGCAGAATTTATTTAATAATCTGATTAATGTTACTGAAGATCAAATAGAGAGGTAAATGCTTCAGCATCTTTAGAGTTGGGGGAGTGGTGGCGCAGTGGTTAGACAGTGGGCTTGTGATCGGAAGATCACCGGTTCAAACCCCAGTACCCTCATTCGCACCACCCTGGGCCCCTGAGCAAGGCCCTTAACCCCCACCATCTGCTCCCCAACAGATCTCTCTTGGAAATGAGTTCTCGTGGCTCAATGAGACTAACCTGGATAAATAAAGGTCAAATGAAAAAAAAAATATATATATATTAAAGGAAAACTCAAATTAACCTTAATCTTTTGTCTTTTCACATTTTACTATCTAAATGTTTTTTAAATCATTCTCACTGTTCAGATCCGTTTTTCAGCAGTAACCTGTCCAGCTGTTTTTGGCCTATTTCAACAATTTGTGTCTCAAAACGTTCGGCTCGTTCAGGACATTCCTGCTTGGACTTTTGGTATTTGAGTAATTTAAACTTTTTGAAACGATTAGCTTTGTCGGCCATGTTTTTCTCATGGAAAATGACTGGAGCTCTCTTCACAGACTTCAAATCCTTAGCTGTTTACAGCCTTTTATTTCTCATTTCAGCTTTTGTTTTGCTTTGACCTTTTTCAGCTTGTTTAATTTAAGCTTTCTTCAGCGGCTTTCAGCTTATTTCTAATTATTTTAGCTTTTTTCCTGCTTTTTGCAGCTATTTCCAACTCCTTTTATTTATTTTTTTGGTTATTTACAGCTTATTTCTGCTAATTCCAGCTATTTCTGTTTTTCAGCTACTTTTTAGATTTTTTGTGCTAATTATATCTATTTTTTTCTTCTAATTCTCCCTTTTTGTGTTTATTTCTAACAATTTAATGCTCTTTTCAGCTACTTTTCTGCTGATATTTTTTCACTAACCAAGTTTTCAAATGAAAATTGCATTTTTGAGATTTTTCAGTCAGGATTTATACAACTACACAGCACCGAGACAGCTTTAGTAATGGTCTGTAATGACATTCAGCGAATGACTGTCTGTGATCCTGGTATTCCTTGACCTTACCGCTGCATTTGACACACAGTATCCTTATGTCAAAGCTAGAACACTGGATTGAGATTACAGGTGCAGAGTTAGAACGGTTCCATTCATAACTGAGTGATAAGAGTTTCTGTGTTAATTTTAGCAGTCATTTATCTGCTTTTGTCCCTCTTTCCTGTGGGGTCCCGCAAGGCTCCATTCTTGGACTCCTTCTGTTCTCATTGTATCTGCTCCCATTGGGGTCTACCCTGAGGAAACATGGTACAGTATTTTTTCTTTGTGATGCCGATGACTCTCAGATTGATCTGCCCTTAAAACCTAACAGTTTCTCCTCCATTCACCCTTTGCTAAATTGTCTCGATGACATTAAGACTTGGATGGCTTCAAACTTCTTAAGTTTGAATGATCAGAAAGCTGAGGTCATTGTGTTTAACCTTAGCTCTGCCACTGTCACTGATCCTGGAAACCTGCACTCCCTTCAGGCACATCTAAAGCAGTCTGTTACCAATGTTGGGATAGTTTTAGACTCTGACTTTCAGTTTAATAAACAGACCAACTCTGTTCTACAAACAAGCTTTTTTCAGCAAAGGCAGATAGCTAAGCTTAAGTCCATTCTGCCCAGATCCATCCGTGAAGAATTTGGTCCATGCATTCATTACAACCCGGCTGGGCTCAGTCAGACTTCCCTGTCATGTTTCCAGCTCATACAAAATGCTGCCGCTCAGCTTTTAGCAGAAACTTGCAGGCTTGAGCACATTTCACCGGTTCTTGCCTCCCTTCACTGGCTCTGTGTGTGTCAGAATCAAATTTAAAATTCTCCTGCTGATATTCAAGTTAACGGCCTCACACCCTCATACCTCTCTGACCTTCTCCATCCTTATGCTCCTTCTCAGGCGATGAGATCATCAAACCAACTATCAGCTGTTTTCAGTCATGGGCCCCAAACTCTGGAACAATTTGCCCATCATCACTCAACAGGCCACCTCAGTCTCCTCTTTTACAAATCTCTGAAAAACTCGTTCAACACAGTGTGATCCGATTTAGATTTAGTATTTCATTCTTTCTGACTGAGTTTATGCTTTTTTTGTTATTTCCAAAAAGTTTCCAAAAAGCAGAATGGGGGGAAGATCTTTCAGTTATCAGGCTCCTCTCTTGTGGAACCAGCTTTCAGTTGAATGAAAGGCGGACACATTATCCACCTTAAACAGGTTCCTCTTGTAAATGAGTCATCCATGAGACCAACCTGTATAAATGACGGTTGAATGAATGAAAATGACAGAAGTGACAAGTCTAACAAGTTTACAAAAAAAAAAAAACCCCGTTTAGGCCCCGCCTACACTAACCCCGCCCCGTCGTCTCTGACCATCAGCCACGCCCCTCGGCTGCCCCTCCTCCTCCGGTCAGCCGGCTACATTCCCTGCTACTTTTCACCCTCGGAGACTCCAGCTATAAGCGACGCAGTGCGGGCAGACCTCGGAACAAAATGGTAAGAACCAGTCGGAGGAGGTCCCGGTGGTTGAATAGCGGTTCGGAGCACTCGGTTCGGTGGCCGTTTGGAGGCTGTGGCGCTCCAGAAATCGTTAACTCGACTCGTCGGGTAGCGTGTTGTTAGCTAGCATGGCTGCCGCTACGTTATTCCGCATACTCTGACTTTTATTCGGTGATTTAGAAACTCGGAAGAGGTTCTGGTGCCGGTATTTCCGTCCATATCGTTTTTAAAGCTTTATCAATAACACATGTATTAAGGTTTTTGGGTTTGGTTTCGGTGGGACCCATGCCGTGCTGGGGCCGGCCCTTCCCTCCGGCCGTGTGGCTCCGGGCGGCCATCTTACCTACGCCGTGGTCCTGTTGGGCCGGACACATCCGGTCTAACCGAACTGGTGGGCGATGAGAGCGTTTTGGTCAGGCTGGTTCCAGGAGCGTTGACTGAACGGCCCAGTTGAGGCCTCAAAGGCTGGAGTTTACCGTGTCAGCGTTTATTCAGGAGCCATCCAGTTTTAAACCGGGTTACAGTTGGCTCGGGTTAATTCATTAAATGCCGGGTTAGCTCGGGTTAATTCATTAAATTCCGGGTTAGCTCGGGTTAATTCATCAAATACCGGGTTAGCTCGGGTTAATTCATTAAATACCGGGTTACAGTTAGCTCGGGTTAATTCATTAAATACCAAGTTACAGTTAGCTCGGGTTAATTCATTAAATATCAAGTTAGGTCGGGTTAATTCATTAAAAATGTCAGGTTAACTCTGGTTAATTCATAAATTGCCATACAGTAAGCTCAGGTTAATTCATTAAATATCTGGTTACAGTTAGCTCGGGTTAATTCATTAAATACCAAGTTACAGTTATCGCAGGTTAATATATTAAATAACAGGTTACAGTAAGCTCTTGTCAATTCATTAAATTCCAGGTTACAGTTAGCTCGGGTTAATTCATTAAATGTCAGGTTACAGTAAGCTCGGGTTAATTCATTAAATGTCAGATTACAGTAAGCTCGGGTTAATTCATTAAATGTCAGGTTACAGTAAGCTCGGGTTAACTCATTAAATACCAGGTTGCTGTTGGCTCGGTTTAAGTCATTAAACACAAGGTTAGCTCAGGTTAATTGATTCATTACCAGGTTACAATTAGCTCAGGTTCATTCATTAAACGCCAGGTTATAGTTGGCTTGGTTTTTGTTCACTGGGGTTAACTAGTTAAATTTCATTCTACAGTTACTGGTTTAAAGTTGTCTTGGACACGTGTGGTTTTAGGTTCTTTTGTAGTTGCTGAGCGTGACATGTGATTTCTCTTGTTGTAGGCATCAGGTGTAACAGTGGACGATGAGGTCATCAAGGTCTTCAATGACATGAAGGTGAGGAAGTCTTCCACCCAGGACGAGGTGAAGAAGAGGAAGAAGGCGGTGCTGTTCTGTCTGAGCGAGGACAGGAAGAAGATCATCGTGGAGGAGGGGAAACAGATCCTGGTTGGAGACATCGGGGAGACCGTGGACGACCCCTACGGCACCTTTGTTAAGCTCCTCCCCCTCAACGACTGCAGATATGGCCTGTACGACGCCACCTACGAAACCAAGGAGTCCAAGAAAGAGGATCTGGTCTTCATCTTCTGGTACAGCACTGAAGTTTCTATGTCTAAAAAAAAGTCTGCTTTTTGGATTTTCTTAATATATTAAGTATGAAGAAACGTCTAAAAGTAAAAGATGAAAATCTTCTGTACGTGTTTATAAAAGGATGGATTAATACCTGGGTTTAAAGCATTAAACTTGTCAAGATATGCAGTTCAGCCCACAGTCCCTCCATACGCTGACAAAAAAAACCCAGTTACTCGCTGTAGTAGGTTTGACTGTAAGTCTATGCATTATTAACCCTTTACAATTCCTCACTGGCCCTAAAACATATAAAGTTAATTTTATTGTAAATGAGGAACATCATTTTGCCCAAAAGATGAACTTCAGCCGTGGTTTAAAGATCATAAATTAATTAGAGCCAAGCAGAAAATCAAGTACCGTACTGTTTTGATTTCTGCTCCAAATGATAACTTATGTGATGTAATCAATAAATTGCGTTTATTTAGCCACCTTCCACTTCGATTATTGAAGTATTTCAATTATTCGTTAAACATTAACTAATGATTTAAGTTACACAAACATTGATCTGTATACTTTGAAACCTTTTTGTAAGGAGTGCACAAAACATGCATAAAAACATAAAACCTTATTAATCAGGCTGCTGACCAGTAATTATCAAAGATGCTAACTTAATATTGAAAATGACAGAGACAAGCTATTGGGATTAGCATCTTTATGTCTGGAAGCTTAAACACAAATCTAACATTTGAATCTCTTTAGGGACTGCTAACTTTAAATATTTGCAGACCTATAATCTTCAGTGAAGAAAAGCTAAACGATGGAAAATAAATCCGCTTTGCTGCAACGTGCTTCTGCAGCAGGAAGCTACGGGAACTCTGCTGGGACAAACTGCAACTGCTGAATCTTACAACGGCAGCAGATTAGCAGAATCTATTTTTGACATTTGAGAATTGATTTGGGACCTTCCACGTTTGCGATGGATCTAAAAATAGGTCCTGACACCCCCCACCCCTTCGCTGCAGCCTGGCTGTGAGCCGTTCAGGTGGGGTGAGTCCACCGGGAGCGCTCGGAAAGTCACAGCCAGCACTGAGTTTTTAGCAGAATGTCTAAATGATGTGAACGACCAAATTAAAATGGAGGAGAGAGCCAACGTTAAACACGTGGGGGAGAGATGTTGGATTAAAAACTTTATGGTTTGTGTAAAAACAGACCTGTTGTAAAAAAAAAATAGTTTAGGTGAAATGTTTCTATAATCTGATCATAATCTCAGTTAGTCTGTGGACTTTGTGTTGAAGCAGCTGAATTTACTAAACAGTTTAAGTCATATTTCCTGTGATAATTCTAGTTGGGGTTAATTTTGTGTTTATATGTGAAGCTCTTTTAGAAAAATACTGTAAATGCACTTTATTGTCCTTGAAAACTGGAAACATTTTACTTATAAATGAATTGCAGGTCGTGTTGTTAGTGTTTTTCATTAAAAACGGGCAGCGCTTTGTTGCTGTTTGGATCTGAGAAGTGCAAGTTTGTGTCATACGTCTCCAGGAAATTGACTTGTCTAAATTTGACTGGAAAGGCCTGGAACTTCCCAGAAGTAACTGTGTGAAAAGATTTGTTAAAATACAAAAACCACAGTTCACATGAACTTTGGCTCAAGTTGTAAATCGGAACAGAAACGTAATTATAACCACGAACGGCCTTAAACATGAATTTTTCCTTCACCTTAAACTATTTATTCAAACGTAGGCTCCTGAATAAACCAAATAAAATCACTGCATTTCACTTCCATTATTAAACCTTTTGTTTTTATTTACCGTAACTACTTTTCATCTAGAAGGTGAAATATCCAGTATATGGAGAGGTTTTAACAAAAACATCAGTGTTTCAGTTTATTATAACACCCAGGACCTCAGTAAGGTAATTTAATAAAATCTGCCTGTCAGTTATGGGTTGAAGATAAAAGTGTTAGCTTTATAAAATTAAAAAAAAAAAAACTTGTTCCCTCCATGTGTCCACAGGGCTCCTGAGAATGCTCCTCTGAAGAGCAAGATGATCTACGCCAGCTCTAAAGATGCCATCAAAAAGAAGTTTACAGGTGAGGAGTGTTGTAATTTGAGTCCAGTTCAAGTGAACTGAGAGCTTCAAGAACCACAGACGAGGATCTCTGAGCGTGGCTGGATCAACGTGGTACCAGAGGCTCGGCTCGTAACACGCTGAGCTGATGGTTTCATTTTGTCTGTCAGAAGATGAACCGGGTCACTGATTCTGTTCTCGACTGCAACAAAATTCTTGTTGTCAAAGTCGTGTCTGAGATTCAAAACATTTTAAATAAAAATAGAAATAAAGGTTCACATGAAGTCGGGAGTAGAGTTTAACATTTTCTTTGGTGAATGTAATCACACACACTCAGTTATTTCTATTTAGACTTTATGAACGTGCATGGTTTTTAGTCCAAAACTGGCTGCTGCGAAACTGCAGTTAAACTCGTTTATCTTAAAGTAAGGATTGTGCTGCTCCATCAGAACCGTGTCGAGTTGAACCACGGGGCTCGGAGCCTCCACTGTAAAGTTGAGCGTTTTAGATCTTTGTCTCGACCTGGACTGCAGCTGTTTTGTTCTTTTATCTCGTGTGAGGAACGTTTGTTTCAGGATGTTCTTCTTCTTAACGTCAGAGTCAGAGAGTCTTTATTGTCATTTGCACCACATGTGGTACATGTGATGAAACGAAATTATGTACACAGG
>JARVGV010000673.1:23196700-23206764 GCA_031762435.1 Hypsolebias longignatus
GTCCACATGTCTACAGACAGACATCAGGTCCACATGTCTACAGACAGACATCAGGTCCACATGTCTACAGACAGACACCAGGTCCACATGTCTACAGACAGACATCAGGTCCACATGTCTACAGACAGACATCAGGTCCACATGTCTACAGACAGACAGACACCAGGTCCACCTGTCTACAGACAGACGGACACCAGGTCCACATGTCTACAGACAGACAGACGGACATCAGGTCCACATGTCTACAGACAGACGGACATCAGGTCCACATGTCTACAGACAGACAGTTGGACAACAGGTCAACATATACTAAGGGTGTCCAAAGACAAACAGGTGGACACCAAGTCGACATGTCCCCAGACTGACAGAAAGTGTCCTAAAGAAGTATGTCCTAAATTAATTTTCTTTCTATTTAATTTATGTCTCCTCCTAAAGGCATTTGTCCTCAGGGTCAACGTGTCTGTGGTGAAGATGCAGACCACAGACATTGGACTCATCACTGAAGCTGGCAGCGGATTGGTCAGACAGCCAAGAGAAAATGTGACATCATCTGATGTCATCAGGTAACTGAGCGAAACCTTTTCTCTGCTTCATCACTCCTCTTCCTATACCAGCTTGGAGAGACAGGGGACAAAAGGACAGGTCACAGTCCATCACAGGGACAGAGAGAGACAAACAACCATTCAAATCCACACCTAGGGACGACTGACATGACACCATCTGGTCGCCATGATGCCATTCTAATCAGGTCTCTCTTGTAAACGAGTCCGAGGCTCAATGAGACTAACCTGTATCACTAAAGGTTGAATGAGTCTGTCAATCAATCCAGTTGGTTTGTCAGCAACTGACCAATCAGCGATCGTAATTTGTCCCCAAGTGAAACGCCCCTTACCTGCAGGAACTGACCCTCTTTTCCTCCGACAACATTATCAGAGTTTTGCAGTCAGAGGGATTTTATGAAAAATCATCAGAAAAAAATGGATAAATGTTGTCAGCAGGGAACATGCAATTCAGACACACGTTACCCTGAGTGTTTAGAAGGTGAAATACCGTTTATTCCATTTCCAAACCCTAAACAAAGTTTGTAAAAATATAAAAGATGGACAAAGGCCTGCAGCCGACCTCATGAGCAGCTGATACAATGATCAACAGGAAATACCAAATGTTCATCTGTATGAAGGTAACTGCAGGTAAATCCTCCATTCTGTCATAATTACCTTGTATGCTTAATGGTTAAATGTTGTGCTTTGTTTTGTGTAGATATGTTGTAACTTCTGGTTGCAAAAGTTTAGTCTTTGTTTGCTCTTATCAGTTAAAACTAAACAGATTTTGCACAAAGCATTTATAGGTTGTGTAAAGTTTACACTCAGCACATAGCCTGCTGAATTTCAGTATAAATTATTGCCCAGTGTCGCTATGCAGCATGAAAACCTCTATTGCAGTAACTATTTTAAGTTATTACAGGTAGTATCTTTGAAAAATGTTTCTTGCCTGTCTTTTTTGCCTTAATGTTTGCTGATGAGGCAGAAATTCTCATGTAACGCCGTGAGCTTCACTACCTCCACCATTACAGCCATGTTGTTAGTTTGTCAGATAGCTCACCCTGGGTTACTTTTCCAAGGGGGTGGAGCGATCTTACCATTTGCGTCATGTCAATTTGGTTACCAATGAACCTAACATGCATGTCTTTGGTGGAAAGATAAAAGTGATCCACTGCACCTGTCCAAACCTGTGGGCCCGGTCTTACCTTGACCTTCACCATGCGTTTAACAGTCTTGATTTTGGCTTCACAGAAGGCTCCTCTGTACTTGGCGCTGACCTCCGTCCCCACGGTCAGGTAGGCAGGCTCATCTGCTGCCTGAAACACACACACACACACACATTAGCTGGAGCATGTATGGAACCAGAACCTGCTCTGCAGCACAAACCAGACCAGGTTTTATGCCAGTTTTACATGGTCTAATGCCGACGTATTTAACTGATCCTAACATCTACACACCAGGAAGACTCTGGTCCTCCAAACGGTTTCTCCTGGATGTCCTGAATTCCAGATTAAAACTTAAGGATTGTGTTTTAATCTTTTTAAGCATTGTTTTTACTTCAGCTTTTAATTTAAACTGAGCATGAGCACTAATTTTATCTATGACTGCAGTGCTCTATATGTACCTTTGCTTTTATTCCTATTTTTTTTGTTTTGTTTGGTTTGACAGTAAAGCACTTGCATAAGAAAAACAAAATTTCCAACCTGACAGTATATAGCTCCTTACAGAGTGACTTTAAATGTGCTGTTCCCATGTTTGTAACAAAGGAAGTGGTTCTGATGTTACACATGAACCTGTCTGTGCCACACAGCTTCATGTTGGTGGAAACATCCCGCACTCTCAATCAGTTTTCATAAAGTCAAAAATGGGCTTTATTGAACAGGGTGGAAGCTCAGATGAGTAGTTGCTGCTGTTTGTCCCAGTGGACTTCCTGTAGTTTCCTGTAGTAGAAACATGTTGCAGTAAATCTTTTCTGGTCTAAAAGCTGAAAAACTTATGTCTAAAACAGCTGAAGTTATCAGAACATGACCAACTTCAGTAACCACATTAAAACATTTGATTGTTTGTAAAGTTACAAGAATACCCACAGTGCTAACAACATTAGCGTCAAATCCAGCATTTCCAATTTTACAGTTACTGATGCGTACAATCGGGCACCACGTGCTAAAAAAGGTTCATAGCTACGTCGAGCATTCACGTTTGGCGCTCCAACTCTAGTTTTGTCCTTTACAACTGCTTTTCATTAACTTTTATATACAAACATATTTATAAGGTACTTTAGGTGCAAAATGTCCATTACTGCAGAGTTAGTTGATCATAACGTGTGGATCCACGGCGGCCATTGATAAAAGTGAATGCAAAGATGAAACATTAAAGAATAATTTCAAATATTGTTTTAGTCAGATAAAGAAGCCATAATCTGTGCTGGTAATAAATATTCACAAACAACAAATAAAACTTGATTAGATGTTAAAGAACCAGTAATATTACCAGTAAATCATAAATATATCTAGACCACAATGCATCAAAATAGATGAGTGGTACTTGAGCTAAATAAATGAAACGATTCAGATTTAGAAATGCAACAGTAACTGTTTTATAACTGCAGCGTGAGGAGCCTAAAGGCTCATCCATCACATCAGTTGTTTCAGGGGTTAATTTGTACATTTTCTTTAAATAAATACAGTTTTCATTGATGCTCTATGTTTCAGCTGATACAAAAATAATAAAGCAGCGAGTTTAGTAAATGTCTTATTTCCTGCACGTGTTGAGATCTTTGATGGAACCACTTGCCCGTTTCTTTTCGTAGAGCAGCGTTCTAAACGTTTCGAGCGACTCGATGCAACGAGTCGTTCAGCGGCTCTAACATTCAAGTTCTGACCGGTTCTCCAAGCAGAACTTTTATTTTACCTGTTACTGTCCTCAGGCAGGCGAAAGAGTTTCATTTAAAGCTGCTGCTGTTTTCAGTCGAGATGACAAGAAAATGGTTTTGGGCTGAAACCAGTGGTCCATCACTGGGACACGAGTCAGGTCCTACAGAACTGAAACTGGACCTAAACCTGTCCTAAGCTGCTGCCCTGGATCAAGGGCTGGGTTTGTGTGTCAGTACCAACACTCACCTTCATCTCCTCCGCTAGTCCAGGGAGTCCAGCTCGAAGGATCACTGAAAAACAGAACCACGGAGTTTGGGTTAGTCAAGAAGGTTCTTCAGAACTGCGATGGGTCAAAGAAGCTGGTTAGCCGGGCTAGAATTAAGTCAGAACCTTTATAGCTTTGTGGGTTCAGGCCAGAACCCTTTGGCGCTGAGCAGGTTGAGTTCAGAACCTTTGGGTCATTTCAGAGCTAACCACCTAGCCACGCGCTTGTGTTAGCTCGGGCATTCTTCGCTCCTCCTCCCCCTCCTTCAACCCGGATCAGTAAATATGTTCCGAACAGCCCGGACAAACTTAACTAGCGGCCTGAACGCGAGGTCCAGGTGAGTGCGGGCTCGGTGAACGGCTCGGTTCGGGTCTCAAAGCGGGAGCAGAACCGTCGTAGAGGAGCCCTTGACTTCCCGCTCCGCTCCCAGCGCCTCCGAGTCACGTCGCCATCACGGCTCGCCATGTCAGTTAGCTCGGCTAACTTTACCTCCATGTCCGCCCCCATCCAACCCGCCCGTCGCTGGGAGGGGAATCCGTTCCGAACAACCGAACCCCGACCCACAACAAAGTCCAAAGAGCGAGCGAACCGAGCGGGCTCCGCCGAGCTCGCTCCCCCCCGCGTCCGGAGCGACATTAGCTAGTTGGCTAAAACTAGCCAGTTGGTCATCACACGGCGATTTAAACAGGCAGAAACGAGCAGGTTCGACCCGAGACTGCGCGACCTGCCGCTCGGTTCCGAAGACGAGCGGAGTTTCACGCCACCGAACCGTGACACCCGACAGAGCTGGAGCTGCTGGGACGTTATTTATTTAATAAGCGGCTCTTCCACAAAGGCGCAGGAGCTTCACATTTCTTCACTGCCATTCAGTTCGCACAGCGCGGCTCGGTCGGGCGAAACATCCAGCCGCCCCTCCCCGCGCACATCTCCCGGCTCACCGGTCCGGAACGTGCCCCGCGTTGGTCGTGTCGTGGGAAAACGTTATTTCGAAAAGATTACCAAGGTTTATACTTACATTCACCGCCGCCGTTGCTTCCTCTCTTGCTCGGGCTGCGAAGCGATTCACGAACAACAAGCTGTTGAGCCCGGAGCTGGGTTTCCTGGCTCCTGATTGGCTGAGATGACAGCGGCAGTCATGAGCGAGGCGTCTGATTGGTGGAGCTTTTCTTCCATTTCCATTGGACGCGCGTAGGAGCGCCCGCTCTTTGGTTGAAACGAACACGGCGCCACGAGGGAAATGACGACAACCGATGGAGAATTGTCCAATCGGAGACGATTTAAAATGAAAGCGGAAAAAAGACACAAAGGAAGGCTGTGATTGGACGTGCGTGTTCCGTTTCCAGCAGCCCTGTGCTCTGATTGGCTGAGCGGGCTTCCTTGTTTGTCCCCACAGCGTGGGAAGTCCAGCCCCGCTACGTGCTGGGTATCTGCGCAATAAACTTCATACAAAAAAATCCGTTAATTTAACATGATTTTCGTTGAGATTTCAGTCGTTTCTACCAATATCCAAACACATTTATACAAAGTCTTGAAATCTGTCCAAAAATCGCGCGAAAAGATCCAATAACACCCCACTCTTGCTTGTTCTTGCGCTTATAGTGAATTAAAGCCATATAAACAAGTTTATTAATGTCTGATATGAGATCTGCTAGCTGGGATCAATGGAGAGGATGTTGGATCTTTAAAAAAAAAAAAACATATTTCAGTATTTTTAATACCCATGTAGTGTTTAATGTGCAGGGCTGTAAGGATGAGGAGGAAGAGCAACACTGGAGACACGAGCGGGATTGTGACGTCACACGTAGCAGTGACGGAGTTGGTAGTCATTCCTATCTTGCCATACATTCCAGGCTTCAGCGTGGAGGTAAACGCAAGTCTTGATTTATTTTAGGAATATTTCAGCTGAACTGCGCTTTTCTTTGAACCCTCCTGCTGCCCTTAGCCACAAGGCCTCATTTTGACCCAAGGGCAGCAGGAGGGTCAGTTCAGCTTTTTTTAAATTATTGTTGTTCCATAATAGAAAACCAAATTTTAAACCATTTAAGATTAACTAAACTTTATATACAATCGTACTGTCAACATTATAAATAAGGTGACAAAAACTTAGTCCGTCCATCTATCATCTGGTTCTGGACTCAGGCCTCGGGGGCAGCAGCTTGATCAGGGATTGTCCAGGAATCTCTTTCCACAGCCACCTCTTCTAGAAGGACCACAAGGCGTTCCCAGACCAGTTGAGAGACAGAGAGACCTCCCGTCCAGGGTCCATCTTGACCAGATGTCTGAACCTCCTCACCCCTCTCCTCTGGATGCGGAGGAGCAGCGGTTCTACTCTGAATCTTTCCCGGAGAGCTTAACTTCTCACCCAATCTCTAAGGGAGAGTCCAGCCACCCTTCAGAGAAAACAAGTGTTGAACTCCTGGATCCACAATCTTGTTCTTTCAGTCTACCCCAAGTTCAGGAGCAGAGGTGAGTGTAAGAACGTAGACGGACTGGTAAACAGAGCTTTGCCTTACAGCTCAGCTCCCTCTTCACCACAACAGACCGGCACAGAGTCCACAATACTGCAGACGCTGCATCAATCCATCTGTGGATCTCACACCATTCAACAAAACCCCGAGGTACTTGAACTCCTCCACTTGAGTCAGAACCTCAACCCCAACCTGGAGAGGATGGTCCACTCTTTACTGACTGCAGACCCTGGCTTCAGATGCAGAGGTGCTGATTCTCATCCCAGCTGCTTCACACTCGCATGTCAACTACTCCAGTGAGAGCTGAAGATCACAGCACGATGATGCCAACAGGACCACATCATCTGCAAATAGCAAATCCTGAGGCCACTGAACCTGAACTCATTAAAAAAATATATAAATTATGGATCATCTTCAATATTTCAGTAAATGCTCTTCTTTCTCCCAGTAAATCCCTGCTCAGTATTTGTGTTATGTATATTTTGTATTTACGTTATTCCTTTTTATATTTTCGAGTATATTCTGAGCAATAAAGTTTGTAAGAGAAAAAAAATAACGCAGGTCTTGGTGCTTTTTTGGCAGCTTGCATCAATAATTAAACTTAATTTCTTCATATATTTATATGACAAAAATATAAATAAAAACAAATACTGACTGACATAAAATCAGTTTTTATAGCCAAGGTGATTTTCAAAAACCCCATAAAGTGTCTTTTTATTATTGGATACATCTTGTGAATAAATCCTTACACCAAAGTGTTTTTCCTCCATACAATCATTTTTTTGTTCTAACCTAGAACCAGGAGTCCAGATAAATGAAGAACATGAGGTTCTGTTCCTGCCTTCAGCCTCAAACACGAGCCTGAAGAACAGGACAAACAGCCACTGATCTGGGAACAGCCTGCAGTTGTTGTTGAGCAGGAAGTGTCCATATTTGGACAAGAGGCGGAGCATATGATTAATAAAGTCAGAGATTTTAAGAAATCAGAGACATCTACTGAAACGAGGAGGAACGTGACACCGAGAGGAGCTACTTGCTGCACAACAACCAGCTGGGAGCTCGCTGGCTCAAATCTGTGCACAAAGTAGAATCATGTACTTTTCAGATTTAATGAAGTTCTGTGGATTCAAAGGCAAAAAGATTCCCTTTAAATCAGTGGTTTAGGAAGGTAAACACGTCCGGGTCCAAACTGTTCAACATGAACAAACCAACAGTGTCAGCAGTCATTTCTTTAAAAAAACTACGTTTATTACAACGTTTTATTAAATCTACATTTAGCTGCTGGACAAAGAAGATCAAAGATTTTATTGATAATTTGTTTTATTCATTCCTGACAAAAACAAGAAATAAATCCAACAAGTTTATAAAAATCTAACATAAATACGCAGATGAAATGGTACCTGAACAGGTTTTACAGATCAGGTTCCTGGACTCTGCTCTGGAGCTGCAGGACCTTCATGGTGTGAGGTCAGGTGTCGGAGCTCTGACTCAAGATGAAACTAAAACAGAACAAGTTCAGTCCTTCTTCTGGAGACCGCGGTCCAGCTGGAACAAGACTAGGAGCAGTTCAGCGAGGCGGACCCAGCAGTCCGGCTTTTGCAGCGAGAGCTTCGTTCTGCTGAATGTGGTACTCCTGGAAGCGCATGGAGATCCTCTGGGTCATCTTCAGGTACTTCTGCAGGCAGGACTCAGAGCAGCTGGACTGGAACCACATGAACAACAACAGAACCGGATCATGTGACGATGACAGACACTGAATAATAACTTGTTTGGTTCCCCCTTAAAACAGGTCCAAAGACCTCGGTCCAAACTGGAGCCAAACATTTTCTTTCAGTTAAGAGATTCACTAAAATCACATTTAATAATTTTATAAGTAAAATAATTTTAGCTTGTTATAACTGTATTAAACTGTGTTATAACTGCATTAAAAACAGTTATAACAATTAACTGCATTTAAGTGTATTAAACTGTGTGACAACTGCATAATAAGAAAATTTTAACATTAGAACTGCATATAACATTTTATACCTATGTTATCACTGCTTTGTACTCAAATTAAACCATGTCATAACAGTGTGAAATAACGTAATGCCACATTAAAATATGTGAAACTGGTGGAAAGCCTGTTATAACTGCATTAAACGATGGAGTATTCTTGTTAAACCATATTATTACCAGTGTGAAATCAAGTTATAACTGTAGCAAGACGTGTTACAACCACATTTTAACCATGATAGACCTGTATAAAATCATGTCATAACAATAACAAATAAAATGTTAAACCTGCAGTAAGTTACGTTATATTGCATTAAAATGTTACAACTGAGGAAAGCCATGCATTAAACTGTTATAATCATGTTAAACTCTGTTATACCAGTGCAAAGTCTTATTGAAGCCTAAAATAAGTGTAGCTTTATTATCATTGATTGAGGAATATCTCATTCTGTGCATAATGTTCAGGGAAAAAAAATCACATATCTGAAGTTGACTGCAGATGATTCAGCTGAAATGCTAAACTAGCGTTAGCTCGCCCTTTGTTCGGAACAGACTAATTGCTTGAGTCGGCACATCTTCTTATGGTCAATTGTTCCAAAAGAAACCTACAGGAAGCTGCTGACGGGCAAAACTGTCGAAAATTACAAAAAGAAGATGTGAAAAACACTTAAATTAAAATCTCCCCTGCTCTAAAAGCTGATCTGCTGTTTGTAACTCTGATCCGACATCATCGCAGGGTTCATCCTGTTTCGTTTACCTCCTCTGGCTTCACGTCTCTCCCGGTGAAATCTTTGACGCAGTCCATGAAACAGTTCTCTGTCACCTTGTTGTACGTTCCCAGAAACTCTTTGAACTGAAACAGGAAACAGACTCTTCACTGAACAGCTTCATGCAGGTGACAACAAACATTTAAACCGAGTCACTTCAGAAACCGTGAAACAACTTCTGGACTTTAATGTTTTCGTCTGAGTACCGGTATGTCAGAGAAATTTTAATGACACTCTCAGACGCCACTAGATTACTGGAGGCAAGATGGCCGCCACAGCCAACTGACCTGAAACACAAAAATGGCTAACATTCTGTCTGTAAACAAAATTTCTTGTTAACAATTGGATACATTTCAATAAAACTTTAAGTAAATTAAATTTTAGAACAAACATATTTCAAGATGGCCGCCACAGCCAACATATTTAAGAAAACAATAATGACTGTATCCTGATGTATTAGCAATAATCCAGGTAGAAAAATCTAGCAAGGTTGAGTCAGGTCCTCTAGAGATTCCTGTTGAAACGTTTCGTCTTTTGTACTAAAGACCTTCAGTCTGAGGAGCTGCAACAAACGGTCTTATAAACAGCACCTTCTCATAGTGGATTGACAAGTTTGTTTTCGACATCCAGAACTAGTGGTCATGATAAAGTAGGCCCATCAGTCTAACAACTGGTCGTTAGTGCCCTGATGACTTCACATGGGGCTGAGTGATACTAGCAATAACGACATTGTAAGAGGGGGACAGTTGGACACAGAGGCTCTGCCCCTGTTTAATGATGGACAGGTTCTTTTCACAAAGATGGCCTCCTTTACTCTCCTCTCAAACCAACGGTCCTCTGTATCAAGGATGTGAACATCTTCATCCCTGCTGCTGCTGGCCTGGAGATGAGTGTAGACCACAGACTCCTGGCCTGATGATGTTGCTCCTCTGTCCTGGGCCATCCTTCCAGTGGTCGTTCCGTATGTTGTGGGAGTTTCAGAGAAACTGAGACGTTTATTTTCTAAACATGATGCCCCAGTGGCTTTTAAACCCCAAAATACATTACGGCAAGAAGTGGTCCATCCCAAAAATCCAGTCCCCCCCCCCCCGGCACAAACGGCAATATTGTGTATGCTGTTCAGTGACAGGAGGGCTTTGATCACTTCAAATACA
>JARVGV010000673.1:23227093-23240750 GCA_031762435.1 Hypsolebias longignatus
AAGAAAACACCAACTAAAAATACACTAAGCACTAACATCATAGAATAACACTACTCCACCAGCAGCACGAACATGAGTTTGTATGAGCAGATGAACACAACAACATGATCAGATCAGCAGCAGCATGAAACAGATCAGCAGCAACATGAAACAAATCAGCAGCAACAAGGCCGTTTTAAGGCCGTATCTGTTCATTGACAACACTAATGGGCCTTCATGAGGAACCTTCTCAGGCTGCAGATGTGCTTTTACCACAAGCCAGGCATACAGCTCACAAAGTTTTGTTGTATAAACTATTGTTTAAAAGTTTTTCCTTGCTGTGTTGATGTCTCTTGTACTCGTTCTAGAAGAAGTAGAGATTGGCAGTAAGTGCTGATAACAATGAGACAATAATGCTATTTTTGACGCTTGCTTGTAGATAACTGCTTCAGGTTGGTCTGTTAGAGCAAAGAGGCTTTCAAGGATGAAGGCAACAGCCCTTAAACACAGGCTGATAGACTGCATCAAGGCTCAACATAAGATAAATGGACAGGACATGAACTGGTAAACCAATGCAAACCCCAGTGGTGTAGAAAGTACTCAAGCACGGTTTTAAAGTCAGTGTAAAAATAAACAGACAAAAATGTACTCTAGTAAAAGTAGAATTACCACATTCACTTTTTACTTACGTAAATGTAAATAAGTACTTCCTTTTAAAAATACTTCAAGTATTAAAAGTAAAAGTACTTGCTGAAAGTATTAACTAATACAATGCTCTACATCATTAAGTGTGCCTACCATATGTACTTTGTATACCTGTATTTTCTGTAGTTTTGAGCCATTTTAGTGAACAATGCTGCAGATTATACATGTTTTTAATTGTGTTTACTCTGTGACAGTTCACACTTCAGCTCGTGATTCTGTGTGTCAGAATTTCAGAGGTGAGTTAATGACATTAAGTAAAATAAGAAAGAGGAATGATTGTACCTTTGAAAGTTCTTATTTAACACAAAGCAAAATCATTGTGTCATGTTAACTGCAGTGAACGCGTTTAAGTAAAAGTTGTCTGCCTGAAAAAAGGAGCATTAGACCTAACAAAAGAACATCTGATCATTTCAACTCCAGTTTGTCATCAACTCTAGTTAAAATACTGTCTAGTCAACCTTGTAATAGGTCAATAGTGAACAATATTTTAACTTCCTGAGTCTGACACCATTTTCTAAACTTGGACCCGAGTATTGAGTCATTTGGAGACATCTCTTGTCTCCTAACATCCATGAACTGACACATTTCAATATTGCTGTAAGAATTTCTTGTTCAAGTTCAGAAGAAGTTGTTTTTCAAGATTTTTGAGTCCAGTCTGTCTCTTTTGGGAGAGAGAATCTGTCCTGCTGAACTGAACAGTCTTTCAATAGTCTTTCAATAATCTTTCAAAAAATCTTTCAATAAGGTCATGGGTGGTGTGTATCTTCTGTCTGACTCTCCACAGTGGAATTCATTTTGGGTGTGTTAGTGGTGCTGTGGGTGCGCCCAGCTCAATGATGTATATACTAGAACATACATCATTGGTCCAGCTCTTCTTGAAGGCAGGTCTAACTTTATCTGTCCACTTTGCAGTGATTCAATGGACCAACTCTCTCGACATCAGTTACTTTCAAACTAACGAACAAATAAATAAAAAAAACACGACGTGAATGTAACTTGTAACTCAACACATATAGAAATGTGGTGTAGTAGAAAGTACAGATACTTCATGTGAAATGTTGTGGAGTAAAAGTTGAAAGTACCCACATGTAACTCTACTTAAGTAAAGTACAGATACATGATGAATTTACTAAAGTGCATTAACAAAGTACTTGTAATTAGTTACGTTCCACCATTGTTTGTGAGTAGAACCTTCTGCTCTGCTCCACAGCAGGAGGTGAGTGATGCTGGGGAGCAAGCTGTGGTGTTGGATGGAGGTCCGTCTCCTGCTCCGGTTCTGTACCAAGGTCCAGTCTTTCCTCCAGGAGCCCTCTCCTACCACCATGACCACGACCCGATTCCTGTTCTGGGCAGCAGCCAGCAGCAGCAGGAGGTCTTGGAGAACCGTCTGGTGGAATGGTGAGAGCCCGCTCTGAATCGGACAGACCCTGTTAGTCCTGCTTGGTTCTGATAGAGTTCTGTATGTTCAGGGTGGAGCAGCAACTCATGTCCAGGATGATTTCTGAGCTCTACCAGCCTCCTCTCTCTGACCCCGCCCACAATCAGCAAACTGACCAATCAGGGCTCGAGGAGCGGAGCCTCACCTCAGACATAGGTGAAAAGACCAGACCGTCACTTTATCACCTTCTGTCCATCATCTCCTCCTCAAACACCTCCTCTTTTCTCCTCTCTGTGTGCAGTGGAGGCAGCAGGAGGTGCAGGACTGCAGCTCTTTGTGGACTCTAATGTTCCTGTGGATTCAGAACTAATCAGGCACCTGGTTAATGAGGTTCTGACTGAGACTGTGGCCCAGATTTTGGGTCAGAGAAACGTTTCAGATGCTGGACAACAACCAGTACCGGAAGCACCAGAACCAGAACGTGGAACCAGTGAGGAGGTACAGAACCCGTCCCCACCGTGTGTTAGCTTCCAGTTCCTCCCTGTGTGTTTTACAGATTGAGTTATCTTCCAGCAGAAACTGGGTCCAGTGGTCCTCACACCAGTACCAACACCGCAGCCCAGTGAGACCCAGAACAGCAGGGAGACCACACCAGTGACCACTCCACCTCCATCACCACCATCCACCCGGTTGAGCGCGCACCCTCCTGCGCCACCCGCAGCTCCAGGTCTGTAGCCTCCTGAGCCAATCACAGCTCCAGTATTAAAACCCCTCCTTTAAACGATCAGTTGTCAAGTCCTGCTGCTGAATCTGAGATTATAATCTGATTTTAATCTCATTTATACTTGTTCTGATCTAAAGTCAGTCTGATTCTAATCCTTTCTGTCTGCATTACCTCAGAGCCTGTAGCTACACCAGCCTCCACCCCAGAGCCCCATATCATAGAGAGAAGCCCACCCACTGCTCATCAGACTCCGCCCCCTCTCACCTGGGAAGATGCTGAGCTCCCCTTGGAGGAGGAGAGACCAGAGGAACACCTGGATCCAGAAACACAGCCTCTGTACGTCCACAGACACACACCAGTCTCTGTGGGAGAGTTTATTAAAAACAATCTGCTCCTTCTGCTCCAACAGGATCATGTCAGTAGCCGAGGAGGAGCCTCCTGTCTGCTCTCCCCAGCCGCCGCCGCCTTCTCCTCCCCCTCCCCCCGAGTCCGTTGAACCTGAACCTGGACCCCACTGCAGCTCCTCAGAAGACCTGAGCTCCAGCAGCCCCAGCAGCTCCACGGTGACGGCAGAGACCGAAGCAGCTCTGAAGCACATCTCTGAGGGAGAACTTCTGATCAGCGTGAGCCATTTGGCTCCTCCCACAGGTACCATTATCATCTTCATCATCATGATCATCGTCTTCATTAGCATGTACTTCTGATCAGGACTTCTTCAGACCCGCCATAGTCTGTTTTTTTTTTTTTTTTCATAATGTTAGGACCAGGCATAAATATAGATGGTGCAGGTTTATTACATTTATTTTATTTTGTAGGGTTAAAGACATTTTATTAGGCGTGGATCATTTTCATTTCTATTAATAATAAATATTTTTATGCTTTCTTTTCACCAACCTGAATAGTTTTAAGCTGTGTTTTTCTGAATCCTGGCTGTTAAGCTGGTAAATTAAGAGATTTATTTTGTCATATTTGTTCTTTAAAATGAAGCAGCTGATTCTGGATCCTCCAGAGGTTCTGATTCCAGATGTTTGTTGGAGTTTTATTGACTCTGTGTCTGTGTCTGTCAGAGGACGAGGCCGTCTGCAGTTTCTCCAGCTCCCTGCAGGAGCTGCAGGAAATGGTGAGGAAGCACATCCTGTTACATCACTGCTGGTTCGGACCACTTCTTGTCATGATGATTTCCTTTTCTTCTCACTTCCTGTTCTGGTAACTTGTAGTTCTGTTCAAGTTCTGTTCGCTGTCTTTCCTGCTCATTTTCTGCTCTCTTCCTGTCCTGATCATCTCATTTTCTGTTCTGCTCACTTCCCTTTCTTCTCACTTCCTGCCTTAATTGTTTCATGTCATAATCACTTCCTGTTCTAAAAGTTTCCTATCATGATCACTTCCTGTTCTAAAAGTTTCCTATCATGATCACTCCTGTTGTTTCAATTTCCTGTCTTGATCACTTCCTTTCTTCTCACTTCCTGTCCTAATCAGTTTCTGTCCTATTCACTTCCTGTTCTGCTAGTTTTATATCATACTCACTTCCTGGCCTGATCACTTCCTGTTCTACTCACATTCTGTTTTTCCTCACTTCCTGGCCTGATCACTTCCTGTTCTACTCACATTCTGTTTTTCCTCACTTCCTGTCCTGATCACTGATTTTTTTTTAACTTCCTGTCTTGAAAACTTACTTTCTTCTTTGTCCCTGTCCTAAATGTTTCCTTTCTTAATCATTTTTGTCCTGATCACTTCCTGTTCAGATCGCTTCCTGTTTGTTTTTGATATTAATTTGAGTTTTATTTTATTTCTTCATACATTTTTTTGTTTGTTTACTTCAGATGACTCAGTTTACACACAGTAATGTTGATAAACTACATATTTAAAAGTTTTTACAGAGTAAACACAGAACCTTCCTGTGGGAACCGAGTCTGGTCTTGTCGCCAACTTTTAGGGATCCCATCAGACAAAGAACAGATATTTTTAGTTCCTCCGTGTAAATGTGTTTGAAGTTAACTTAAGAGGCCCCTCTGTCTGTCTCACCCTCCAGGACTTCGATCCGCCCGCTTACGAAGAGGTCAGAGGTCGTAACCTCCTGCTGACCCTGTTGACCAAGATGGATCAAAATGTCACTCACAGAGGAGAGAGGCTGCAGCCTGAGGTGAGTTTTTCACTTAGGACTGGAAACTTTCCCTCAGCTTCTCTAAAACTAAAAACATTTTTTTATATATTACCTTATATATTACCTTTTATTATATAAAAGTTTCTAAAAATGAAGCAGATATTTATTTTCTCAGGAATCAGACTTCAAGCCACTGGTGGTCGACAACTTTAATGATGCTTCTTCATGTTTATGCAGTAACACTTGGTGACCTCTGACCTTCTGTGTCTTCAGGGTTCCTGGGGGAGGGAGGAGGAGGATGATGTGAGTGTCGGGGAGGTCAGAGAATACGAGGCCACAGATCCGGTTCGATGGGATCCGACCTGCTCTAACGGGCAGTTCAGTAAAGCAGCAGGTACACAGAAGACGTCTGCAAACAGTTCTGATTCTGTCTCTCTGACTGTCTTGCATTTTGGGTAATGTAGTTGTTTCACCAGCATGTATGTGAGAGGAAAAATGAAAGAGGTGACTAAAAATCAAAGTTTCAGGTCTTCCTACTTTCAAAAGTTATTCCAAACAATTACAAAAGGTTGACAGTTAATGCATCACAGTGGTCAGTAAACACATCATTGGTCAGTAAACACATCACTGATCCTGCCTAGATCAGACCACACACTTCAGCAAGTGATGGACTGTACAGATCAGGCACGCGTAGCACAGCATGTCAAATCCAAGACTCGACAACAAAACAAGTTTAACTCATTAATAACTCGTCAACTCCATCACAATCCCAATAATAACACATTCAGTGTAAGACAACACTCCGGTACACAGTTATATGCCAGGGAGTCAGAAAAGTGGGTGAAGAATTTATCTGACAGACAGCTCACCCAACCTGTAGTCAGTAAACACATCACTGCAGTCAGTAAAATTATCACTGGTCAGTAAGCACATCATTGTGGTCAGTAAACACATCACTGTAGTCAGTAAAATTATCACTGGTCAGTAAGCACATCATTGTGGTCAGTAAACACATCACTGTAGTCAGTAAACACATCACTGGTCAGTAAACACATCACTGGTCAGTAAACACATCACTGTAGTCAGTAAAATTATCACTGGACAGTAAGCACATCATTGTGGACAGTAAACACATCACTGGTGGTCAGTAAGAGCATCACTGTAGTCAGTAAACATATCACTGGTCAGTAAACACATCACTGTAGTCAGTAAACACATTGCTGTGGTCAGTAAATGCCTCACTGGTTAGTAAATGTGGACTCATGAGGGTTTTTCTTTTTTCTCGTTTGAGGTAAAGTCTGTTTCTTTGTATTTTTAGTTTTCCTAGACTGAACGTTTCATCGAGCTGCAGCAAAGCTGCATTGTTGTTGTGTTGCCGTGGAAACAGAGAGCGAGCAAGGCCGCAGCACAGTTTCAATCAATTTCTTTCTTCAGGCAGAAAGCAGCATTTTACCTGTCTGTGTGTCTGTTTTCTTTTCATGGTGTGTTTTGTTCAGATGTTCCGTCATCTTTTCTTTTTAAAGATGGACACATTAAGTCACGTTCAGCAGAAACTGAGGTCAGCCGTTAGAGGCTCTCTGAGCAGACCCGAGTGTTTCCACCTCCCTTGGTGTTCAGTCTAACCTTCACTTCGCTCATCACACCCAGCTCCTTGAGCTAATCTGTGAAAGCATCTCTTTATTTTCCCTCTGTGCCCCTGCACCCCTTCAAGCTGCTGGACTGGATCTGAACATTGCACTGATTTTTCTGAGAGTAGAAAGAGCTGGAACGTTTGATAGAAACATCTGGGTGTTCTCCTCATCCAGGAACCTTGAGAAACACAACAGCTTACAACGAAAGAAAAATGTTTTTATTAAATAATTTAGTACCAAAAAAAAAGTGATAAATGTGAGAAGGAAGCTGAAGCCTTTCACAAATACCAATGTTTCCAGGAACAGACAGCAGCAGACTTGATGTGTCTGAGTCCCTCAAATACTGGACTCTAATCCAAACTGTAGATCTCAGTGGTCCTGAGGGAATTTACCAGGTCAGTAAGGCTCAGATGGGTTCTGGGTAAAGAACCAATTAAGGCTTTAAGGTGAGCAGGAATATTTTAAAATCAATAACAGGCAGATGAGACTGTTGGGTCTGAGTCCGTCTGCAAAATTCTGATCACAGTCAAACTATTTTTCATACCTACTTTAAATAAGATCATCCTGAATTTAAGACCAGTAACAAAGTCCTCAGGGCTGGAGGAATTTTATATAACATGTATAACAGTGGTAGCACTAACCCGGTAATTTGCTGGAACCAGCATGTTCATGAAGAACAGAAGGAGACCAAAGACTCATCCCAGTGGAACGCCACAAGTTAATTGTTCTACAAAGTGAATTATGGGTTCACAAGCAAATTCTTACCTTTGATTTGAGTCACAGGAAACTTAATTTTTTTTTTATGAAAACATCCAGACTGTTGTAAATAAATTTAGACTGTTTGTTTGAAAAGCAGGACAGCAGGAGAAAGAGGAGAAACAGGGAGGAGCCTTGAAGATGGACACCTTCTTGCCAACCATCAGACCCCAGGAGGACCAGGAGGAACAGGAAGGGAGGGAGTGCCCCAGTGCTGCAGCAGATACAGACTCCTCCACCAGCGATGTCTTCTGATCAAACAGGACAGATGTTTGGTCTCATCTCTGGTCAGCCAGATACACTTCCTGTCACCTGAGACTTCCTGTCTCATGTTACTTCCTGTTTCCTGTGACCATCTGTTCAGGATGAAGCAAAACGGCTTCTTGTAGTAAAACTTTCGCATAACTTCTTCACCTCAGGCATTATTTGTAGATGAATTCATTTTATCTGATTAAAATGAAGAGAATTAAATAATTATTGAACATGTGATGTTTTTATTTGCTTGACCAAAGGCGGACAGGTTATGGTACGGTCTCCGTCTGTCTTGTCCCCATAACTTCTGATCCGCTCAAGCTAATTTAATGAAACTTCATACACATATACATCATCACATGAAAGTTGCAATGATTTGTAAAATGTACATAAAAGCTAAACACAAGGCTTTAAAAATTCCATAAACTCATATTTTGTTCACAATGGCTCATATAAACAAATGATTAAACTAGTGAAGTTCACCATTTTAGGAACAAATGTGAGAAGCCTCCCCTCTTCTTAACGTTGTAGACCCACACTGAAGTCAACTGTGACATAAAGAACAGGAAGTTCACCTTCACAATAAAAGCACAAAGCTAGAGGTAAAATAGTTTCTGGTTCAAGCAAAACTCAGTCTGATGTTGGAACCCATCCATCCATCCATTGTGTTCTGCTTATTCCGAAGTCGAGTCGTGGGGGCAGCATCTTGAGCAGGGAGACCCAGACATCTCTTTCCACATCTACCTCTTCCAGTTCTTCTGGGAGGATTCCAAGGTGTTCCCAGGCCAACAGAGAGACATAGTTTCTCCAGCATGTCCTGGGTCTTCCCCGGGGTCTCCTCCCAGAAATTCTGTCCATAAAAGTTATGAACAAAGTCGGTGACAACAGGCAGCACTTGCAGAGTCCAACTCCCCCCCTGAAGGGTTGTAACTTACTGCCGGCAATGCGAACAAAACTCTCACACCGCTTGTAGGGACTGAATAGCCCATAACAACAGGCCCCCAATCCCATACTCATGGAGCACCCCCCACAGTGTACTCCGAGGAACGCAGTTGAATGCCTTCTCCAAGACGGCAAAGCACATGTAGACTGAATGGGCAAACTCCCATGACCTCTCAAGGACCTTGAGGGTAAAGAGCTGATCCAGTGTTCCACGGCCAGGACGGAACTCACATTGTTCCTCCTGGATCTGAGGTTCGACCAACGATCGGACTCGCTTCTCCAGTACCCCTGAATAGACCTTACCAGGAAGGTCTAGGAGAGTGATTCCCCTGTAATTGGAGCACACCCTCCTATCCCCCTTTTTGAAGAGGGGAACCACCACCCCAGTCTGCCAATCCAGTGGCACTGCCCCCGAGGTACACGTGATGTTGCAAAGGCGTGTCAACCAAGACAGTCCCACAACATCCACAGCCTTAAGGAAATCAGGGTGAATCTCATCAACCCCCGGAGCCCTGCTGCCGTGGAGCTTTTTAACTACTTCAGTCATCTCAGCTGCAGTTATGGACAGACCAACCCCAAATTCCCCTGACTCAGCTTCCTTCATCTGAACACTCGCTTATTACCTTCTGAAATGTTTTTGTTCTCCAATGTGTTGGGCTTTAAATAAAATATTCAAACTAAATCAAAACGTGATTTCACCAGGAATAGTTTTCTGTGACTGTTGGAAGTGGTACATTGCACAATACTAAATGACAACACTTGAAATGCTTGAAACAAATTGCTTTTTTAAATGGAGGTTTCCTGTGCTTTCTGTATTATTTTCAGCTGCGTGTGAACCAGGATGAACCTGTGGAAGAATATCTGGCCAGTCTAGAGGAGGCCCAAGCTGGAGCTGAAGAACAAACATGTCTGGGAGTACTTTTAGGACCTGGTTTACCCTGCAAGGAGCAGATGAGAGCCAACGTCATCAATGAAATCATGAGCACAGAGCAGGATTACATCAAGCACCTGAAAGACATTTGTGAGGTCTGAGCTAAGGCACAATTTAGATTTTGTCATGTTTAGTAAAACTTAACCATGAAATGTATTTTTCTGTTAGCGTGAAGTGTCCTATTTATCTGTAAACTAGAAGAGGACTTGATGACAGATGTTACTCCCAAGTTTTATGAACATTTCTAAAAGCAAAAATCTAAAGCGTGAACGACTCTTTACCAGATGAATACTGTGGCAGTTTGGAGTTTGCAGTAATCCCTTGTTTATCGTGGACTTTAGGGACCACGCCCCCTGTGAAAAGTGAAAAACTGCAAAGTAGGGATACAGTAGTCCAAGTGCAAGTAAACTTTATTGTTATTACCATCTCGTGGTACTTGAAATGGAACAAAATTATGTACACAAGTAGTAGTAGTAGTAAGTAAGTTTATTTTAATATTTACTGTAGTAGGTGTAAGTAGTATTTTATTTTAGTATTTATATACAGCATATACAGAGTTGAGATTTAGAAATCCTTCCCACACTCTTGCAATGTTCTAAACTCTTAAACCTACAAATTTTAACAACAAACTTATATGGAGCTACTAAGATGCACTTACTAGCTCTGCAGAACAGTAACTCTCGTTCTGGTCCGACTCAGTTCTGTCCTGACTCGGTTCGTTTCTGCAGACTACCCTGCAGCGATGAAGCCCACAAAGCAGTCCTCTAAACTCTTAAACCTACTAATTTTAACAACATACTTGTATGTAGCTACTAAATTTTACTTTCAAGGGCTCTGCAGAAAAACAGCAGCTGGTTCCGTCTGACCCAATAGATGAAATGTCCCAGTGCAGCATGACTGAAGTCCACTGCCCCGTCCAGCTTGATGTGTGCATACTGCTGCTCCAGGAGCAAGGCTGCCCAGGATTTAGTCCACCACCTCTGACTTGGTCTGGACCAGCACCACACAACCAGAACCAGGCTGAACCCAGCAGCTGTCTGTCATCTGCAGCTTCCAGGATCTGGGTCACACTGAGTCCAGATCATCTTCAGCCCAGCTACTCAGCAGTGGATACAACTTGAAGGACAAGTTCATCTTCAGAAATATTTGTGACTTTCCTCCCAGTTTTATGAGCTTATCTTTACAGTAATTCTGATTTTGTGTCGCAAAACTTTCCTTCCATTTGCAGAAAACAGCAGTTGGAAACAGTGTTGACTTCTGGAAAGTGAACTGATGGCTTCTGGGGAACGTAGTTCTTTAGACTGGCAAAACAGTGAGGGCTTAATGAAAGAAAACTACAAAATGGCGGGACATTGTTTTAAATATTGTGCACAGTACTGTATGTCCACAAACCATGATAGAGCGAGTCTGCTAAAGTCGAACCACGTAGTAGCAGGAGACTACTGTATTGTCCCCTGTTGTAGCGCGAAAAGGGGCAACTGGAAATACCTTCGTCATCCATTGGTCCGTGTTGTTTGCATGATAACTTGAAAAATAAGTGAAGTACCGACTTCCATTTTGGTGTATTGCTGCATTTATACATAAGAAAGATTCTTGTCAAATATTGGGTTGCCATATCAAAATCCAAGATGGCCTCCACTGCTGTATACATGTATATGCACCTCACTTATTCCACATTCTGTTATCCATCCATCCATTATCTTTACCCACTTCTTCCTTTTTGGTTCGCGGGGCTCTCTGATGCCCATGTCCAGCTATCACGGTGCACGAGACGAGGTACACCCTGTACAGGTCTCCAGTCCATCACAGGGCCACACAGAGACAAACGAGACAAACAACCCTTCAGGCTCTCACTCACACCTAGGGACAATTTAGAGCTACATATCAGTCTAACATGCATGTTTTTGGTCTGTGGGAGAAAACCAAAATACCCAGAGGAAACTCATGCATGCACGGAGAGAACATGCAAACTCCACCCAGAAAGGCCCCTGGACTGGGATTTGAACTGGGGCAATCTGCTCGCTGAGAGGCAGCAGCTCTAACAACTGCACCACCGTACTGCTCCACATTCTGTTATGTTACAACTTTATTCCATATTGTATTACATTAATTCTTTCCTCAAAATTTCTACATGCAATACCCCATTATGACAATGTGAAACAAGATTGTTTGAAATGTGTTTGAGTAAGTATTCACAGGCTTTGCTTAATATTTTTTTTATCCACCTTTGGCAGCAATTCCATCCTCAAATATTTTTGAATATGATGCTCCAAGCTGAGCTCAACTATCTTTAGGCAGTTTGTCCCATTCTTCTCTGCTGCAAAATGGATATTACTAAGCCAATGTGACAGATATTAAGCTAAAACTGTCTGTAGTAATTGCTGACTCTCATCACCAGTACATACTGTATTCCAAGCACTAATAACTGAAGAATATTTTTATTTTTTTTTTTTTGGCATTTATTGGTGACATGAGCCACTACAGCTAATTCATCTTAGCAAAGACAAACACATCTTTAATTCAGGTAATTTTATAGACAATGAGCTAAATTTGGTGATAAAAGCTGGTTAATCCTAAAAATGTATTGTACATCATGCATGGAAAGATTATGTCATATCTGGCTATATTATATGTGATCAAGCATAACATCCTCCACAGTCCAAACTCATACATGCTAGGCTCATTGGTGAGTCTAAAAATTCCATTAGTGTGATGTGCACATGCACAGTTAGTGAAACGGGATGGACCAATGTGAATGGAGGTCCAGTGTGTTCTGACTCTTTTTGTTCTCCTTGTTTTGCTCAGGGTTACATCAAACAGTGTCGTAAGAGGACAGATATGTTCACGGAAGAGCATGTCCGTACAATCTTTGGCAACATAGAAGAGATCTACCGATTCCAGAGGAGGTTTCTGAAAGGCCTGGAGAAAAAGTTCAACAAGGAGCAGCCCCACCTCAGCGAGATCGGCTGCTGTTTCCTTGAACATGTGAGCTGATTTGTTGAACAGAAAACATCATCAATCTGGAGACTGACAGAAAGCATGGAATTTATTTTTACATTATGCTGTCCCAGGAATTTTAATAAATGAAAAATTACTATAAAAAGTGTAGCAACCAAGTCCCGTATGCACTGTATACTTACTTACCTGGTACATAGTGAATATAAACCATGTACTTATATGGTACTTACCTGGTACCCATGGGGTATGTACTTACCTGTTACACATGGGATATATACTTACCTGGTACCCATGCAGTACATACTTACTTGGTGCCCATGGAATGTGTATAAGGTACATATGCGGTATGCATGGAGTATGTATGGGGTACGTAATGAAGACAGAAATGGTAACTACTGGGTAAATACCTTATGCCTTGGAGGTATATATACAATATATAAAGTATATATACAGTATACATACTGTATACAGGTAGTCCTTGGTTTACGGCGTTCTTGGTTTACGGCGTTTCACGTTTATGGCTCCGCCCCCAGTGACGTCATCGCGCCGTACGTTGCCTTTTTTATGCAGCATTTTATATTTTTTGGGGTTTTTTTTGTTAACTAACTGCTTGGAAACACATTTAAAAACATTAAAACAGCCGTTCGAAGTTTTTTACATTGAAAACACGTGTTTAAAAAGACGTTGCCGATCGCCGTTTTAGTTTTGGATTCGATTTACAGCCGTAAATGCGGACATACGGCGCCATGTGCATTCGGCTCCGACCTACAGCAGAATCGACCTATGAAAGGTCCTTAGGTCCGGAACCCGTTCGTAGGTCGGGGACTACCTGTGTTTGCAGCATTTTTTTCTTTGTTTTCATTTTTTGGGTTCTGTATTTCTTTATCTATTTTATGTGATTTTAGATTTCTTTAGCTGTTTTATTTTATTTATTTTTTTTGGTTGTTTATTTTGGAGTTTGCATCATTTATGTGTTTGCTGTGCATATTAACTCTTTGCAGATTGTTTGCACCTGTCACCCACTGTGGAGGCAGGACTCCTCAGCAACTAGTCGTGAAAGACGTACCTCTTCTTTTTTTCTTTTTTTTTTCCATTTTCGATGGCCTCCCTTCTCACCTCACAGCCATCCTCATCACACCATTATTAATATATATATATATTTTTTTAGATAGAAAGAAAGGAAAGACAGAACGAAAGACCACAAAACACACGAGAAAAAAAATTATATATAAGCACGAAGAAATCACAAGGCAAACCACCCACCACCGTCCATAAATCACAATATATATAAAGCTAAATA
>JARVGV010000673.1:23247573-23269984 GCA_031762435.1 Hypsolebias longignatus
CCCCCCCCCCCCCCCCCCCCCCCGGCTGAGTGTCTGAGTAAAACCAGGAGGAGGAAAATGACTGCAGTTCATGTTAAATATCTGCAGCAGCTGGTTTTTCTTTAAACCTTCTGTCTGTTTTTGATTTATGAAACGAACATTTGTGGCTTCAAACTTTATTTGAGACAACAAAGTCTAGACAGCATTTCTAAAAACAAATAAAAATAAAAACAAAACTGGAGTTGTCAGAAATGAGCTGAAGGTGAAAATGTTTTATTACCAGAAACAAAAGAAACAGCCTAATTGACAAAACATACCAATTCCTCAGAAATTATTTAAACCAAACAAATTAACTTTTTCTGCAAAAACTCTCTCTGCTCTTTGCCATCTGCAAGCGCCCTTGGCCACGCCCACTTCTCCGCTCTGCATGGAAGTTTATCCTGCAGTGTGGGCTGCACAAAGCTGCAGGAGTTGCAAAATAATTTATTTTGAATAAAAATTGCACGGCGATCGTGCGACTCATCCATCAATCAGCCATTTATGTGTCATGTCCAATCTTATTGTGAAAAAACGAGATAGGGCGAGTTTGCGATAAACGAACCGCCAAGTAGAGAGGGACTGCTGTACATTACTGTTTCTGTTCAGTGCCCTGTCAATGATGAATTATGTTGTGACTTGACGCTAAAAACTGAACTGAATTGTGTGACGTCGTCTTCAGCTGGTTTTAAACATGTTTGGTTTGTGTGACGTCGTCTTCAGCTGGTTTTAAACACGTCGCCTTCAGGCTCAGACAGTCTGAGTGTTAATCAGCTGTCGATGGTGCCGTTAGTTTAAGGTGGACTGAAATCTCCTCTTGAGTTTAAATCTGCAGGATCTGAGCTGTTCTTCAGGCCCAGCATGAAAACGTCAGCTCAGAGTCTGGTTTCAGCCGTGTTGGGGGTAGTGGGGGGTGTTCTCTGGGTTTATTGGGTCCGACTCTCCGTCTTGTTTCCATCTTGAACAGCTGACCTGATTTCAGCTTCGGGGACGGTGGTGCACACAGAGGGTTAATGTTTCCCAGATTTCTGTCTCCTCTTAAGGAATGTTCCACTTACTGCTGCTGCCTGAACTCTCCATCCCCTGTGCCTAACCAAACAGAACCAGAACCAGACCCTTAAAAATAGCTGTGCTCAGAGAAAATTCACTTCCTGTGGACATTAGGAGACGCGGCAGCGTTTAGATTGTAGATCAGCCTCACTGAAGAATTCGCAGCCACATGAGTCATTCAGCTGCTGGAAATAAGCGCAGCTGTCTTGTCAAGTTTAATCCTTGATTCTTTGTGTTTCCAGAGAAACCAGATGGCTGTTTGGACTGGGATGTTCTCGTTGGAGGACTCTGCGGTGACTCCCTCGACGCCGCCTCCTTCCTAGTTCCCAGTGACTTCCGGTCCAAGTCTTTCTCTGGACCGTTGGCCCAAAATGTCAGTGAAACGTACTGTTACCCTGCCCCTCTGCATGCCGAGGCTGTCCAGGACCCTGGTTTTCTGCAGACCAGAGATGAAGCCGGTACTGAACCAGAAACTTCCCCTGACTGTGTTTCAACCCCTCCAGTACCTCAGAACTCCTTCCTCCAAACACACTCAAATAAGCACCTGGACAGTTACATCTACAGTCTGCTGCAGCGGAGGGCCCAGCCCATCAGGACCAGCAGACCCAGAACCAGCTTCAGCACAGACCCATCAAAAAGCATCCTGAGGCAGGCCAGCCTCTGTGGAAGGCTGATGTCAATTCCTGGTTCTGGTTTGGGAAATCCAAGATCTTTGTTCCCTGCTTTAGGAACCACAGCAGAATCTGGTCTAACCTCATGTTTGCAGAAGAAAACCTTTATGGAAACCAGAAGCGAGGAGCCGAATGGTATTCATGGTGACATGATCCGAACTAGTCTCAGGGTCAACAGCAGTGAGTCTGGCTCACCTGGTGGCTCTCACATCCAGAACAGTGGTTCTGTCTCTATCAGGGACAGCAATACCAAGAGGGGTAATGGTTCCTTCTCTCACTCAGTTGCAACTCTTCTCAAAGACTTTAGAAACCAAGAAAGTTCTTCAGCTAACTCCTCCCACAAAAAAACATGTCAGCCTTGTTGTCCCACTAACCAGGAGCTGGTTCTTCCATCATCTCTAGCAGGAGATGATGTTGGAACCAGCCGGGAGAATCATCCTGGGACAACACAGACCAGTTCTCCCAGGAACAGACTCCAGCTTTACAGAAGTGGCCCAGCAAAGAACACAGAAAAGTCAGTCCCACAGCTCTCCAGTCTAGGTGGATCATCTAAGAATCTGAAAAGTGGTGGAAGAGAAGAACAAAAGAGGATTGTGGGTAACGGCTGGTCCCTACCTGCCAAGCAGCAGAACCTCAAAGACCGCAGGGGCAACAGCAAGAACATCAAGACTTCCAAGATGGCACTAAAGACACTGTTGGCCCTCGAAGCCAACGAGCTGCCTTCAGAGAGAAAAGATGATAAATCCTGCCACAAGTTCAGCTCCAGGACAATCCTGTTACTGGAAGATGCAGGCTCTGCAAACATCAAGGCATCTCGCAGAGGTACCGGTACATCCATTTCAGAAAGACAAGTCCTGGACAAACATGCCAAGTCAAATAGTCTGCAGTCCGGTGGATCCAAGCCCCATCGGCACACAATCCAACGGCGACACCACAACCACCATCACCGTGTGTGCAGTCAACCAAAACACAAGCGTACTGATCACCGGCGCTTACGAGTGATCGCAGAGATTCCATCAGGCGGAGCTAAGAAGAGTGTCCTGAAGAGACAGAGACACCTGCACCCCCCGTCTGGAGGCCAGCAGGGCAGTCCGTACTCCTATGTGACAGGAAGTGACTCAGAGTATTCAGCAGAGTGTTTGTCACTCTTCCACTCCACCATCGTGGACACCAGCGAGGATGAGAGGTCCAACTATACCACAAACTGCTTTGGAGACAGCGAGTCCAGTGAGGAAGAGTCCATGGAGGAGAACGGCACCACCACAGACCCAGAAGAAAGTGTCGGAGGTGGCCCGGTAGTACCAAGGAGGGGGAAGGGGAGGCAGCAGTCAGGAGCAAAGCAGGACAGTCATTTGGGTCACACCAAGACCTTGATAAAGATTAAAGCATCTCACAACCTGAAGAAGAAGATCCTCGGGTCCAGATCAGGTTCTCTCAAACTCATGACCACTGTGTGACCCACCAAACCAGACCAGAAACATACTGGTTGGACCTGTCAGACCAGACTACGGGTTGCATCTTCTGTACCTGAAATAAACCCAGAACTTGAACGTATACAGTCCCAACTACAGTTCCAAAACTGAACTTATAAAGACTCAACTATGATTCCAAACCTGAACCTTTACAGACCTAACTGAAGATCCAAACATTTACAGACCCAACTTCAGTTTCAAACCTGAACCTTTACAGACCTAACTGAAGATCCAAACATTTACAGACCCAACTTCAGTTCCAAACCTGAACCTTCACAAACCCAACTGAAGATCCAAACTTTTACAGACCCAACTTCAGTTTCAAACCTGGACTTTTACAGACCCAACTAAAGATCCAAACCTTTACAGACCCAACTACAGTTCCAAACCTGGACTTTTACAGACCCAACTAAAGATCCAAATCTTTACAGACTCAACTACAGTTCCAAACCTGGACTTTTACAGACCTAACTGAAGATCCAAACCTTTACAGACCCAACTTCAGTTTCAAACCTGGACTTTTACAGACCTAACTGAAGATCCAAACTTTTACAGACTCAACTACTGTTCCAAACCTGAACCTTTACAGACCCAACTAAAGATCCAAACCTTTACAGACCCAACTACAGTTCCAAACCTGAACCTTTACAGACCCAACTAAAGATCCAAACCTTTACAGACCCAACTACAGTTCCAAACCTGGACTTTTACAGACCTAACTAAAGATCCAAACCTTTACAGACTCAACTACAGTTCCAAACCTGAACATTTACAGATCCAAACTTGAACCTTTACAGACCCAACTACAGTTCCAAACCTTTATAGACCTGAAGTAGGTGGTTCTGTAAAGATTTGGATCCTGTTTGACTCATAGGTCCGGTCCTGGCATCCTGATGTGTAAAGTTATTTTTCACATCAACGCTCCACATTTGTTCTGAACAAAAAGACGCTGAGCCACTGAAGCGTGTTGGAAACAAAAAAAAGTGCTGCTTCATGTGTTTTTGAGTCCCTGCAGGAACAAAACGTGTCTGTGGGGAAGTCGTCCATGTGAGACAGGAAACTGCTGAGTCCAACACTGAGGACGTCTTTGTCCAACGGTCCAACAGGAAAACTTCTGTTCCCATCAGAAACCTGCGGCTGGTTCCTGCCGTGCAGACGTTTTAAATCTGCACTTTAATCTGATCAACCCTGCACTTCGACAAGCCCTGATCCCAAACTTCTGATTGTATTTTTTATAATGACGAATGTAAAAATTGAAACATTTTTATTTGCCTTATTTCTCTGAACCAACATGGGGATGAACTCGGACTTTCCTGAGCTGATCAGAATCCTCAGATCTGGGTGTTATGGATGGAAATATTCATTGATCGACGCAGCTCCTGGTTTTTGTCGTTGTGTTTTTGTAAACCGCTCTCTGAGGCGTTGCGATGTAACCGGGCCGACATGTTTGAGGTCTGGAAGTGTTTTAAAATGAGAGCTGTTCAACGTTTGCAGTTTGTTTTGTTTTTTTTCCTCAGATTTAAAAAAATGTGTAAAACCCAAACAGCTGAGGCTGACTGGAGCTGACCCGGCTGCGCAGCCCACCTCAGAGGAGACACTTCACAGATTAGACAAGTTTCCAAGGGGCGCAGGCGAGGAGGAAGGATTACACCAACCCATCCCTGTCTGACCGGCGCAGGCCCACCTGGGCTGACTGTTTACAATCACCTGGAATCTTCTTAATTAAACCAACTTAAGGAACTCAGGTTGTCTCAGCTGTGATGTGGAGACATGATGTCATCAACACGTTAATCCACTCAGCTGTTTGTAATCTGCTGCTGAATGATGTAAGTACTCAGCTGGTACCGAGCATCAGTTTCACCAGAGACAGAAAAACGTCTTGATCAGGACTTCCTTATCAGTATTAATTAAAACCTGACCCAGTCTCATCTGCAGGAGCTCCACGGTTCTGGTCCGGTCCCAGAATTTAATTTTTTTTTAATCGAAACCATCATTGTACAGATTTAATATAATCTGATGTGGTTTTTTTTTTTTTCATTATTGCAGGAGCCTTTTTGCTCTCATTTGTTTTACATGTTTAAAATTCTTTATTTTATTTAAAATCTAATATATTTACAGGAAACCCAGAACGGACCGGGTCCGAGTGGAAATTAACAGAACCGTGATTTGGTGAGACTTTTTCCACACAAACAAAAAAAACACCTAGTTTCGTGAAGTTTGAGACAAAATTAACTATTTTGTTGAGATAAGTTCAAACTTTTTGTTGAGGTGATCTGAACATCTGTGGTTCTGGCCTGGGATGGGACCGGTACCAGTCGGACCCGTCCCTCTGTCTTTAGGACAGATGCTGAATGTCCGTGAAGTTGACAGAAATTTTAAAGACGGTGGCTCCTCGCTCTGCTGATCCGATCCGTTCTCGCTGACTTCTCTTGGTTTGGGTTTCAGCTGCTCGGTTCTGTAACCGGTCCAGCTGGAACTCTTTGTCATGTTTTAACACTTTGATGTTTCAATAAATGTGATTTTCAGTCTGAGCGGGTCTGTGTTCTGTGCTGCTGCCGGGTCGGACCAGAAGATTCTCATCCTTCAGAACCCTCTGAGCTCTGGACGGGTCTGAGAAGTCTGCAGAGACCTCAGACCCGTGTCTCCACCAGGATCCAGCCTGATCCGTCTGCAGAAAGACCCTGAAGTCCGGGAAAATACGTCTCTGTGGTTCTCAGAGGGTTCTTCATGGGTTCTGGACGATCTTTCAGTGAGACGGCTGCAATTATTGTGACCACAGGTCATCCAGCTGCAGTTCAGACAGAGTTCACCCCCCTCCAGTCACATGACGCCTGTAAGTGAGGGCGGTGGGTTCAGAGAGAGGTCTCCAAAACCAAGAACCTCTTAAAAGAAATAAAATTAGGGGAAAAAAAAATAATATTCAGTTTGAACAGTTTCAGGTGCGAGAAAATTAATAAATGATACAAGAAAAGCACTCGGGGAACAAAACAAGACGATCCGACCTTTGAGGCCTGCAGCGTCTGAGATGGAGCTCACTGCACAGTCTGACCTTCAGGGTGAATCGGCTGTCTGAAATGTTTTCCTCTTGTAAAGTATCTGTCTCTGATGGAGGGACCGTAGATGACCTTTGACCCTTCACAGATTGATGAGAAGCTAAAGCTGCTTCTCTGAGGTCATTGCTGCTGTCTTTCCATCTTGACGTTGTGCTGACAGGTAGGATCAGTTCTTCAGCGGCTCCTGGACCTCCTGCAGGATGAGTTTAGTTTGTCACTTCCTGTTTCTGTGGTTTGGTTTTGAACTTGTTCCTGTTTCTGTTTATATTTCTTGTTTTTACTCAACGCTCCCCGTTTGCTCTGAACAAAAAGACGTTGGAAACGTAAAAAGTGCTGCTCCGTGTCTTTTTGAGTCCCTGCAGGAACAAAACGTGTCTGTGGGGAAGTCGTCCGTGTGAGACAGGAAACTGCTGAGTCCAACACTGAGGACGTCTTTGTCCAACAGGAAAACTTCTGTTCCATCAGAAACCTGCGGCTGGTTCCTGCCGTGCAGACGTTTTAAATCTGCACTTTAATCTCTGGAAGACTCTCAGATTAAATAATCTCAGTGTGATTTAAAAAAAAAAAACCTTCTGAACCTTCCTTTAACAAACATCTTCTGTTGAGAGCTGACGGAGAAACACGAGGCCTTAAAAATTACAAAATGCTCTTTAAATGGTTTAAGTCTAACAAGCTGCTGTTTTCAATAGTTTTCCTCCTGAGTTTTTAATAAATACATGAATAAATTTGAGTTTTGGTTTGAATTTGGATCTTCTGGGCCTCGGTCTAATAATATTTATACTCATGATCAGTCTGGAGGATTTAAACACCAACTGATGACTCCGCCCACGATGAAGGCTGTTCTTTATGACCAAATAAGGAAGTGATTTCCTGATCCCAGAAGCCTTTTGGACTAAACTGAACTGAAGAGCTCAGAACCACGTGAGGCCATTTCAGTGTTTCTGCTTTACAGGAAGTGGTCCAGTCTTTCCCTCCTGATGACTCAGTGAAGATGAGAGGACCAGAACAGACCCGTGGGTCCACATCTCCAACCTGAGGTCTGGTTTGAAGGGTCTCCCCGACTCAAAGGCTGCAACCCTCCTTCACCCCAAGAGACGGGATCAAAGGTCATATGATGAGGTCATCCTGACCCGAGTCCTGTCTGGTCTGCAGAGTCCAGTTCCTGCTGTAAAACCTGCAGAGACAGAACCTCCCACAGCTGGGAAGAACTGGACTGGGTCCCCAGAAAGAACCCAAGTGAAGAGAGAACAACAATCAGAATCAAACCTGCTGATCAGAAGTAGCTTCACCTGAAAACACTTCACACCCACGGCTGAAGGAACCAGAACAGATGTGTAAACAGAACCAAAACGGGTCGAGTCTGAGCAGAACCATATTCATCTTAGAGCAGAACCCCACCAGCAGATCCCAGTAACCAGAAACACATCAAGTCCTAGATCTACAGGGCCAGACCAGAACGTCGTCTTCTGCAGCTTCAAGACCTGATCCATGTTCTGGTGACCCTCCGGCTTCTGCTCAGCTCGTTTTCTACTCAACAAAAGACCCAGAACCAAGACCTCCTAACATCGAGGAGACATCTGGACCTGTGTGAGGACACATAGAGACATCTGGACCTGTGTGAGGACACATAGAGACATCTGGACCTGTGGAAAGACACATAGAGACATCTGAACCTGTGTGAGGACACAGAGACATCTGGACCTGTGGAAAGACACATACAGATGTCTGAACCTGTGTGAGGACACAGATACATCTGGACCTGTGTGAGGACACATAGAGACATCTGGACCTGTGTCCTGACCTGATCTTCAGCAGACTGTTAGATTTCTCCAGGAACCAGATGTTTTGTTTTTATGTAAATCAGAACCAAACAGATGTTTTTCTGCAGGTTTGATGTTTCCTCTCTGTCGCCCTCTGCCGGTGATTCTGTTAAACTGCAGGCACTGGATTTTACATGAAGACAGCCTTCACCCCACAACAAGTCAGAAGTGGTAGTATCTGAGAGTCCTCCTCAGCAGACCAGCTGAGATGTTTGTTTAAAGTGCTGCCACGTGGCGGGCGATATGCATTCCTTCTGGGACCTGATGCTGGAGGTTCTGAAGCCGCTCTGTGTTCGTTTCTCTCGCAGAAACAAACTCACATTCAGAGCGTCGGATCAGAGCTGGAACTGGACCCCACCCAGTCCCACAGTCAGGTTAGTATGAGTCACAGTCTGGCTCAGAACCAGAACCGGTCTTTATTTGCAGGGTGTGTTTGTTTGTTTTTCTACAGGAGCGTCGGCCCATGGAGAAGCTCTGCAGATCCATCACCCACCAAAGGTCTGAGGAGCCAGCCCTCAGCGTGCGTGCTGAGGACAACTCTCAGCTACTCCCACTCTGAGCTCGGACTGAGTCGTGGTGGTTTTGTGTAGGTCAGCTGTGGATAAACATCCCGAGAAGACTTTCTGGTGGGTTCAAGTCCCCTGGTTTATGTGATATTTTGCTGACAGTCAACAACTTTAGATTAACGTCACTGCAGAAGTTTTTTTTTTTTAAATAAAATGTTGGATTCAAATCCATAAAATGTGTTCAGACTAAAGAACACAAAGTTAAACGCTGCACCATCATTCACTCTGTGGCCTTCATGTATTTATTTTCTGTTCTGGCAGACTTTGTGTTATTTTAGCAGTCTGTACCTTCGGCTCATTCAACATAACTGCTATGACTTTTGGTTTTTGTAACTTTTATACTTTTATCAATATAAAAATTGTTTATTTAGAAATATTTTCTTATAAAAGTACATGGAGATCTCTTTGGGTCCTTTGATTTTCTCTGAAATCTGCTTCAGCTACTGCCTCTGTTTTGGCTTCTTACTTTTAGCTTTAGATAGCCTTCTGCTTTTTTAGATTTTAGCTGGTCTTTGGCTGCTTTCAGTTGAAGTCCTAATATTTTGATCTTCTTTCAGCTAGTGTTCTGCTTCTTTTATCATTTAGCTAGTGTTCTGCTTCTTTTATCATTTAGCTAGTGTTTTGATTATTTTATCTTTTAGCTAATGTTCTGATTCTTTTATCATTTAGCTAGTGTTCTGCTTCTTTTATCATTTAGCTAATGTTCTATTTTATCTTTCAGCTAGTGTTCTAATTCTTTTATCATTTAGCTAATGTTCTGATTCTTTTATCATTTAGCTAGTGTTCTGATTATTTTATCATTTAGCTAGTGTTTTCATTGTTTTATCATTTAGCTAGTGTTTTCATTATTTATCTTTTAGCTAGTGTTCTGATTATTTTATCATTTAGCTAATGTTCTGATTCTTTTATGATTTAGCTAGTGTTCTGATTCTATTATAATTTAGCTAATGTTCTGATTCTTTTGTCTTTTAGCTAGTGTTCTGATTCTTTTATATTTTAGCTAGTGTTCTGATTCTTTTATCTTTTAGCTAGTGTTCTGATTCTTTTATCATTTAGCTAGTGTTCTGATTCTTTTAGCTAGTGTTCTGATTCTTTTATCTTTAAGCTTGTAGCTTCTTTTATCTTTTAGCTAGTGTTTTGATTCTTTTATAATTTAGCTAGTGTTCTGATTATTTTATCTTTTAGCTAGTGTTTTGATTATTTTATAATTTAGCTAGTGTTCTGATTATTTTATCTTTTAGCTAGTGTTCTAATTCTTTTATCATTTAGCTAATGTTCTGATTCTTTTATCTTTTTAGCTAGTGTTCTGATTCTTTTATCTTTTAGCTAGTGTTCTGATTCTTTTATCATTTAGCTAGTGTTTTCATTATGTATCTTTTAGCTAGTGTTCTGATTCTTTTATCTTTCAGCTTGTATTTAGCTTCTTTTATCTTTTAGCTAGTGTTTTGATTCTTTTATAATTTAGCTAGTGTTCAGTTTATTTTATCTTTTAGGCACTGTTCTGCTTATTTTTTCTTTTAGCTAGTATTTGGAATTTTTTTTATCTTTTAGATAGCATTCTGATTCTTTTATCTTATATCTAGTGTTTTGATTCTTTATATTTTATCATGTATTCTGATTCTTTTATATCTAGTGTTTTGATTCTTTATATTTTATCATGAAGGTATTCTGATTCTTTTATCTTACAGCTCATATTCCATTTATTTCATGTTTTAAACAGTCTTCTGCTTCGTATATCTTTTAGCTAGTATTTTTATTAATTTAACTGAGTGTCAGCTTCTAAAGTAAATTTAATCTGTTTTGTTCACTCTTTGTTTTTGCAGACGAAAGTGTTGCTCCTGTCTGGTTGAATATTTTCCATCATGAATAACAGAAACAGAACCAGAACCAGAATCCCAATGGTTCCATAAACTCATTTGAACCAGAAGAAGTCAGGTTCTGTCTCAGGTTCTTTCTCAGGTTTTGTCTCAGGTTCTACTCAAGGTTCTGCGGACCACAAGTAAAACTCTTAATCCAGGCTGGGATTAGTTGAACTTGATTAATCCTCCTCCTTCAGAGAAACTTTCTGAGAACCACTGCTGGAAAACAACAGAAGAAGAAGAAGAATGTGACACACCTATAATGTTCCAGGGCAGGTCCCTTCTCTTCACCAGAACCCAGAGCCCAAACAGAAACACTAAAGGTTTGTTCAGAACATTTCAGCTACAGAAAGTGGACCAGGTTCTGCAGGATCAGAACCCAGGAACATCAGGAGATGGTCCAGAAGGTTTGATTTGATCCAAAGTAAAACGGTTCCAGAGTTTTAGGGTTTGGATTTTGTTGTGATCCAGGAACAGGAACTGGTCCAGGCACGTTACCAGGGTGTGGTCCTGTTCTTAAAAGCGAGTCAGGTTTCACACAGAGGCTGACACAGGAGTTCTGCAAGCAACAGGAGGTACGTCTGTTTTACATGCTACTGCAAAAACTGGGTCAGAACCAGGACAGAATCTGAAACAGAACCAGGACAGAATCTGAGGAAGAATCGAGACAGAACCTGAGACAGAAGCGAGTCAGAACTTGAGCAAAAATAAACCCAGAACCTGGGACAGAACCATATCAGAACCGGAGATGTGTTCTTGCTGAGCAGCTGGAGGACTTCCTGTTTGTTCTCTATGAAACTTGATATTTTGTTATTTTCAGCTGAAACCTTATTTATTTATTTATTTAAGAGAAAATGTTTGATTTTTACAGAATTTTTTATTTAAATTGAAAATCCAAATCTTTGCTGTAAATTTTGTCATTCAGACCAACACAAAGAAACATTTATGTGTTTGACAGATGAGCAGGAGCAGAAAGTTGTTTCTTTAACTTAAATAAAAACACGTTTTAGTCTTTCGTCTCTTCCTGTTTTTAAAATTCTTCTTCCTGTTTGTCTTTTTCAGGTCACAAAGGAGCAACATGGATGTAAGTCTGTTTTCATATAATTATCATTTTTGTTTTAATAGTAGTTGTTTAAGATAAGATAAAATAAGATAGAACTTTATGGATCCTGCAGGAAATTGTTGCAATTGTCTAAATTCATAATGTAAAAAATAATTTTTCTTATCAAAATATATTAAATAAATAAAGTTAACTGCAATGAGTGCAGCGGTCACAAGCTTTGATTTATTTATTTATACAAATGTTTTTTTTGTTTGTTTTTTTTTAATGAAACATTTTATTGTAAACATGAAGTTAAAGAGTTGTTTTGGAGTCTGGAGATCTGAGTAAGAAGTAGAAATAAAAACATATTTTTAGGAGAAGCAATCTTTAAATATTCCTATTGGTCAACATCTTCAAATATTTGAGGACAAATAAAACGAATGTCCCAACGTCCACAGATTCTTTACGTCCCTCTGTCTTTGTGTCTTCAGCTCTCAGACGCTCTCGGTGATTGGTCTTCTGGAGGCACCAACCAACCAGGAGGCGCTTGGCCCAACAACCCCAACATGCAAGGTAGACTTTTCTGTTTTTCTCTGTACATAAATGTACGTGTAGCTCCCTCATTAGAGGTTTTATTTACTTTCATGCACAAACAAAACAGCCAGCCTGATAAACCCGACCAGTTTGGTTTGACTTCACGCTTCAAAACTAAACCTGGTCTTTTTTTTTTGTCATTCAACCATCATTTATCCAGGTTGGTCTTATTGAGTCACGAGGACTCATTTACAAGAGAGACCCAATTTAAATGAAGAACACAGATAATGTACACACAACAATAAACAACAATAAAATATAACAAAAATAAAAGTAGTGTGATAAAACAAAATCAAATCAAGGTGTCGTAGGTAAAATATTAAAAACAGGAACATGTTTACTTTGAATTTTCTATTGAACTCGTCAGTTGTTTAAAAGAGGTCAAAGTGGACACACAACTTCAGATCTTTTTGCAAGGTGTTACAGGAGCGGAGTAAGAAAAGGCCTTTTTGTCCAATTCAGTCCGCACTGAGGGGATGCTGCAGGTAATGATGTCCTGAGAGCGCACGCTGTAACTGCACTGACGATTTGACATGTATGAGGAAATGTATGAAGGCAGCAGACCAAGGAGTGATTTAAAGATGAAGATGTACCAGTGTAAAAGCCTGCGTGAAGTTAACGATTACCAACTGACCAATGAGTACAGTAGTTACAGCCAATTATGAATCTTATTGCCCCATGGTAGACAGCATGCAACATCTGCAAGGAGCTGGCAGGAGCATTCATGTGAATAATGTCACCATAACCAACTAGTTGGAAGGTAGTAGCTGCAAGGCATTTCCTGGCATTCAGAGTTAAGCAAGACCTATTTCTGAAAAAGAAACCCAGTTTTAATTTCAGCTTCTTTATCAAGTTTTCAACATGCGGCTGAAAAGAGAGCTGTGCATCAACCAAAATTCCCAAGTATTTATAAGAATCCACAAACTCAAACGAAACATGGATAAGATAGGAGGAAGGAGTGTTGGCACCAACTTTCTCTTTGAAAACAACATTCCTTTGGTTGTGTCAGCATTCAACACCAGTTTGAGATGGAACAAATCTGACTGATGTTGAATACAGACTGTAGAAGCTGGAACACCTTAGCAACTGTTTTAGCTCAACAATAAACAACTGTGTCGTCGGCATAAGGAGGCATCAGGAATGATATGACTTAATTACTTATATAAATTGTAAAGAGAGTGGGCCCTAAAACTGAGCCTTGTGGTACCTCATTCATTCAACCTTTATTTAGGCAGGTTAATCCCATTGAGCCTCGAGAACTCATTTACAAGAGAGACCTGTTTTCAACAAAGAATGATGACAACAGCGACAACAATAGACAAATAATAAGACAAACAGTAGACACCATTATTACAGTTAAATAGCTAGAAGAAGCACTATTGTGTTGAACACATTGCTTTTGGCCTGAAAGATCATTAGAAAACAATCTAATAATGTGATCTGAGAAACCAATATCTGAGAGCTTATGGCATAAGATGTCATAATCTACTGTGTCAAAACCTTTGGACGGGTCTAAATAAATTAAGACAGTTCTAACCAGTTAAGAAAATGTAGATAAACTTTAGGTTCTGTTTATTTATTATATATTTATTTTTAATAACAAACCCAACACACTAACACGGTTTAACAAAATGAGGCCTTGTAGGACGATTCACTTTAAAGAAGTTCTGAACCATCTGGCACCTTCTAAAAGTAAAGCCAGATCAGGCTGTTCTTTGGTTTTAGTGGGAACTGACGACCTGGACTGTGGACGCTGGAAAAGAGTCTTCTTATTCCGTCCACCTTTGAGTAAGCAGAGCCAGAGAACTCAGGAGATGATCCATTAGGTCCATTACTGTGGTAGAGGTAGCTGGGTTGGTTATAATGGTCCCTGAACCAGAGGTGAACAAGATCCAACCCAACATGCTGAAGGTTCGGGACAACATGGGGCTGTCAAGGTTGACATACCTCTTTGTTATAGCATGGAGATAATATCTGTGAAATGGAAGACCAGCATGATGGTCTCCATAAAAACAAGACAGGGACCAGAGAGTAGGTTCCAACCAGTGCAGGATCACACTCCTGGTCTCTCTAGGAAAGTTTACTCCAGTGTGTTGGAAGGGAGGCTCCAACTGATGGGTGAACCTCAGATCCAGGAGGAGCAGTGTTGCTTTCATGGGACAATGAACCAGATCTTCACCCTTGCAGAGCTGGGATCTTACTTAAGGCCCCACTGTCCTTGTAGAACCAAACCCAAAGCTGTGTCCACATTCTTGGCACAAAGTCAAGCCTCTTCCCAGTGAGGTTCAGACTCCCTCAGGGCTGTCTCTGGTTTTTGATCTTGTTTGTGGTGATCATGGACAGGTCCTTGAGAAGCAGGAGAGTGTCTGGTTTGGGAATCTCAAGTTATCAGCTTTGCTTTTTGAGCATGGTGTTTTTCTGTTGTCATCTTCAAACCATGACGTTCAGCGTTCACTGGGGTGGTTCGTGGCCAATTGTGAAGGGATGAGAGTCAGCTCCTCTAAGTCTGAGCCCATAGTTCTGAACTGGAAAAAGGTGGAATGCTCCCTCTGGGTCGAAAAAGAGACTTTGTCTCCAGTATATTTCAAGTATCTGGGAGACCTGTTCCCAAGCGTTAGTAGGATGAAGCCATAAATTTGGTCCTTGACTGCAGTGAGGGTGTTGCTCCGGTCTGTCATAGTTACAAAGGAGCTGAGCTGAAAGACAAAACTCTGTTTTTTTTCTGGTCTGTCTATGTTCCAACCCTCACCTGTGCTCATGAGTTATGGATCATGATTTTAGAAATCAAAACCTGGATTTGATTTTTCTTATTGAACCTGTTGCCTTCTTGATCTAAACATAAATTAACAGTTGAAAATAGATGGCTAGATAGAGATTTAGGCTGACACTGGTTCTAAATGATCATTTTAATGAAATCACAATGTGGTCAACCAGGAGCCAACCCCACCTGGCCCGGAGGGCAACCAGGAGCCAACCCCACCTGGCCCGGAGGGCAACCAGGAGCTAATCCCACCTGGCCCGGAGGTCAACCAGGAGGCAACCCCACCTGGGCCGGAGGTCAACCAGGAGGCAACCCTACCTGGCCCGGAGGTCAACCAGGAGGCAACCCCACCTGGCCCGGAGGTCAACCAGGAGCCAACCCTACCTGGCCCGGAGGTCAACCAGCTAATCCCACCTGGCCTAGTGGTCCATCTGTAGGTGGAGGCATGTGGCCTGGAGGAAACCCCAGTCAACCCACTGCACCTGGAGGATTCGGACCTGGACCGGCCGTGCCGACAGCCCCCCAAAAGAGTCTGGTGAGATAAACAGAGACATAAAAGTCAAACCTTCTTTATTTGTCATTCTCACCACATGTGGTACATGTGGTGGAACGAAATTGTGTAAATGGTCCCAGTTATATCCAACAAAAGTATAAATTGTAAAGAAAAAGAGTAATGAGATCTAAGATATGAACTAGGAAATGTGCTAAAACAATACGCCGAACAACAGCAGCACGAACATGAGTGAGTACGAATGAACACAGCAGCTTGAAATAAATCAGGAGCATAAGATCAGCAACATGGATAATCAGCAGCACATATCCACAATCAAGTGGCATTAGAGATTTTTTTTCCTCTCACAGTGATAACAGATATAAATCACAGATATAGAGCACAGATGTCAAAGAGACGAAAGCTGGAATGAAAGACAAATGTGCTAAAGAGTTATTTTCTTGTTTATCTTCTGACAGACTGTTCCCTACACCCTGAACCTGCCACAGGGAATAACTGACAAACTGCTCATCACCATCTGTGGGACCATCAAACCCAATGCTAATAAGTCAGTACCAACAGTTTTACACAACACAACATGAACAGCAGAAAATAACATCAGAGACAAGATTAAAATCAATGCCTGGTGTAGACAACAACAGTTAAATAACGATGTGAAACAATTCCCAGAAAGACTGATTGTCAGCTGACTCTGTTGTTGTTCAGGATCACGTTGGACTTTTGCACGCCCAACGATATGCCCTTTCACTTCAACCCTCGATTCAACGAGGACGGCAAGAAGGTGATCGTCAGAAACAGCTACATCAACAAAATTTGGGGCAAAGAGGAGAGAGATCTGAAGAACTTTCCCTTCGTCCAGGGTCAGCCGTTTGAGGTTAGACGTGCCCAACAGTGTGCAGGAGTCTTTAAATGCACCATGGTCTTAAGAACAGGTACATAAACATGTGGACGGGTCAATAACATGTTTTGCTTTTGCTCTTGCAGATGAAGATCCTGTGCACCAACACGGAGTTTAAGGTGGCGGTCAACAATTCCCACCTGCTTGAATTTAAACACCGGACCACCAATCTGAGATCAATTGACAAGGTCCACATCTACAACGACCTGACTTTGTCTGATGTTCGCATAGAGACCACACCTTAAAATACATAATTGAGAAAACACAAATCTGCTGGAAGAATTATCTTAACATTTGTTAATATGGAAAATAATAATAATTTAAAGTTTAGTAGATCCACCTAGATCTATAGAGGAATCATCAAATCTCCACAGAGGTAAATCAAACGGCCACAGGAACTGCTAATTAAATCTGTCTGGTGTTCACTACTAAGAATCTGATGAAAACTTTCAGATATAACAGAAATAATGGAGAATTATTGTAGATCTACCACTGGATGGACCATAGTGGACCTGATCTCTTAAAGATTTGTTACAAATCTGAAAAAGAGCTGTTGGATCTATCAGATATCTGTAGGCGATCCATTAGTGATCCATGGGATATCATCTGGAGATCAATGCAGATCTGTACTTAATCTGTTGGAGAGCAACCACAAATCTACTGGAGACCAGTCATTGATCTACCATAGATCTGTTGAAGGTCAACAACAAATCTACTAGAGATCAGTCATGTCTACCAGAGATTTGTTGAATATCAACAAATCTACTAGAGATCTGTCATAGATTTACCACAGATCTGTTGAAGATCAACAACAAATCAACTGGAGATCAGTCATAGATCTACCACAGATCTGTTGAAGATCAACAACAAATCAACTGGAGATCAGTCATAGATCTACCACAGATCTGTTGAAGATAAACAACAAATCAACTGGAGATCAGTCATAGATCTACCATAGATCTGTTGAAGATCAACAACAAATCAACTGGCGATCAGTCATAAATCTACCATAGATCTGTTGAAGATAAACAACAATTCTACTAGAGATCATTCAGATCTACCAGAGATCTGTTGAAGATCAACAAATCTACTAGAGATCAGTCACAGATCTACTGGATAGCTGTTAAAGATCAACAACAAATCTACTGGAGATCAGTCACAGGTTTCACAGATATTTGTTGGAGACTAATCATAGTCCTACAACAGATCTACCAGAGATCACTTGGGGATAAACTACACATTTACTGGATTTCCATCATAGATCTAGCAGAGATCAGTTGGGGACAAACTATAAATCTACTTGAGAGATCACACTGATCTATCAGAATCTGTTAAAGACCAACCACAGACCTATTGGAGACCCATCACAGATTTATGAGCTATGTTGGTGATCAACTATTACCCATTACAGATCTATCGGAAATCCACTGGAGATCAACCAAAAATCTTCTGGAGATCCTCGTGACCTTATGGAGATCCCTCACAAATCCAGGAATGGGTGGAGTTTGTAATGATGGGCCTGCAGTGGGTTTTTAACTTTATCTATAAGAAACGCTTCAGAGTTTTAGGTGTTGTCTGACATGTGACTACTGCTGATGAAATTAAATGTTATCAACTTTTCCTATTATCAAAAAAAAAAATTATATAAAATGTAGAATTGTTGGAGGTATTTTTTTTCACATTTTGAAATGGAAACACTTTTTCTTGAGAGATGTACTTGCAAAACTTTGATTATGTCAATAAAAATTAAAGCTTTAAGCTCGTGTTTGACATTTTTGAAGAACCCACAGATTTAAAAAGGTTCATTTTGAAGAAGACCACAGGTCACGAAGAGCTGAAGAGGAATGGTTCTGTGACGATAGACGTATCGGTAAAATCTGCAATTGTTTTTGAATAAGCAGCAGGTTCTTTTAGTCATTCAACCTTTATTTATAAAGGTTAATCCCATTGAGCCCCAAGGACTCATTTACAAAAGAGACTGAGTCAGGGAGGATTTTCATTCAAAATAAATACATTTACCAAAAGTGGAGTGGTTTCACAGACAAGATTTAAATGAGGTCAGGAGTTAAACTTAATCCAGAGTAAAATGAACAAAATCATAGCTAAAAACCAAATGGACCAAAACTGCTAGTTAAATGATAGATAATGCAAAACTGCAGCTAAATGCTAAATGGAACAAAATTGTAGCTATTAGCTATATGGAGCCAAAAAGTAGCTATTAGCTAATTGGAGCAAAACTAGCTATCAGCTAAATGGAGCCAAACAGTAGCTATAAGCTAAATGGAGATAAATGGAGAAAAGCATATCGAAAAGCTAAAACTAGCAAAACATAAAAGTTACATTTAAAAGACAGTAATTAAAAGCTAAAATTAGCAAGACAAGAGCAGCAAAGAGCTAAAAGGAATGTAAGGAAAGAACTAGAGCAGGTATGCTGTAAAACAATAATTTTATTTATTTATTTATAAAATTAGTTCATTTTAAAAATACAATACAAGACAATCCCATAAACAATGACATACAAAATATAAAAAATGAAAGGTAGCAGAAAGAAGAAGAAAAACATCTTAATAAATATAAAAAAAAATAATAAAAAATATATAGATTTCAGAGTACAGTATTCCTATGAGAATTTTTCTGTAAATAAAGTTATTTTTTCTTTTATATTTTCTTAATTTTATGAGAAAATGAGCAGCCTTTTAATTTTTAACTTGACGTACAATTTCTGTTGTACGTGTGACGTCATGACGCATACCTGCTGGTTGACGTGTGTTCTCGTTAGCTTAAAAGGGCCAAGGAGTTTGGTAACTTGTTAACAGAACTTAACGCTTAACATTTAACGATCCAGCAGAGTTATAGATGTTTAAAATAAGTCAGGACAGTGAAGTTTAGCCGCTGACAGCAGATTAATTTATTGCTTTTAACTTCAAACGAACGGGAGCGGAGAGACTTCCTCAGGTTTGTGACCCTCGGCCTTCCTTCGCTTCATTTCTCTCTTTATGTTCAAAACAAACTGACGTTTAACTCCTGTCTGTGATCAAAACCCGTCTGTTTCCTGTTTCCCTGTCGAGTGCTGTTATCTGCATTTTTACTGCTTTTAATCGCTGCGGCAGCTGTAGCTAACTCCTGTTAGCATGAAGTTTGGACCTGTTGTTTACCGACCGAGCCCGAATTCTGTTCTGTCTGAGGTTGTCTGAGAGGGTACCAGAGACCAGGGACAGGAACCAGAGACCAGAATCATAGATGGGGACCGGAACCAGAGACAAAGGACAGGGATCCAGAGACAGGGACCCAGGGCCAGAGATCATAGAGACAGGGACCAGAAATAGGGACTATAGACAGGAACCAGGGACGGGAACCAGAGGCAGGAACCAGGGGATAGGAACTATAGACAGGAACCAGAGACCAGTGACAAGAATCATAGATAGGGACAGGGACCCAGGGCCAGAGATCATAGAGACAGGGACCAGAAATAGGGACTATAGACAGGAACCAGGGACGAGAACCAGAGGCAGGAACCAGGGGACAGGGACTATATAGACAGGAACCAGAGACCAGTGACAGGAATCATAGATAGGGACAGGGACCCAGAGACAGGGACCAGGAATGGGGACAATAGACAGGAACCAGAGATTGGGTACAGGGACTATAGATGGGAACCAGAGACTAATGTCAGGGACAGGAACCAGTGATGGGGACCAGGGACAAAAACCAGAGACTGGGTTCCAGAGAGGGACAGGTCGGAGTCCGGTGCTGTTGCTGTTATGGCCCAGTCTGGTTCTGTTAACTTCAGACTGGCCCAGTTCAGTGTGAGGCTGGTTCCATCAGTGTTCAGGCCTGCTTTCAGAGGACTGGAGCAGAACTTTGTCGTGTTTAATGAAACACTGCAGTTAGCATGGAGTTAGCATGGAGTTAGCATGGAGTTAGCTGCTGTTAGCTGCTGTTAGCTGCTGTTAGCTGCTGACACTTATTCTGATTAAAAAGTGTTCATAAATCAGCTGTCAGGCTCATTTTAATCAGTTTTTATGTTCTTTAAGACGTTAAAACCATCAGCACTTCCTGCTGCTCAGCTCTAATAAAACAATTGGGCAGATTAACATTTTAAAAAGTGCTTTATATGAAAACTGCAATAAACTGAAAGCACTTTAAAATGAGACAAATGTCATTTTTTTAAGTTAAGCTTTATTTATGCAGGTAGTCAGGTCTCTTGTAAAGGAGTCCTCGAGGCTCAATGGGATTAACCTGCCTAAATAAAGGTTGAATGAATGAGTCATGAGGACTCATTTTCAAGAGAGACCTGTTTATGTTATATTTGTCATGTGTCAGGGTTAAACCCAGAACGTAAGATGCTTATAAAGTCCAGTGAACAATGTCTTAACGTCTGTTTATTTTACAGACTTGCCATGAAAACGTGCGCAGCAAACTTTCAAAACATTCTGATTACTCAAAATGTTTTTTTTGTTTTGTTTTGTTTTGTTGTTTATAACACAATCTGCAGTAATCAGCTTTTGTTGGAGCCAAATTGGAAAAACATGTCGTCATTTGTCAGACAGGAAGTAAACAACTGGATGTTAGTTTTTTTTCTTCTTTCTTTTATGATAAATTCTGTTTTATGATCAATGCTGTTGTCATCATTCTTAGTTTGTAGCCAGGTCTCTCTTGTAAATGAGTCCTCGAGGCTCAATTGGATTAACCTGCCTAAATAATGGTTGAATGCATAATAAAATATACTGTATAAAGAAAACAATATACAGTATTTATAAATAAATAATGACAGAGTAGAATCTGTCATGTAGCCCATTTAAAAATGTTGTCAGTCAAGAATTTTTTTAATTTTCTGATAAATTTACAAAGAACAGAAATAAACATTTTCTGTGAAAATAAGGGTATTCTTACAGCTGACTGACTGCTGAGTTTTACTGAAGTTGAAACTTAATTTTTAGTTAAAATAATCCAAATAAAGCTAAATTAGCCAAATTACATCTAAAAGCTAAAATTAGTAAAACTGCAGATAAATCCTAATTTTAACAAAACACTAGCTAAAAGCTAAAACTAGCTAAACAAAGCTAACATAATTTTCTATACCTACAACTATCAAGTAGCTAAAAACTCAAAAAGAAGCTTTCTGCTGAAGTACATTTCAAAAAGCACAAAGGTTCTGAGAATTTTAAGTTCTCATCCATCTATCCATCCATCCATCCATTTTCTTCCGCTTATCCAGGGTCGGATCGTGGGGGTAGCAGCCTAAGTAGGGAGGCCCAGACTTCCTTCTCCTAGCCACTTGGGCCAGTTCCTCCGGGGGAATTCCAAGGTGTTCCCAGGCCAGCCAAGAAATATACAGTAGTCTCTCAAGCATGTCCTGGGTTTTCCTATGGGTCTCCTCCCAGTGGGACGTGTCTGGAACACTTCACCAGGGAGGCATCCAGGAGCCATCCTAACTAGATCCCCGAGCCACCTGAATTGGCTCCTCTCAACATGGAGAAGCAGCGGCTCTACTCTGAGTCTCTCCATGATGACCAAGCTTCTCACCCTATATCTAAGGGAGAGCCCAGACACTCAACAGAGAAAACTTATTTTGGCTGCTTGTATCAGTGATCTTGTTCTTTCGGTCACAACCCAAAGCTCATGACCATAGATGAGGGTAGGAATGTAGATCGACCGGTAAATTTAGAGCTTCGCCTTTTGACTCAGCCCTCTCTTAACCACGACCGACCGGTACAGCACCCGCTTCACTGCAGATGCCACATCTATAATGGATATACCTCCGTGTCCATCCTGTCCCAGAAAACCTTCTGAGAGGACAGAACTTATAATTCCATTAATTTGAATCCAAAGACATTTTATTTTTTGTCTTAACCTCAAAATAATCAAAGAACAATCTTTCTTTATTTTATTATCATTAATATCTTCATTTATTGATGATTGAAGGATTCTACATCAAAAGTTATAATGAAAGACATTTCATGACTTGATATTTAATCAAAGGAAGGAAACGAATCAACAATTTAAATTGTGTCTTTCTTTAGTTTGCTGTTCCATTACCATTTCTGATGTTTGAAGTAATCATTCATTTTGAACCAACAGTGTTATTAATGATTTCTG
>JARVGV010000673.1:23289353-23299369 GCA_031762435.1 Hypsolebias longignatus
TAGCTTTATTTATAACAAACTTTTTGAACACAGACAAAAAAAAAAAAAAAAAAAAAAGGGGGGGAAAAAAAAAACAATTTCACTCGACTCTAAATACATGAAAAACGGCCACTCCATTTTCACTTAGCTTTATTTATAACAAACTTTTTGAACACAGACAAAAAAAGAACAATTTCACTCAACTTTATGTATAATAAACTTTTTAAACACAAAATGTGAAACAATTTCATTCAACTTTATTTATAAAGAACTTTTTTAACAGACAAAAAAAGTAACAATTCACTCAAATTTAGTTAAAAATAACTTTTTAAATGGATAAAAAGCGGAACAGTTTCACTCAACTTTATTTATAAAGAACTTTTTTAACAGACTAAAAAAGTAACAGTTTCACTCAACTTTACTTAAAAGCAACTTTTTAAGTTGATAAAAAGTGGAAGTTTCACTCAACTTTATTTATAAAGAACTTTTTAAATACTGTACAGACAAAAAGCAAAACAATTTCACTCAACTTTATTCATGAAGAACTTTTTAAACAGACAAAACGCAAAACAATTTCGCTCCACTTTATTTATAAAGAACTTTTTAAACACAGACAAAAAGCAAAACAATTTCACTCAACTTTATTTATAAAGAACTTTTAAAACACGGACAAAAAGTGAAACAATTTCAATTAACTTTATATTTTTTTAACAGATAGAAAGCAGAACAGTTTCACTCAACTTTATTATAAAGAACTTTTGAAACACAGACAAAAAGTGAAAAAAAATTAACTTAATTTATAAATGACTTTTTAAACTCAGACAAAAAGTGGAACAATTTCACAACTTTAATTATAACTTTTTAAAAAGAGTGGAACAATTTCAGTCAACTTCATAAAGACAGACAACGCGCCTGCTGGCTTCCTTCAAGAATTTTTCTTATTGACATTTATAAAGTATGTGAATGTTTCTGTTCAGTGCCCTGAGATGACTTCTGTTGTGACTTAGAGCTATAGAAATAAACTGAATTGAACTTTTTAAACAGACTGGAACAATTACACTCAACTTTATTTGAAAAAAATAAATAAATAACTTTTTGCTGAAGAAACCAAGGAAAGCTTGGAAACATCAGAACCCCCCCTTCCCCCCATCAAAACCCCCCAACAACAAACAGTAAATAAATCTATGAACTCAAAATGAAACTGGCGCAGAACAGAAAATAAAATACAATAAAAAGCATACTATGACTGTAAGATAAAACAGGATCTTCTAGACATTTTGGCTCAGTCGTTTAATATTTATCTAGAAGGATCAAATCCATCTTTTTATAAAACTTTTTATTTATCCATACCTCACATGAAAACAAGCAAACAGTTAAAACAGGTGTAAATGCACTTTAAAACACTTCTTGTAACATGTTTGTCTCTGGTAGTTTATTCACATTTTTGTTAACAAAATACTCTATTGTGTATAATTCATGTAATTAAAATATATTTATTATTTCAACACTCTCCTTCAGAGAACGTGACTCCCTCCAGCTGACCAAACTTTACTTAATAATAAACAAGAAACATGATCTACAAATAAACAAGTTAAATAACTTTTTAACTGTAGAAATACTGTATATGAAAACCTTCAAACATGAGTTTCGATTAAATCTGCTGAAACTGAGCTCAGTAAAAAAAAAAAAAAAGCAGAACAGAAGCTAAAAATCTAAATTTGTATAACTTGCAAAAACGCAGCGCAAACACTGAATGACTGATGTTTTGTTGTTGTTACATAACTGTTTTTACCTGCTCTAGACAAATAAATAAAAAATGAGAGTGAAAGATATCAAAGACGTGCCACACACACACCAGAATCACACTGAATAAAAAAGTCCAGATGTTTCTGCAGCAGCAGCTGAAGTCCGTCATCTTCGGCTGTCCAGAAGTTTGATCATCAGCTGAAGGTCCGTCTGCTGCTTCACCTGTTCAGAGAACTTTATTTAAAACAGGTGCTGATGGACGAGTCAAAAATATATCTACTGTTAAAGTTCATTTTAGAACGGCAGAAAATAGTTAAACATGTGAATTAACTACAAAGAATTCATAAATAACTAACTTTTTAAAGGATGTATTTTTATTTGCTATAAAAGTAGGAAGCGAGTCTGACCTGAACCCAAACAGGAAGTCCAGCTCAGAACTAGAACCTCTGCATCCTGATCTGATAATTACACTGAATGTCATTAGGGTTGATTATACCCTGGAGGAACACTAGAGGGCAGTAAAGTTACAGGAGCGTTCAGATAAATTCTGGCTAAACTAAAAAACTAAGATTTTTAGGATTGGTCAGGATCATTCATGATTATTGACAATACCAAATAAATAAAAACAAAATAAGGATGGCTGATTTTTCTCTAGAACACCTCCTGAGGGTTAAACATGAGATTCTGATTGATTTTCCAGTTTTGACCTTCCTGTCCGATCCTGAAAGTTTCGGTTAATTTCTCACAACTTAACCAGAAATCACGTGGCAGAGAAGGCGGCCATCTTTTTCTGCTGACCTCAGGACTTTTATTGTGTGGTCTGGACTCTCCACAAGGTCAGACAGCTGCGTCAGCGCCGAGTCCTGCAGGTTGTTGTCACTCAGGTCCAGCTCCTTCAGGAGGGAGGGGTTGGACCTCAGCGCCGAGCCCAGAGAAGAACAACTGGTCTCTGACAGACTGCAGCCCGACAGCCTGAGAGGAGGAGGCGGAGTTTACACACAAAGTCCAGAGGACCAGGAGATGAAAAGTCTGTCTCAGCCATCATCCATCCATTCATCCTTCATCCATCATTATCCATCATCCATCAGTTTCATCCTTCATTAATCAATCATTCATCCATCCATCATCCATCTATTATCCATCAATCAATCATCCATCTTTTATTCATCCATCATCTGTCCATTATCATCATCCATTCATCTATCATCCATCCATCCTCAATTAATCAGTCATCCATCCATCCATCCATCCATCCATCCATCCATCCATCCATCCATCCATCCATCCATCCATCCATCCATATCTCAACACTGAACTAATCCCTGGTGTCTGACCTCAGAGTCTCCAGGTGACAGTCTGGATTCTCCAGGAATCCACACAGCTGCTTCACTCCTGAGTCCTGCAGGTTGTTGTTACCCAGGTTCAGTTCTCTCAGATGGGATGGGTTGGACCTCAGAGCTGAGACCAGATAAGAACAGCTGGTCTCTGACAAGCTGCAGTTCCTCAAACTGAAAGAAAAGTTTTAGTTTAGAAGACGAAACAAGACACTGAAAAACGCTGATCTGTCTGAAAAATGTTTCACGAGTTTCAGGCTGAGCTGTAACTCTGTTCTGTCGGCAGTTGGGTTGTGGAGGCCACAGATTCAGGAGGGAAACGCAGACCTCCCTCCTCTCTATGACTGGATCATCTAACACTGTCCTCAAACAGGATCAGAGCCCTGGGGGGTGAAGTCTAGCTTGCACTGGGAATGAGATGGACATTGAGTCAAGGACATGAACTCAGTTCTTGTTTGTGTTCTACAGGGATCCTAAAAAGAGGACCCAGCACCCCACTACCGAACACTTCGGGGAACTCAACGCAGACAAGCCTTCTCCATGGCAGCAGCCGTAAATTGGTCAGCAGAGCTACGTCACTGGATGACGTCCAAACTACATCAGAACCTCCACTTCCTCATCATGTTGATGGACGGTGCTACAAGAAATGAGCACATTTACAGCGAGGTACCAGAGATGATGGCAGCACGGTTACACCCGGACTTATACACAGCGCCGAGATAAGCTCAAGAAAATGAAGTCCGACTACAGGGTGATTAAGGACCACAACAGGCGGAGTGGCATGAACACAACGACCTGTTGTGACCACACCCACTTTGCACTGACCCCGCCCACAGAGCAGGGAAACAAGTCACAGTGGCAAATCATCATGAGAGCAGAGCGGAGTCGCACTCATCAATGGCAAAGCGACACCTGATGTATAGGGGTGCATTAGTGCCTCCAACATGAGCAGCTCACACATCTGGAAAGACCTCATGAATGCAGGAAAACATCTTCAGGTTTTAGAACATCTGCTCCATCCAGCAGAGAAGATCCAGGACTAAAGAACAGCTAGTCTTCCATCAGACCAGAACTGGACAACATTCCCTCCAGAACCTCTAACTGGTCCCCTCAGGTCTTCCAGAACCTCTAACTGGTCTCCTCAGGTCTTCCAGAACCTCTAACTGGTCTCCTCAGGTCTTCCAGAACCTCTAACTGGTCTCCTCAGGTGCTTCAAAAACATAACTGGTCTCCCCAGGCCCTGGATGTTTACAGACTGTTGTTAGAAGAAGAGGAGATGTTTCTCAGAGAAAACATGGACCTGGAACATCCATCATTTTTTAAATAATCAGATTTTATTTCCTTTTAAAAACGTTAGAAAATAATTTCTTAATTTTAGTTTTCTAACCAACTGGGGTTGTAAAGCTTGGTGTCTGACCTCAGGATCTCCAGCTGACAGTCTGGACTCTCCAGGAACCCACAGAGCTGCTGCACCCCAGAGTCCTGCACGTTGTTGTTCCTCAGGATCAGTTCTCTCAGGTGGGAGGGGTTGGACCTCAGAGCAGAGACCAGAGAAGCACGGCCGAGGTCCAACAAACTGCATTTGTTTAATCTGAGTGGAGGTAAAACAAAATGAACTGTTTTCCAACTAAACTATTTTAATTTTACACAAAACAACTTAGTCACATCTGTGCTTTTATTGTGAAAGCCACAACGTTCACATTTAAATCACCTCCTCTAGTGTCACATCATATTAATATCAGTATAAAAAAAAAAAAAAAGGTATTTGACCTCAGAGTCTCCAGTCGACAGTCTGGACTCTCCAGAAAACCACACAGCTTCTGCATCCCCGAGTCCTGCAGGTCGTTAAAACCCAGATTCAGTTCCCTCAGGTGGGACGGGTTGGACTTCAGAGCCAAGGCCAGAGATCCACAGACAGCCTCAGAGAATCCACATTTTGCTAATCTGAATAAAAAAAAATAAAAAAAACATACAGGTTTAGAAAACAAAACTTTAAAGAATACAGATTTAGTAGAATGTTGTTAAAAAATAAACTATGGAAATAACTGGTCTGCTTTTACTGTGAAAGTCTCGGCTTCAGGTAAAATTAGAGTCACCGTTTACAGGTAAATGACATAATGTCTGACTTCTGTTCTATCATACCACATAAGAAGAAAACAGCCTTTATTGTGAAAATCCTCCATACGGATCAGTTTGGGGTCGCATCAGGTGGAACTCAGAACAAATCTAAAACCCGGAGTCTGACCTCAGAGTCTCCAGTTCACATTCTGGACTCTTCAGAAACACACACAGGGTCTCCACTCCCGAGTCCTGCAGGTGGTTGTTGCTCAGGTTCAGGTACTTCAGGTGGGAGGGGTTGGCCTTCAGAGCTGAGACCAGGTAAGAACAGGTGGTCTCGGACAATCTGCAGCTCCACAAACTGAACAAAGAACAAAACTTTTCATTCCAGAAGCCAAAACAAAACCAAAACACTGTTAATGATGACACTTGAGAATATAAACACGGAGTCTGACTTCAGGATCTCCAGTCGACAGTCTGGACTCTCCAGGAAACCACAGAGCTGCTGCACCCCCGAGTCCTGCAGGTTGTTGAAGCTCAGGTCCAGTTCTCTCAGGTGGGAGGGGTTGGACCTCAGAGCCGAGACCAAATAAGCACAGCTGGTCTCAGAGAAGCTGCAGTCCCACAGGCTGAAGAAAGAAAGTACAGGCAGACTGGATTATTGTGTGAATACTGTTGTGATCCACTTTCTTCCATCTATTTCAACAAATCATAAATCAAAACATTCGGCTCCTTCAGGACAATCCTGCTACAACCCTGAAACATTTAGCCTTTTCTGCCATTTTGTTTCTCATAGAAAATGAATTGAGCTCATTTTCCATCCTTCATATCTTTAGATCGGTTTACAAACTTTTACTGCTCCTTTTTGTTCTGCTTCAGCTTCCTTGTACAAATTTAAACTTTTAAGAATTTTCAATTAATTTCAGCTGTTTTGTGCTCCTTTCAGATTCTTTCTGCTAATTTCAGCTTGTTTTGCTCTTTTCATCTCATTTCTGCAAGTTTCAGCCTTTTCTATTTCAGCTGTTTTATATTTTCAGCTAAGTTCATAGTTTTTGCACTCGTTTCACCTTTTTTCAGCCTAATTCAGCAGAAATGCGCTCTCTCCACATCTTTCTTGTGATTTCAGCTTCTTTCTGCTTTTTTAGCTATTTTTCATCATTTCTTTCTAATGTAGGAGAACACCACCTCATCTCAAAAAACATTTCACATCACTTTAAGCAAACATAATTTCTGTACAGTATTTTGTTTTAAACAGTTAAAAATAAGATTTTTCTATTCCCTTTGGAATGAACGGACATTGTTTTTCAAATGTTCAGTTTAACCTCACTGTCAAACATGAACTCATTTTTCATGAAACGGACGGATGGTTTTAATGAGCTTTTGTCTAAAACATCCAAAACTCGTTACGGTGATAACTTTCCTTTATCGAAAAGGAGTACGGTATTTCTTTGTTCCCATGAAGACAACAACATAAGAACTCTTGTTTGTTCAAACTGACATTCCTTTCCAGGAGATGGACAGTCAAAACAGCAACACCTGCTTAACACTGCATGTTTTAAATTTGATCCATGAAAATGTGTGTTTTAAGATAATAAGATAATACATTTGTCTTATTTTCTCGTTTAACCAAAAGTTAGAACCACACCTCCTCCCCTGGTGGATCAGTCTTTTCTGTTTCTGCACACAGTGAGTTTCACTTTAGAGAGAAACTTCTAAGAAGCACTTCTTTTCACACACGCTCCAGAGAAATTCTCTGAAGTCCACTTCAACAGAGAACTGGGAGCAAGGAGAAACCCAGTTTCTGCACTTGACCTCAGAGAAGAGTACTTCCTAGTGAGACTTCCTACGAAGAAAGAAAACAGCAAGCATTCTTTCTCCAAACGTAAAAACACAGAACCAGCACCTGACCAGAACTGGTTGGCTTTGACCCGAGAGCTGTCTGCCAGGCATCCATCACACCGCAGACGAGTGGTAAATCCCAGCTCCAAGTGATAACAGGTGAACTTTGAGGAGACTTCAGCCTCTCAGTCACCAAAGCATCTGAGACTGGTACCATAAGCGACTGTCGGACCCATTCCTGATCATCCTGGTAGGACTGAGACTTTCAACGCCTTTCTGGTGAGCCTACACCACAATAAACTTATCAGACAAATTTAGCACAATTTTCACCACTTCACAAACAGAAACAGTTCTAGTCTGTCTTTTTAAGTTTGACTAAGTTGAATAATCAGACATTTGATTCAACATCATTCGATGTTTAGTTAACTTCTCATCTATAACTTTCACCATATATAATCACAGATTATTATTTTTATAATACATAAAAATCAACTGAATTTGTGATTATTTTGGCATATCTGTGTGTAATACTAAACTGATGCCCTTTAAACACAAGAACAGACCTCACTACTTTATTTTGGGGTAAAAAGAGACTGATTGTTCCTCTTTAAGGAGAGGTGGTGCCCACACGATGAAGTTATTTGCATAATACATGCAAATTTTTATAAGCTTAACTCATAACTGATAATTAACAATACATTTACAGTCACATATTCCTCTACACTAATTTCAGCTTTTTCAGCCTAATTGGGCAAACATGTTTTTCTGCTTTCTTCTTCTAATTTAAGCTTGTTTTACCTTTTCAGCTACTTTTTATTTATTTTTTTAATCTAAGTTCAGCTGGTTTTAGATAAATTAAAGTTTTTCTTGGTAATCTCTGCTACTTTTAGCCTAATTAACTTCTTTCTGCTAATTTTAGCTTGTAATGCTCCCTTCAGCTTTTTCAGCTAGTTTCAGATTTTTCCGCTATTTCAGCTACGATTTAGCTGTTTTCACGCCAATTTTAGTTTTTTCAGCTAATTCCACATTATTTTAGCTCATTTCAGCTCTTTCTCCTTCTTTCTCAAATGTTAAGCTTCTTTCTACCTTTTTAGCTACTTTTTTTTTTTTTTTTAGATGTTTTTAGCTCATTTCCTAATTTTTTGTTCTCATTTCTGATTATTTAATCCTAATTCAGCAAATATGTCTGTTTTCTTCTGCTAATTCAGCCGTGTTCATTAATTTCGGCTACATTTCAGCACGTTTTTCAGCTGTTTCTCAGCAAGTTCTTCTGCAATAAGCATCCACACTGCATTTTCACAGGAAATACAACGTCTCTAGCTTTCAGTTCAGATGTTCTAATGTGCAGCAGCGAGCTAATGGTGGATCCTGGCATCCACTGGAAGACTGTTCCTGACACAGCTGCGTCACTGGACTCACCTGAGCTTCTCCAGTTTGCAGTTTGGACTCCCCAGTCCAGCAGACAGAATCTTCAGTCCTGAGTCCTGCAGGTTGTTGTGGCTCAGGATCAGTTGTGTCAGATGGGATGGGTTGGACTTCAGAGCCGAGGCCACGATGTCACAGTGACTCTCTGAGAGCCAACAATCAGAGAGCCTGTCGAGACACAAAGAGGGACTTGAGTCTTTTTAAGAAGTCCTGTCCTCTGTCCTCTTTGTTGACAGTAAAATGTCTGACAGGAAGTTCACACCATCAGCTCTCACAGTCCGGTCTGTTTTACAAATTATTCCTGTAATTTAAGAATTACTACAAAAATAAAAAACAGTCAGTTAAAATGACAGAAAGCAGGTTTATAAATAAATAGTGTCTTAAAAACACTCCGACATCCATCAACTTTTATCTAAAAAGCCCAACAGGAAGCCGGGACATACTTTTACGCCATGGCAGAGTCATACTCTTATTCTGAAGCTTCTAAGTTTTATTTTGAAACTCCAGCTTCAAACTTCTCCCTGCACGCCCTCCTGAACATCAGAGGTCCAATTAGAGACAACATGAAACATTCTATGAGGGCAGCCATGATGGAAACAGAGGAAGAAGAAAGGCATGCTGGGTAATATGAAGACCCAGAACCTGCCGGGTCACTGGTCGGCCCAGGTTTCTCTGAGTGGTCTCCGCTGTGAGGAGCGTTCATCTAGAACCAGCAGCTGCTCCTGCAGAGGAGCATCTGCTCCACCGTCCATCATGGACTCACCACGCCTTTCTGCAGTTCCTCACAGCTGGAATCAGCCTCTGCAGCCCCTCCGCTGACGTGTTGTACTTTTTCAGGTCCAGCTCGTCCAGAACCTCCGCTGACATCTGCAGCATGTAGGCCAGAGCTGAGCAGTGGATCATGGACAGCTTCTTCTCTGATCTGTTCTCGGACTTCAGGTACTCTTGGATCTCCTGGTGGACAGAGAGGTCCTTTATTTCCAGCAGACAGTGGAAGATGTTGATGCTCCTGTCAGGGGAGATTTTGCTCGTGTTCATCTTCTTCAGGTTGCTCCGGACTCTCTGGAGGGTTTCTGGATTGTTCTCCGTCTGACCCAGCAGACCTCCGAGGAGTTTCTGGTTGGACTCCAGAGAAAGACCATGAAGGAAACGAACAAACAGGTCCAGGTGACCATTTCTGCTTTTGAGGGATTTCTCCGTGACTTTCACCAAAAAGGTGTCCAAAGATGGGACAGAAGGTCCAACAACTCCAAGACATTTAGAGATTCTTTCATAGATGGAGTTCCCGTGGCTGTAGTCTTTCATGAAGTCCTTCAGGAAGTCCTCCAGGACCTGTGAGTTCCAGCTGGTGAAGGCGTGGAACATGTAGATGGCAGCCAAGAACTCCTGAACGCTCAGATGAACAAAGCAGTAGACTGGTTTCTGGAAGATCACGCACTCTCTGATGAAGATCTCTGTACAAACTCCTGAGTACACCGAAGCCTCTGTGACATCCAGACCACGCAGCTCCAGGTCTTCTTGGTAGAACATGATGTTTCCTTCCTCCAGATGTTCAAACGCCAGCCTCCCCAGCTTCAGAAGAACTTCCCTGTCAGCCTCTGTCAGCTCCTGTGGACTGGTCTCAGGTCCTTCATG
>JARVGV010000673.1:23300144-23311228 GCA_031762435.1 Hypsolebias longignatus
AGTCTCCTGGAAGCTGTCTCCAGCTGCCTGACCTCATGCTGGGTGTTGACCTCCTCACTCTGTCCCTTTGTGATGTAGAGCTCAGTGTAGATGCTGTTGAGGAGGCTTCTACTTCCTGTTTCATCACTTCCTTCAGTCACACGTTCACACCTCCCCCTCAGACTGAGCTGATGTTCCTCTAAGACCTCCAGCAGACCAACATCTGGTGAAACAGCAGAAGAACCATCAAACTTTAACGTTTTCTTTTCCCGCTCCGAGTCCATCAGCTGACGTCTTACCTGGGTCAGAACAGCTGTTTGTGTGAAGACCACATCTGGTTCTGGATTTTTCTCCACACCGGGGACAGGACGGTCCTGATGAAGCAGACTGGTCCCAGTATTTGGGTCCCAGTTCTTGGACAGGAGGAGCAGGCCTGTGGAGAGACGGGCTGATGGTTCATGTGTTTGCGGCTCGTTAAAACGCAGATGTTCCAGCTGTGCGCGGACTTCAGCCCAGCTCAGGAGCAGCTTCTTACTTTGTGTCTGAAGGTCCAGGTTCTGCACTGAAGTCTGGAGGAGATTCTTTGGAAAAGTCCGTCTTCGTGGACCAACAGATGGATCCTGGAGACCCTGTTCTGTCCTCGTCTTCCTCCAAGCTGCTCATCTTCAGTCGGCCTGAGAGGAAGACTGAGCAGAAACATCCAAACAAACAAACAAACAAACAAACAAAAAACAGGATAGAGAGCAAAGTTTAACAACAGTTTATTTTAAAGTAACGTTTTGTTTCTTTTCACGGCTCTGCTGCTATTTTTGTTTTGTTAGGAAGATAATAAATAGTTTAGTGTTTGTTGACACTGGAGTCCAGCTCCTTTCCTGTCACTGTCAAGACCCAAAGCAGCTAAAATACAGGAAGCGCTAACTGGGTCATACCAAAAGCTAACGCTACGAGGGGGGTGGAGGTTCTGTTTATTTATTTAACGTTCCCCTAAAACAGACCCTTGTTTCTACAGCCCAGCTTTTTGTAACTGTGTAAAAGTATTAGATGGAAAAACAAAGATTCCTCCTGATGAGACGTTTCCTGTGCATCTCACTGATTTAATTTAATGTTTACTTTGCGTTGTCAGGATCAGCTGATGAAGCACAGTGGTCTCTGAGGGACCTGCCCAAAACAGGAATGTGTAATAAAATTAGAAAAGTCGTTAGGCCGAAAACTCAATTCAAGATGGCTGCCACAGCACATCAAAGAGATATAACTCAACGGCCAGTATCACAGGTATGAATTTAAACTGGGTGTGGTAGTAGCTGAGAGTCATTCCCAGCTCATAATTTTATTATTTCTAACAGTAACGTAGTAAGATTTGGTCTTGAAGCACATTCTGCAGCTCCTGTGGGTAAAACGAGGTCATCAATCCTCGTTTCCTCCGTTTCACAGCAAAGACCCAAAAGCTACGAGAAAACTTCACCCTGGTTTTGAACAGTTAAAAAAAAAAAAAAAAATCTGGAGTTTGATTTAAACGTGACCCTCAGGTTTTGGACACTTAAAATGAGGGTTGTTTGTGTAACACTTGGCGTTTTAGATGCAGTTTATCATAAAGTACCGGCGGTGAGGTTCTGAGGATCGGGAGAACGTGTTGTGGTGGAACCGAGACGAAACGGAACGAAGGAATCACGGTCGAGTCGTTTCAGCTGCAGGCTTCATTCAGATATCACTTGTTTGATCATTTGTTCTAATAATTCACATAACCTAAACTTTGGACAGGAACTGATTCGGCTTTTTTCGAAGTAGACCGAAGGAGCAGCTCTGCAGAACCAAACTTCAAACTTCACTCGTGCTGTGGTTCAACAGGTAATAACTGGAGAACGAACACTTTCTGCAGAAATCCTGTGTGAGCCCTGAATTCTGAATGACTTTGCTTTAAGAAGCTGAAACTGAGCTGAAAGCTAAATGTAGCAAACCACTAACTGAAAGCTAAAAGTTGTAAAATGCTAGCTAAACTCAGCAAAACATTAGCTTTTGACTAAAATTATAAATGCTGAAATTAGCAACAGGAAAATTGGAATTATTGTCTTAGCATTAGCATAATTAGCAGAGAATTATCATGAACAGCATGAGCAGGAGTAGAATTAGCAGTAGGTCTGTCATGATAACATATTTTGCTGGACGATTAATTGTCTCAGAAATCATTGCGATAAACGATAATATTGTTTGAAATTTGACAATTAGTAACTATTGATACATTTAAGAAGAAATGTTGATTTGTTTGCGTGTAGTACCGTTTTTCGACCACCAGGTGGCAATGCAAGGCTGTTTGAATTGAAGGATGGATAGTGAGGGAACGAGCAACGTGTCTCTAAGAAAAATGGGAGGGAGCCCCCTTGACGTGACATGGGCTGTCTCTCCTTCCTTGTTTTTGGTTTTCAAAATGGCAGAAGTTCAGTGGTTTGAGCTCTTTAGCATTTTCCACACAAAGCTTTTAATTAAAAAAAAAAAAATAAAATCAGCAAACAAGTTCTCAGCTTCTTTTTGTAGAAAAAAAAACACCTTTTTACACGACAGCACAAGTTTAACTGTGAATTTTGGAGCTTTGACAAGACAGGTTTTTTTTCCCTGAGGTCGGCTTGTTAGCTTAGCTTCTCGGCTTAGCTGCTTTTAATGATCCAACAACGTGATTTTGTGCAGTTAAAATGGATTTTAAAGAGAAAGGGAGGGGTCAGTGAAGAGCACCGGAGTTGAGCCTTTTGTCATCCAGAGAGACATGAAAAAACGATAAAGCCGATAAATGAAAATGAGGTTAACAAAGTTCATGCTCAATCATCCAGGTACCAAATCCAATAATTCTCAGTCGGGTCATCTGGACCATTTCTTTTTTTATAGAGACGTTTTGCCCTCTATCCGGAGTCATGACTGATGAAGCCCTCTGGATAGAGGGCAAAACGTCTCTATAAAAAAAAAGAAATTGTCCAGATGACCCGACTGAGAATTACTGGAAAACGAGGTTGATAATTTTCAATAATCATGAGATTAATTGATTTATTGTTCATTGAGACAGGCCTACTCTGAGCTTCAAACTTGTTTTTGGAACAGCCAAAAGCAGCTGATCGGATGAGCTCAGAGCCCAAGAGGGAACTTATGGTTCCAGCAGCTCGGAGAGATATGAGGGTGCCAGGCCATTAAGACACTTAAAGTTTAGCAGGAGAATTTTTAAATCATTGGTAGTAGATTTAGATTTAATTTAGATTTAGTTTAATGCAGTATCAGTGTCCTTGAAGACTGTCCAGTAATGCCTGGGAGACATACCAGAGCAAAGGTCTGGGTCGCACTGCTCCAGTTTGAGTGTCTTTGTTTTTTTTTTCTACAAACAAAATGTCTGATAAAACTTGTCACCAACTTGTTTATGGTCGGAGATGGTGTGGGAGGCTGATGTTCTGTGAAGAACACACAAGGACTGGAGGTTTGGACTCGGTTCTGCGTCGTGTTCACAGTCTGTTGCTGTGATTTGAAGAAAACCGCTTTGAGTAAAGCTATCAGTTTTGTTTAATTATTAAATAAGAATATTTTAATCACAATAAATGTCAATCCAAATGCTTATATAAGTACTGTGCATTAAACAAATTTAATGTTTCTAAATAATTAGAAGTGGTGGCTTTAAACGCGAGCAAAATAGTTTTTAGTAAACGTTTTTTTCGTAATATACGCTCAACTTTTTAAATTTTTTTTGGGGGGGGGAAAGGACAAAAAGCCTGATGTAAGGACAGTTTGTGGCACGTTTCTATTAAGCACATGAAACTGGACTGTAGTGGAACTCCAGATGTTTTCTGTTCTGTTCTTTGTACATCACATAATCAGAAATATCACCTGGGGAAAATAAATAAATAAATGAATAAAAAAATTAATTAAAATAAAACCTGAGCTACGTCTGTTTGAAATTCCTCTGCTGTCATATTGACAAAGTTTTAAAATCAGCATTTTACAACAACTGGCATCAAAGTTTCTGAACTTCCGTTTTGAGTTTTGGTGCCACCCCCAGACAATCAAGTGGCCCCCACATGCCCCCCACCATTAAAACGTTACTGGCCGATTTACTAACAATCATGGTGCGAGTGGACCAGACTTCGGGGGTTCCAGACGAAAACATGAAAAATAAATTTGGTATAATTAAGAGAATAATGGCATAAGCAACACCGCGCGCCCTGTTTTTACCTTGGAGGGCGGGGGTCCTCGCGCCCTATAATTCCGTTATTCGTGTATAACATGGAGCCTGTGCAGTCCTCCAGCCTCGTGCGAACAGAATGACAGCAGAAGAAGAAACATGTCGCGCACTCACCTTATTCTCCGCACTGTTCTGACCTCCTGCCCTGTTGAGTTGAACTCGGTGTGACCTTAAAGTTTCTTCTATTCCTCGACGTCATGGAGGAGCCTGGCTCTGACTCGATGGTTACAGGAAAACACGTGACCACACAAGCGCTGCAGGACTGGCTGTGACCAGCAGGTGGCGCAAAAAACAAGACTCCAAAGTGTAATTAAAAACAGTGTACCGTAAACTGTCATGAATTAATTCTTCTGGTTTCTATCAGAAAGAAGTTGTTAAAAGTAAAAAATAAACAAAATAAAAATTCATATTACATTTATTCATTTAAAAATCAGGCTTTTTCAGTCGTGGACCCCAAACTTGGACAGGCCACTTCACTTCCTGTTTTTAAATCTCCAAGTCTGTTTTCTCTTTCTTACAGCGTGATTCGATTTAGTATCTTATTGTTCTGTTTTTATGTTTTTCCTTTGATGCTTTTAATTAACTTTTCTGTACTGTAATTTTTTTTTCCCCCCATTAAATTACTCCCATTGGTTTTATTGTTAAGCACGTTGGTAACGGCTGCTGTTTTAAATGTGCTTTATAAATAAAGTTGACCTGACGAAAATATTAAACAAGTATTTTTAAGTTTGCATTATCTGAAAGACTATTGAAAGAAAGTACAGATACATGAAAAATGTACTTAAGTACAGTAACAAAGTACTTGTACTTTGTATAAGCTTTTAGTTACTATTATTTTTGTATTAGCTTTTAGCTAGTTTTGTTGGTTTTATTTTAGCTAAAATTGTGTTGCTTTAGCTTTTGCTACTGTTTATAGCCTTTAGCTGCAATGTTGCCAGTTCTAGCTTATAGCAACTGTTTTTGGTGTTAGCTTTGTTTCCGTTTTAATAGATTTAGCTACAGTTTTGTTGGTTTTAACTTTTACTGTTTTGAGAACTCTAGCTTTTGGCTACTGTATTGTTGGTTTTAGCTTTTAGGTACTGTGATAACTTTAACTTTCAGCTTCTAGTTTGTTGGTTTATCGTAGTTAGTGTTCTGAAAATTTTAGCTTCTATTTTTAGGCTTTGACTACTGCTTTACGGGTTCTAGCTTTCAGCTACTATTTTGCTGGTTTTGTGTATTAGCTATATTCAGTAATTTTAACGCTGGTCTAATTATGTTAACTTAAATAATTCATTTTCAGCTTTTTTTAAAAACATTTCAGCAGGTATTCAGCTGTTTTCACACCAACTCCTGCAGCAAAAACATGATTACCAATTTTTTTTTTGAAACATCCTGAAGTGAAGCTTTTGTTTCCAGTTACACATCAGAAGTTTGCAGAATTATTTAATGAAATACTTTAATCAACTGCAAACTCATAGCAGCAAATACATTCTTAAAGTTGTGAAAGCTGCTCAGACTCCACACACCAGGGGGCGCTGTGTTCTGATCATCAACATATTTTTAAATATAAAGAGGCATTAGCACTAGAGATGGGAACAGAAACTAGACGTTGAAGCCACGGAGAGCCTGCGCTCCCCCTGCGGCTGTTTCCTGAAACGTTTTAAAGCTCCGCCCCTCTACTTAAACAAATAAGACATTTTCATGACTTAAAAATATGAACACACTTCAGAAAAATTTCTTTAGATGCTGATTTTTTAAAAGTTAACTGAGTTCTTTATGTCTCTTTCTTTGGGTCAAGGCACAGACTTCCTGCAGCTGCCGACAGCTTCCTGCTTCATCCCTTCATGTCACACAACGACTCCAGCAGCTGGAAGTAGTTGTACTTGATGTCGTACTCCATGTCGTACCAGAAGTTCACTGCGACGGAGATCAGAGGACACACTGAGACTCGTTTCTGAACATAAATGTGGTCCAGGTCTGTTCTGATGGGATTTCAGGTGAGCAGAGCTCTGAACAGGTTGTCCCTGTCCTAGTGGGAGGGGTTTGTACCTGCGATGCAGCCATGTGACTGTTGGACATGGTGAAACCACAGAGATGGCAGGTAGAGCATCTCTCCAGCCTTCACACTGCACCTGAGTGGCTGAGCCTGCTGGTACTCAGGGTATCGCTCCAAGTCTGGATCCAGGGGGTCCAAAGGGATCCAAGGAACCTGAGGATATGAGAGGGGTGGGGGTTCAGGTGGACTCCAGTGTCTTACATTGCTGAGATCATCAGACGTGTACATGAACGCACCTTCTGAGAGTCTCTCTGATCGAGGACCTTGAACTCACCGTCGTCCTGCTGGTGGTAAACAGCTGGCTGGTACACACCTGACAGAGATGGTTACCATGGTTACTGCAAGAGACGGGCACTACGGTTAAATCAGGTGGATCGTTACCAAGGCAGGTAAACCTGGTTGTTTTCTGCTTCACCACACATGATTTAAACAAACGGGTCATTACCAGGTCTCTGCAGAACCTCATCACCTGGTGAGGACAGCAAAGGAAAACAGACTGGTCGTCACGGTTACCCAAAGTGATGCGCACTGCACTGATACCAAGATAAAAGTTTTTATAAGTTTGTAGTTTTTTTAAACAATGTGGGCTAGTTGCTGCGTTCTTAGTGTGTCATGGGAGCTGGTTGACTTGGTTACCAGGAGTGATGTGGACTGGTTGCCAAGGTTACCGATAGTGACGGAACTGTTAGTTGCGGTTGCTGAGAAAGATGTGAACTGGTGCAGACTGAGATGAGAGCTGGTTGCTGCAGTTGCAAGAGACATACAGACTGGTCACCACAGCTGCTGATTGTGAAGGAGGGGTGGTTATTAAAAACAGAGTGGGCTTGTTGTCACGGTTACTAATATGACAGAGATGGCAGCGAGGTCACCATAGTTACAAACAGCGATGCGAACTGTTTGAAACAGTTACAGGGAGTGATGGGACCTGGTTGCTGTGGTTATTAAAAACAATGTTGTCTGGTCGCTATGGTTACCAAGAGTAATGAAAGCTGGTCGCCGTTACAGAAACTGATGTGGACTTGTTGCTACGGTTACTGAGGGTGTTGCAGACTCGTTGCCATGGTTACCATAGGGGATGAAGGGTCGGTCAGTGGGTGGAAGCAGGACGAAGTGTTTCTCTCCAGAGACGACACAGTACAGGTTCTCATACGGGTCTTTGTGCACTGGAAGGAAACAGGATGTTTAATCATCTTACAAAAATAAAAACTTATTTTATATAAATACAGTCATAAATGAAGTTATTGTTTTTTGAGTTTGGAAGGTTGAAATGAAAAAAAAAAAAAAACACCTTTATTCTGATCTTTTTTAAGGATCAAGTGGACACCTTTAAGTAAACGTGTCTCTTGTCTTGTATTGCATCTCGGGTTTTTCACATTAAAAGCACACTTTATTAACTTTTATACGTAGCCTTTAATGAAGTCGTGTGAGTGAAGCTGAGGTCGTACTGGATGTGACGGCGTTTGCTTCCCCGAGCCAAAAATTGACGGCGTCCGGCAACTTTCCTGTAGGAAGAACACAAAGTGTGACCCGCTGATCCAAAGACAGTTCTGATGACATCATGCAGAACCTTGAGGTTCTTATGGACACACGGATGAGGACCGATCCAGTGAGCTGGTCCACTCACCCAGTGCCGTGCTCATCCAGGGCACGTGAGGCTCCAGGTCGTCGATGAGCTCCGGCAGCTCCTGCAGCAGGTTGGAGCACTGCTTCTGGACGTAGAAGACTCCGGTTTTCTGCACCTGAAAGGTCCGGTCCAACAGGGAGTCAGAACCACGAGGATCGGCCCGCCCAGGCAGTGGTTCTCCTGCTCCGGCTCACCTTTCCTTCGATGATGTCCAACACAGAGGAAACACTCATCCGCCGCTCCTCCGGCATCACGAAACGGTCTCCTGCCACGGCGTCAGCGTAACCGTTAGGCGTCACGGCCACGCTGATGACCTTTGACCCCATCTTCTCCCTGTAGACAGAGCACGGGTCACGTGGAGAACCAGAAACGTGATCCATATTCAATGTGTTAAGACTCTAAAATCTTTGTGCTTCAGTTACACCTTTAGGTTCTGATCAGTTCTATCAGAGACAGTTTTCGTTTTGGGTAAATAAACATTATTCTATTAAAAAACGTCCCAGAGCTTCTTTAACAGACCTGAGGTACTCCGGAGTCCACCTGGACAGGGCCGGCCAGTGGCTGAAGGCGTCCCGGATGATGCAGGGCTTGTTCGCTCCGATCCAGTCCCGGTAGAACCGGAGCGGCTCCGGAGCTCCGTTCAAATACGGCACCGACCTGTTTAGGTAAAGATCTGGAAAAACCCGAGCACTGATCGATGAGCACAACGCACAACAGGTACAGGAAGAACATTGAGGTGTTTGTTTTGAATCCGCTGCCGAAGCACTTCCGGTGTCTCACCGTGAGCCTCGTAAGAAAAGTGGGCCAGTCGCTCCTGGACACCTTCCATCCCTCTCTGATCTCAAATCAGTAAGATCAGCCCTGATTTCACTCCTGACTTCATCAAACCAAACAACTCGCCGCCATGCTGCCGTGAATAGAACAAGTGCGCATGCGCAGTTGTGGCTGAGCGTGTGATGAGTGGCAGCAGCGCCCCCAATGGACGGAGGGTAAACTACAGCTTCCGTTGATGTTATTTTTAATAAATCTAGTTTATTTAAAACAGCAAAAAGTTCACGGTGACAGTCATCAGAGAATAATTTAAATAAAATAAAACATCTATGATTTAATCTAACTCAGTGCAGTTCAATAAGTTCAACGGGTGCTGTAGACCTGCAAAAGAGTCGGTACTATTCCTACCTCAGCCCCGCTCGATAGGCCAGGAGTCTGACACAGAGGCTTCGTTCTGGTTCCATCAGTAGCACACCCATTTCAGTTCTTCTCAGACCAAGTTCTCTTTTGGGTCACAAATGGACCAACTGACCAATGGACCAGTGGAAAAATCAAAGCAAATATGTTCTTGTTTTTAGTATTTCACCCTGTTTTATGGCACCATCATTTCTTGTTTTGTACAATACTCCTATTTTAACAGCATTTTTTAAAAACTGTAGTTTGTTGTCATTATTTACTGTTTTCTTGTCTGTACTTTATATGTTTTGTCCGGAGCAGGTCCCTCTTGTGAATGACTTCCCATGGCTCAATGAAACGAGCCTGTATGAATAAAGTTTGAATGGGGAAAAAAAGAGATCAAAATTAGGGTCCAATAGGGTTTGAGTCTTCAGATGATTTACAGAAACAAAATTATTTATTTAAATGATAAATAATAGCATTTTTTACCATCTCTGTTGTGAAAATACAACTTAGCACTACATAAAATTAACTTAATTAACTTCACTCAGACTCTTCCACTGGTACATTTTCATCTTTAAATCACTTCTTGGTCTGCTGCCTTCATACATCTCCTCCTACATGTCTCTGCGTGAGTGCAGATACAGCGTGCGCTCTCAGGACATGATTACCTGCTGTGTTCCCTTAGTGCGGACTGAACCAGGCAAAAAGGCCTTCTCCTACTTCGCTCCTGCTTCCTGGAATATCTTGCAAAAAGATCTGAAGCTCTCGATCTTGACCTCTGTAAGTGGCTTCAAACATCTATTAAGTTCCTGGCAAAAACCAATGCAGACATGTTCCTGTTTTTAATTTTCTACACCACCGTATAATCTAGATGTCTTTTGTTACATTTTCTTTTAAACACCATTTTATTTTCACTTAAAAAACAAAAACAAACTCAATTTGTATGCATCCTTTATGATTGTCTATTTTTGTCTTTGTTGTCCACTGGTGTCATCACTCTTTTGTTATTGAAATCAGGTCTCTCTTGTAAATGAGTCCCTGAGGCTCAATGGGATTAACCTGCCTCAATAAAGGTTGAATGAATATAGCGAAGTGATGTATTTATGGATTTTTCCACATTTTAAAACATATTTGGACTGATGTGACATATGGGGCAGTGCGATGTGTATGGCGGAAAATACGGTAATTAATTAATTTTCTGTATTTTCACTGCTATTTATTTATATTATTCATGCCTGAATGACGTTTGGGAGGGGATATTTTGCTGCCTGTTACAGTGCTGCAAAAAGACCACCTTGTGCTTTTCAGTCCTCAGATGCCATTGTTTAGTGGACTGTTCTGAAAAGCAGTTTAGTTGAGATCCATTAGTGCATTTCATTTTGTGCAGCTTTTAGCAGGAAAACCCTTCTGTCTGTGCACTCCCTACTTAAATACATACTGTATAACTCACATGCATGTTCATGCTCTCAAACGACAAACAGTAAACCCAGTGACCATCCACCCCCAACAAGTACACACACTCAAGGGGGGTAAACAGGTGGGAGGTCAGCTCAAATAGGATTTGGCGTTCGTTACTGTAGCACCTTGTCAGACCCTGGTTCTCTGACAGCATAGTGAGGGTGGTGTCACTGTCAGGAGATTTCTTTATCTGAAAACCACTTAGCAACCATTTCACACAACCTGTGAGTGACTAGATGTGCTGCATAAAAATCTAATGACTGCAGCCCTCACAGTGTCAGTAGATACATAGCTATCTTTGTGTAGATTCCTGGTGAGTAGTGAAATATGGGTCAGGCCATACTGTGGGCTTACATTTACCCTAGGGAGTGTTACAAGGAATGCACATCGAATCATCCACTAGTTTTTCCAAACTTATGTTAAGATCGAGTCGCAAAGACAGCAGGTCCAAGAGAGAAACCCAAAACATTGTCTCCTCAGTAACACTTTCCAGTTCTTCCTAGGGGATGACAAGATGTTTTAGAAGGGAAAAATAAATAAATAAGTAACTCATATACAGGTAGTCCTCGACTTACGAACGGGTTCCGTACCTACAAACCATTCGT
>JARVGV010000673.1:23314047-23331158 GCA_031762435.1 Hypsolebias longignatus
GTGCGCTCTCAGGACATGATTACCTGCAGTGTTCCCTCAGTGAGGACTGAACTAGGCAAAAGGGCCTTCTCCTACTCTGCTCCTGTTCCCTGGAATGTCTTGTAAAAAGATCTGAAGCTCTCAACCTTGACCTCTCTAAGTGGTTTCAAACATCTATCAAGTTCATGGGAAAAACCAATGCAGACATGTTCCTGTTTTTAGTTTTCTACACCACCTTACAATCTAGCTGCCTTTTTTTTTTTTTTTAGGTACATTTTTTCAAAAAATACCATTTTATTTTCACTTATTATCAATTTGCATGCATCTTTTATGATTGCCTATTGTTGTCTTTGTTCTCCACTGTTGTCATCACTCTTTGTTAAAATCAAGTCTCTCTTGTAAATTGAGTCCCCGAGGCTCAATGGGATTAACCTGTTTAAATAAAGGTTGAATGAATGAATGAAGGTGTTCAAGTTTGATAAGCATTAATCTTTGATTAAAGCAGATAATCTGAGTACAAACATGGTTAAAATCTACTTTGTATATCTTTTAAAGAACCCCACTGTTATAAAATGTCCCCCTATGCAGTGGGTTGTGTGGAAGGGGTGGTGTGTCTCTCTCAAACAGGTAACAGGAAGGAGGAAGGTAGAGGAACAGGAAGAGGAGGTGCACCTGGAAATCACATCAAATGCTCAGATAAAGCAAATTGTGAAGGAAACTTTGTTGGTAGTTCAGTTCTTCCTCCACGTCAGAACAAGACCACAATGAGAACATCTGGACAAATGTTTTGGATAAGTATAAACAGATATTATGGACAATATTAGACAGAAGTTGTGGACAGTTGTAGACAAGTTATGGACAGTATTAAACAGAAGTTATAGACAGTTTAAGATGGATGTTACGGATAGATTTAGACCAAAGTTATGGACAGTTTTAGACTAGACTTAGACAGTTTTAGATCGAACTTTTGGACAGTTTCAGACAGATGTTATGTATAGTTTTAGACAGACATCATGGACAGTTTTATACTGAAGTTTTTGACTATTTTACACAGATGCTAGCCCAATGTTAATAACATATGTAGACATAAGTTTTGGACAGTTTTAGACCGAACCTTTGGACAGTTTCAGACAAATGTTATGGACAGTTTTAGTTACACTTAAAAAAAAATTTAACAAGAAGTTAGATCCGGTGATACCAAGCACCGGTGATTATTAGCTCATCTGGGCACCGTCTAAATCAGAGCTGGAGAAAAAAAAAACTAGCTAACAGCTAAAAATAGACAAGTAGCAAATAATTTAAGCAACACTAGCTCAAAGCTAATAACAAGAAAACAATAGGTAAACGCTAAAAGTAGAAAAAGCTAGAAAAGATATAATAGTAGCTATGGGCTAGCTAAAGACAAACTACCCAAACATCAGCTAAAAGTTGTAAAAAAATAGTTAAAACATAAAAGCAGAAAAAGGTTAGCTAAAAAAAAAAAATGCTAACACAATTTAAAAGCTTCATTGCCAACATAGTAAATGACAGTGTGACCTGGAGGGGTGTGACTGTGACGGCCTCTCTGATCTGAACTCGAGCATTGTTTAGTTGTTGGACTTCTGTGCTAGTCATAGTTTGTCCATCATGAACACCATGTTTGAACATAACATGCCCTAGGTCGTGGATCGATGATTGATTTTGTACAAAGTAGTTGTGTCATCTGATTTGCGACCGACACTCAGGTGAAGGGAGGAGCTGAACCATCAACTGATCACCACATGATAGTGAGTTGGATCAGATGGCAGGGGGAGATGACCAGACCGGTAAACCCAAACATGTAGTGAGGGTTTGCTGGGAATGCCTGGCAGCAGAAGAACTCATCAGCAAGATCTTCAACTCACACCTCTGGGAGAGCTTTAACCGCATCCCAGCGGAGGTGGGGGACATCGATTCTCAGTGAGCCACGGTCTGCACCTCAGTTGTTGAAGTGGCTGCCTTGAGCTGTGGCCACAAGGTTGTCGATGCTTCTCGCAGTGGCCATCCTCAAACTTGGTGGTGGACACCTCATACAAAGTATTAGGGAGGCTGTCGAGCTGAATAAGGAGTTCTAAGTCCTTGTTGTCTGGTGGGACTCTGGAGGCAGCTGAGGAGTACTGGAGGGCCAAGCGATCCGCAGCCTTGGCTGTTGCTGAGGCAAAAGCTCGGATGTGGGAGGAGTTCTGTGAGACCCTGGATAAAGACTCTCGGTCAGCCCTGAGGAGATTCTGGCAAACTGTCAGGTGGCTGAGGAGAGGAAAGCAGCACTTTACTAACACTGTGTTCAGTGAAGGTAGTTGCTCAATGATATCATCGGGAAGTGGAAGGAATACTTCCCAGACCTTCTCAACCCCATATCTTCCATGGAGCAAGCTGTGTCGGGGGACTTTTGGGTTGGTCTGTCCATAACTGTGGCTGAGGTCAATGAGGTAGTTAAAAAGCTCTGCAGTGGCAGGGCTCCAGGGCTGGATGAGATTCACCCCGATTTCTTTAAGGCTCTGGATGTTGTGGGGCTTCTTGGCTGACACGCCTTTGCAACATTGCGTGGACATTGGGAGCAGTGCCACTGGATTAATAAAATGGGATGGTGGTTCCCCTCTTCAAAAAGGGGGACCAGAGGGTGTGCTCCAATTAGAGGGGCATCACTCTCCTTAGCTTCTCTGGTAAGGTCTATTCAGGGGTACTGGAGAAGCGAGTCCGATCATTGGTCAAACCTCAGATCCAGGAGGAACAATGCAGGTTCTGTCCTGGCTGTGGAACACTGGATCAGCTCTTTACCCTCACTAGGATCCTTGAGGGGTCATGGAATTTGCCCATCCCCTTTACATGTGTTTTGTGGACTAGAAGAAGGCATTCAACCATGTTCCTTGAGGTACACTGTGGGGTGGGGGTGCTCCGTGAGTATGGGATTGGGGGCCTGTTGCTGCGGGCTGTTCGGCCTCTATACAAGTGGTGTGAGAGTTCAGTTTGCATTGTCGGTAGCGAGTCAGACCCCTTCAGGGTGGGAGTTGGACTCCACTAGGGCTGCCCGTTGTCAGATTCTGTTCATAACATTTATGGACAGAATTTCTCGGTGCATCCAGGGGGCAGAGCGATTCAGGTTTGGTGGCCTCAGGATTCCATCTCAGCTCTTTGCAGATGATGTGGTCCTGTTGGCGTCATCATGCCGTGACCTCCAGCTCTCACTGGAGCAGTTCGCAGCAGAGTGCGAAGCGGCTGGGATGAGAATCAGCACCTCCAAATCTGAGGCATGTCCGACTGGGAGCAGACTCCGGGGAAGACCCAGGACACGATGGAGAGACTACGTCTCTCGGTTGGCCTGGGAACACCTTAGAATCTTACCAGAAGAACTGGAAGAGGTGGCTGTGGAAAGAGATGTCTGGGCTCCCTGCTCAAGCTGCTACACCCACAACCTGACTTCAGGACAAGCAGAAGATAATGGACAGATTGATATTTAAAAGCTAATAGTAGCAAAAACCACATAAGCTAAAAGTAGTGAAAGCTAGCTAGCTAAAAGTTACAAAAAGTTGTGAATGTTTAAAAGTAGAAAAGGGTTAGCTAAAAGGTAAAGGCTAGGTCACAGACTAAAGTAGCAGAACAGTAGCTAAAAAGCAGGACAATGCTAGCTAAAAGCTAACAGTTTTATAATAAGACAGAAGTAACTGAAATGCTTGAAGTAATTGAAGAAATTTCAATGTATTTCTGTGGTGAATATTTAAATAAAGTAAAATATTTTGAAAAGAATGTCTAAAACAGCTTAAAGTCAGAAAAAGTTGTTACAATAGACAAAAAAATTAAAACACTTGTTTTTGGGCTTTAGAGGTGAAAGTTGACGCTTCCCGTTTTCAGAAGTTTAATCTCATACTGTTGATCTTTTTAACTCAGAAATGGTGAGATGTGAAGTTTGATCAGTCAGTGAAAGTAAAGAGGAGCAGGGTGTGTTTGTGTGTGTCACTGGGCGAAGCAGCTGGTTGTTCGTGTGAATAAAAACACTCGACGGGTCGTGAATAATCGTTTTAATGAGTGTGTAGAAGCAGGCGGCTCGCTGAGGGCCTGTCAGGTTAAACAAACTCTCCAAATCCGATTGTTAAAGTGCAAAATGTTGTCGTTTCCGTTTGACCCTCTCCGTCTCAGAGTCCTTCTCTCTTCGGCTCATCCGTTCCTGCCAATTACAAGACATAATATTTTCTCGAACCCGGTGTGATCTCTGCTTCGGCTGTTTTTAAAGGCCCGCTGATCTCAGCGCGCTCTGCTGCTCTTCATCAATGGAGCATCAAAAAGGATGAAGAACACAGATTTAATCTCCAGACGGGCTGCTTCCTGTGTCCACCTGAAGGATTTTTATCTCTAAAGCTCTTTTAACTTTCTGAGCCCGTCCGTCTCAGAACTCAGGGCTTTAATTACAAACTCAACTCCAGGAAAAGAAAGGTTTTATGAAATAGAAACTTTAATCTGCAGTCTGGGTTTGAATGAAACAAACATTCAAAACTTTCAGGTGATTTTTTTTTTACATGAAAATAAACAAACAAAAAAATCTCCCTCTCCGTCACTTAGCCACAACTAGGTCATCTGTATACAACATATCCCACGGCCCTTCTCTCCTACTAAGCTCAATAACTGCATCCATCACAATAATAAACAGTGGGCTGAGACATGAACCCTGATGAACGCCAACTTGCGGGACTCTGTTGAAATCCTTTTTCCAAGTTCACTAATGTCCAGTATCTGCTATTGTTTACCTCCAAGATGTTTTCATGAACCTGCCAGAGAATTAAAAACTGCGTTAGAGAGGCATAGCGACGGCGCTAACGATGCCTTTTTAGGCAAATCCGCCTATCCACCGTTGCCAACTGTGTTGACATCAGAAAGGGCATCCAGTCAGCAAAATCTGCCACATTTAAATTTCATGGAAACAAAAAAATAAAATGAGCTAAAAGGCAATTTTGGAGCAGGCACTTCTTCTCCTCTGATGCCTCAGAGGGAGTTTAGCCTCTCAGTTTCTGGTTTTTACTTTTCTGGAACATTTCCTCTTATTTTTTAAACTGAACGTTTTTTGAAATAATTTTCTGAGGACAGTTTCTGCGTCTGAGCATTCCCAACTCAAAGTCTTTTCTTCTGACGAGCAGCTTTCGTTTCCCTGCCAGCCTTTGTCTGGACTCTGCCTCCCTGGGGGGGCCGGGTGGCCATGGTGGGCTGGGGGCAGTTATTTGCCCTCGTCATGTTGTGATGGAAGTCTTGAGTTTTCCAGAAGGAGCTTCCGTTTGGCTGGACGGGAACCGTTATTGATCTGTTGGCGTCAAACATCGCCGCAGTGAGAAGTGTTGATCGGACGGCTGCTGCTGGGTCCTTCTCCGATGGAGACGGATTTTACTGTTTTACATGTCTGTCTGTCTGTCGTCTGTCTGTCTGTCTGTCTGTCTGCTCAGTGTGGTAAAAGCTGCACTGAGAGTGAAGGCTGTAAATAAAATTAGCTCTGACAGGGATTCATAGTCATAAAACTACAGCTGATAGAAACAAAAATCAAAAACCTCAGCAGTTCCTCTGGAACTCGGAGGTTCAGGATCAGCCAGGAGCTGCTGGACAACTGATCACCATCAGGACCACCTCTGATCTGAAACATGCAGGTGAGTGTTAACACAACGCCAAGATGGAAAGGCATCAGCAATGACCTCTTAGAGGAGCAGCTGTTGCTGACCGACAATCTGGGAAGTGTCAAAGGTCACCTGAAGTCCATCATTCTACAGAGAGAATGATTATTCACAAGGGGAACACGTTTAAGATAGCTGACGGTTTTCACAGCAGATTCACCCTGAAGGTCAGCCTGTGCAGTGACTCTACAGGCCTCAGTCAGCAGGTCAAAGGTCATGACCTCTCATCTTTAAAAACAACATGGCAGCACGACTTAAGTTTTGAAAATTTTATCAGAGTTCCCTAAAAGAGAAGATTTATTTAATCAAATATAGTAAAATAAATAAAATATTTATAAATTTAATGATAAATTCATCCAAATCATCTCTTTCCTTACAACTCTGTCACCAACAGCAGCCGGAGGTTTAGAAATTATGTTGATAAACCACCAAGTCGTCTGCATACATACATATAATCAGGACAGACGTCAACATTTAGCTAAAGTGTATTAGCTGAAGACAAACGTTCAGCAGCAGGTTTGAAGACAAACATCTCCCCCAGCTGTCAGCACAGTGGTGGAGGGCTGGTGGTCTGGGTTCCTGTCAGTACTGAGTGGATTGGGTCCAACAGGACCATGATCCCAAAAACACCAGCTGATCTGCAACAGAAAAGGTCAGAAAAACAGAACCAAGGTCCAAAACCTCAACATGACGCTGTGGTGGACCTTCAGAGATCTGAGCAGAAACATCAGTGAACCGAAACAACGATGGAAAGTGGAGTGGGAAGGAGGTTCTGGATCTGGATCCAGTTTTTAACATTTTGTTTTTGTTCGTTAAATAACGACTCAGTGAAATCAGTTGTGTTTTTGTTCTAAAACCAGAAGTGAAGGAAGGACTTCCTTTTTCTGACGACTAATAAATTCAACCAACAGCGGAACATCTGGTCCTTTATTAAGACCAAGATGGAGATACAATGACAAATAGATGTTTATGAGTTGAGTTTGCTCCATGGTTTCGTTATTTCTCGATGGAGGTCAGCCTCTGTTGAACCCATTAGGTCAAAGGTCAAAGCTGACAGGTATTTGAGGAGCAACAGCTCTGAAACCTTGAAGGTCACCTGGTTTGGTGAAGTTGTGATTTGTTATTTAAAGAGATTTTAGCGAGCAGAACTCCTTCGATGGTTTGTATTTCTCCGGCTGATGGAGGGGCTGGAAATTAAAGAGTCTGAGATGACGCTCACAAACTGAATGGAGACGCACGTCCAAAAGATTTTTCATCCGACGGAGGAACACAGAGTTCTGAGGAGGTTCTGGTGAACTTGAAGAGTCCGTGGGGAGCTGTTGATAGGATGGAGTCTGTGTTTGGGTTGGAGCGTCCAACGTTAGGCTTCGAAGAGAGACTCCAAGTTCTCGAAGCTTTTTTCTTCTTCTTTCAGACAAACGTAAACGTAATAATCTTTCCTTCAGAACATCTCCAAAGAAGAACCAAAGGTCTGGACAACCGGAGCGCGGTGGCCTCCTGATGGTTGTAAAAAGTTAAAATACCGTTTGGTTAAATCCTCACTTCCTGTTCAGCCTCGGCTTCTACAGACCGTTCTGTCCAGAACTCGTCGGGTCATCGTTGGGTTTTCCATCACTGTCGAGTGACCGCGTCGTGCCGGAGCGCCGGTCGGGGCATGAAGCACGCAGACCGAGCAGGAGGTGGAAGCTGAAGGACTTTCTGGACCGAGGCCCATCAGTGGCGTGGAGACACCTGGGCAGAATGACAACAGGAACAGGTGAGAGTGGGCGGGGCCAGAGCTGAGGAGCACACAGACAATAACAAAAGAAATAAACCTAAAAAATAAAAAAACAAGCCAAAAGACAAAGATCCTGATGTAGTCGTGTTTGTTTTCTCATGTTTGCTGCAGTTTATTCATGAAGAGTCGTCTCGGGGCCTGCCCACCAGAAACAACAAGTCATGTTGACCCAACAAAACGGTTCCGAACAAGAAAATATCATTCTATGAAACATCAATTAGTAAAAAGTTTATTTTTAAGTAAACTGGAAGCCATTTTGAGTCGATTGACTCCAGAAGTTCATCAGCTGGACGTCCAGTAACAACGTTTGGCAAGTTTATTTAAAGCTTGACAAGCTTGTGGCATATTTTGCTAACAGACAATCATAAACGCACGGTTAAAGACACGATCGCCCACCCTCTCCTTGCAGCGGCGAGCGATAATCGGGACTGTTATTTGAGGTCCGCTCAGTAAAAGCAGGTCCAGGTGTTTGTGTGCGAGGGTTGCGGGACAAAGCGTGTGTGATGAAATGTGTGTTTGGAGGCTTCAGTCATCCAACAGAGTCTGCTGAAACTAATCTTGATCTGTTGAACAAGCCTCCCCCCTCCTCACCTTTCGGTCTCCCACTCTGATAAATAATAAACGACTCCTGAGTAGCTCCGGTTTATGAGCCGGTGGGAGCGGGGCCCGATAATGGACTAATTAGTTGTATCTCACATTAACCGATACCCGACACTCGGCTCCACAATGCCAACTTTCATGTCTGGGTTTGTCCCGGAGGCCCTGATTTGGGACACCCAACTTGGCAGGGGTGGGGGGGGGGATGCATTTATATATATTATATATATATATATATATGTGTGTGTGTGTGTGTGTGTGTATGAGGTGGGGGCGGGGGGTGTCAGCGTATCAAAGCTTCAGAGTTTTACATTCCCTGACAGAAACAAAGCCGGGCAGGAAAACACCCAGAAACGTTACAAAGTGGAGTTTGAGAGCGAGGCGGAGGCAGAGGATGGAGGAGGGCGGTGCAAACAGGTGAGGCTTTGTTTGGCTCCGGCTCTGAGGTAGATCCATATCAGGAATCCTGTCCCGCTCTGCCCTGCACTCTCTCTGACGCAGATCGGCTTACGGCACGGAGACTTACTGACGCCTCTCTGTCCGCTGACAGACAGACGGACGGACGGACGGACGGAGCAGAGGAGGAGAACTGAAGAGGAAGGAGGAATTAAAACGAAACGTCCCAGAAGATAAAAGAATCTGATTTGATGTTTATTACTGTGCGAACGCCGAGTCAGCACTTTTCAGTCTAACTCTGTGGACTTTGTGTTTATACGTCAAATCATTCGGCTCATCCAGGAGATATCTGAATTCTGTTTTTATTTTATTTTTATACTTTTCAAAACATTTGTTTATTTCAAAATATTTTCCTCATAGAAATACATTAAAATCTTAATTCAATCAAAATCGTGTTTCTTTTTCAAATCTCTGGTCTTTGTGCGCTACTTGTAGCTTTTAGCTACAATTCTGATACTTTTAGCTAGCCTTTCCCTTTAAGTTAATAGCTATGGTTCTCCTAGTTTTAGCTTTTAGCTACCACTTTGCTCCTTTTTTAAAATTTGCCATTTCCCCACTTTTAGCTTTTTTACTTGAAAACTTTTGCCAGCCTTTTTCTGGCTTCAGCTTCTAGTTAGCCTTTTGATGCTAATCTGTGGCTATGTTTAGCTTGTCTGGCACACAACACTGTACGCCGAACAGGAGCTGAAAGCTGAAGGACTTTAGGGTTTGGGGTTGCCGAATGGAGTGGGGACACCCGGGCAGAATGACAACAAAGAACAGGTGAAAGTGGGCGGGGCCAGAGCTGAGGAACAGGAGCTGACAGAGGAGGAGTGAAGTGATGATTTGTTTTTAAGCTTTATACGTTTGTGAAAACCAGCTCTTATTAGGCATTAGAAGTTCCTGACCGGAGCGTAAAGCTGTTATAAACGAGCGGCGTGTTAAAGCTGCACACGCAGGTTGGATTTAAATGATTTATCATGAACGTGTCAGTCCGTTTCAGGCTGTGAACCCTGAATCCAGCCTGAACGGAGCTGCAATGAATAAATGAATGCTGCATGAACACTCTCCTTGTGCACGCCCGTGATGGTTAAGTCAATTTTGACAGGCAATTAGGAAAAAGGCCCACAGAAATCTGCTTCAGACAAAAGCTGCTGAAAGCTTAATGGTTGGTAAACCCAGGCTTCCTGCCGCTCGGAGCCAGGTGGGTAGTTCAGAGGGTTGACTCTCTGCGGTTAGAAACGGACCGCCGGCTGATGTCTGCACTGAACACGTGAGCTGAGACACGTCAAACCCAGAACGAGACTCGGTGGCTTTACCTCCTCATGTCCTTGAGAGAAGAAGTCGCTCTGCAGGGAAAGAAAGTCCACCTTCCAGTTCCCTGGTTCTAGAACAAAATCAAACTGATCCGGTTCTTACCGGGTTCAAATGTCTGACACAGCAGGCTCCATCATGTCACTGTTTAATCAACAAAAACTGGTTCCAGATCCAGCTGCAAATCTCAGAGGGTTCTCTTCATGGGTCTCATCAGGACCCAGTTTGGTCCAGACTTCAGCTGTTGGACAGATGGACTCACATCTGACTCCAGAACCGTTTGGTCTGCAGAGGAGTTCCTGCTCCACTCAGTGACTGACAGGAGCCCAGACCATTAGTCTCCACCACCGTGCTGACAGCTGGGGGGAAGCTGTTTGCTGCAGTGCATTCTGGGTAAACATCTGTCCTCTGGTCTGGTTCTGGTGGTTCCTTCAGATTAAGCTTTACAAACCTAAGTCAAGCTGCCATGTTTTTAGAGAAGAGGCCATGACCTTTGACCCTTGACAGGCTAACTGAAACCTGTGTGAATAGTTTCACTGTAGAATGATGGACTCTAGATAATTTGGAAATGACCTTTGACCTTTCCTTCCCCTTTGACCCCCCCACCCCACCCCAACAAATAAAGACAACCAAAACCAAAATGAAAAAATACATTTTCTGTTAGAAGTCTATCTGATGCTCGTAGCTCAAAGAGCAAGAAGTCAAAGCTAAAAGAAGCAGAACAGTAGCCACATAGCCAAAAGTAGAAAAACTTTAGCTAAAAGTAGCAAAATGTTAAGCTAAAAGCTAAAAAAAAGAAAATCTGAGTAATAGCAGTAAAAGTTAACCAAAAGCACAGTGGCAGAAGGATATAAAATACTAAAAGGATAGCTAGAGGTTAGAATTAGCAAATGACAAGCTAAAAGCTAAATGCAACAAAAGGCTAACTAAATGCTAAAACTAGCAAAATGCAATATAAAAAAGAAAAATGTTGACCCAAGTTAAAAGTGGCAAAAAGCTATCAAATGTCTAAACCAAGCACTAAACTGCTAAATAAAAGCTAAAAGTATCACAGGGGTAGCTAAAAGATGACATTATTAAAAGTCTAGTTAGGAACTAAAAATAATGAAAGACGGGCTAAAATCCAAAATAGTCAAAAGCTAACTTAAAGTAACAAAAGCTAGATAAAAGCTAAAAGAAGCAGGGCAGCAGCTAAAAGCAGTAGCTGAAGCAGATTTCAGAGAAAGCTGTTTTGAAAGAACTGATGAGATCTTCGTGCATTTCTATGGTGAAATAAAAACCCTGTAAATAAATAAAGTTAAACATTTTGAAACGTTCAAAATTTATACACAACTAAAGTCACAGCAGAACAAAACGCCAAAAGTTTTAAGCTATGACCAGCTAAAATACCTCAAAGTATGCATGATTAAACTGTAAAACATATAAAAAAACAAACAGGAAAACAATAGTGCTGACTCAGCATTATTAAAGCAACTATATTAAACTAACAGAAGTCTGAACAATAAAACAATTTACAACAAATAAGAGAGCAGTCAGTAAAACAGCTGCCATGAGTGTAAGTTTTGTTCAGTAAATACGTTTTTATCGTGTGAAAGTTTATGAAACATTCACTCTACTGGGATCTATTTTTCTTCCGTATGTTTTTTTAAAAACATTTTTCTTGTTCCACAATTTTCAAACTGTTTCAACAAATCATAAATCAAAGTGTTTCGCTCTTTCAGGACGATCCCATGGTGCAACTTTAGCTTTTTCTGTCATTTTTTTCCTCATAGAAATTGAACAGAGCTCATTTTGCATCCTTCACATCACAACCTTTTAGCTGCTTTCACAATTTGTTCTGCTTCAGCTTCTTTCAGCTTCCTGGTGCAAATTTAAACTTTTTATCAGCTACATGCAACTAATTTCAGCTGTTTTGTGCTCCTTTCAGATTATTTTCTGCTAACTGTTTTTGTGCTTCGTCTAACTTCTTGCTGCTAATTTCAGGCTGTCATGATGCTTTCAACAAATTTTTGCAAGCTTCAGCTGTTTCTGCCCTTTCATTTATTTAGATGTTTTTACACTAATTTTAGCCTTTTCAGCCAATTCCACACTTTTAAAAACTCATTTCAAATTTTTCAACCAAATTCAGCAGAAATACGCTCTCTCCACTTCAGATAATTTAAGCTTGTTTCTGCTTTTCAGCTACTTTTCAGCTGTTTAGTGTACTAATTTCAGCTTATAAATATATTTTCCGCCTTTTTCGTGCTAATTTCTGCATCTTTCAGCCTAATTGGGCAAACATGATCTTTCTGCTTTCTTCTGCTAATTTAAGCTTATTCTACCTTTTCAGCTACCTTTTACTTTAGCAGCTTTTAGCTAATTTTGTCTGTTACCTGTAATGACTGACTGAACCCAGAGTGGTACGTAACCAGGACAAAAGCCAAACTCAGAATTAGAAAAGGTTGCAGTGTTTATTATTTACAGTGTGGAAATGTACACTTGGAATCCCTGGAGCGCGGGTGTTGATGTTGGAGCGAGGCTCAGAGGGGGTTCCACGAAGACTCCAGAGCAGAGGCAAATATCAGGCAACGGGGCAGACGAGTCCGACAGACAATGGCAGGCAAGGCAGATCTGGCAACGAGGAAGAACTGGCAGGTAAAACAGGATCCAAGGGTTTCCAGGATATGCGGGCACAAAAAAAATCACAAGGTGAGTAACTCTCTCAGACACACTTTCAGGCTGAAGGCACGAATACCAACTGAGGCACAATGCTCCAACGTCGGGTCACACTGGACTGCAGCCTTAAGTAGTGTTGCTCCTCATCAGGTGGATGGTCGTCAGCTGGTGTCAATTGGCGGCCATCTTGGAGAAGGCGACAGTGGGACTCATACGTTATCAAATAAATTTATGTTTTTCATGGTAATTTCTGCTACTTTCAGCCGAATTAACTTATTTTGGTAATTTCAGCTTGTTATCCACTTTTCAGCTTGTTTCTGCTACTTTGAGCTTTTATTGCTACTTCAGCTACTGTTTTATGCTAGTTTTAGCTTTTTCAACCTTTTTGAGCTCATTTCAGATATTTCCACTTTCTAAGCTTCTTTCTGACTTTTCAGCTATTTTTCACTAATTTCAGCTTTTTATAGCTAAATTCTTAATGTTTGTTAATTTCTGCTTATTCAAGCAAGTATGTGTTATTTTTACTTTCTTATAAGTGAGGCTTGTTCTTCCATTTCAGCTACATTTCAGCATGTTTTTAGCTAATTTCAGCTATTTCTTCTGCAATAAGCATTCACACTGCATTTTCACAGGAAATGCTATTTATCTAGTTTATTTATTTATTTTTAGTTGAAAGCAGCGAGAGCTTGGTGTTTCAAAGCAGAGGAGCCTGAAAACTAAAGAGGCAAAGGTTTCATTCAGAACAGACGGAACTGTCCTTTAAATCATTTAAATTGAATAAAACGACTGATTCAACAAAAAGACTTGCATCAGAAACTCATTGACCCCAGTGACCGGGACTGGACCCACCGGTCCCGGTTTAGAGCCGCCCTGTCTTCGTGTGTGTGTGCAGCATTCGAGGACCGGAGAAATTTAAGAAGCCCAACACTGTGTGTGAGTGTGTGTGTGTGAGAGTGTGTGCGTGGCCGTCATTGTCAGGGTGTGAGGAAGCATCCTACTGTTTGTGTCTAGGTGTCATTACAACAAGACAACAGCTCGTTAATAAAGAGGACGACTGCAGCGTGTGTGCTTTTGTTTTCCACGCCAATCAGCCAGCTGATGCTCCCACCGTCTGCTTTGTTCGGCTGAAACAAACAGAGCGGTGTCGGTATCAGCTGAATCGTCTTCATCTCCCCTCCAATCACTATCCCCGTCTCCTGTGTCCAACCAGTCAAAGCTAACCAGCCTGACGCTCTTCACCAGATCCACCGTGGGAGTTTTCATCAAAACAGATTAAAAAAAAAAAAAAAAAAAACCTTCTGCACTTTTCTCGTCTGTCCCGTAGAGTTTAACGGACACGTCTCCGGCGTTGGACACAAAAGTCCTCGCCGAAGATGAAAACGTCCTCCTCCAGAACACATGAACCTGTCCTCATGTCCTCACAGGCTAAAGTTTGAAACCAAAGCTCTGGAGCAGTTTGTTGCACTCAGAGGCCGTGTTGGGGATGACCCTCAGCGACCACCACACCAAGCTTCAGCTGCAAACTCAGTTTAGTGTTCGCTGAGATCAGTCCAGAGAGAGAATCAATATAGTCCATCCATGAGATATTTTGCTAACACACACACACAGGTGGTTAGATGATTGGTAATGGTAGCAGGTGATTAGAAACAGTTCCTGGTTTGACAAGAAAGTTCATGCTCATGTTCAAGTTCCTGGTTTGGTATCTCTAAAAAATAGTTTTGATGTGGGTGAAGAAGGTTGACATGTTCACAACTCAGATGAGGTGCCAAGTATGGCAGGTCATTCTATCATATAATCAAAGCACACTCCCATCTTGTTACTATTTTAGATCTAAATAAAATAATGTATCTTGCTCCAAATGCTGTTTTTAGTAGAATAAAATTAAAGACATCTTCAATCACTTCACTGGGCTCATAAATAATCTTTTATACACGGAGACTTGATACGATGAAATCATGTTCTGTCTGATAAAACAAGAACATTTATGAGTTTATAACAAAACAAGTTCATTCACTTCAGCAGCAGAAAAGAAAATAAATCGTTAGAATCCCGACTAATTACAGAAACAAGGTTCGAAGAATCTCCGAGTAGAAAAGAAGAACAAAATGAAAAGTGAAGTTTTCGTGTCGCTGAGTCAAAACAACTATGTTTTTATGGTTTGCTGACACTTGAACGAATCAAAGATCTAAAATAAGGTTTTTTTTTTCTTCTGTTTCCTCTGAGGAAACAAAGAGTCTGAATGAAAACAGCTCCGAGTTTAAAACAGCAAAGGTCAAAACTGGAAACAAAAGCAAGCCGCCTCGTCTCTAATTTCATATTGACACTTTTATTGGAACGAAAACTCACGTGCGCGCGCGCGTGTGTGTGTCAGTCTGAGGTTTGGGCTTTCTGTTTTCCCAACAGCCTCACTGAGTTTACAGACAAAGAACACTGCAACAAACCCCCTCACTACACTCATCTCTGGGGTTTTATTTCAGTGTGTGTGTGTGTGTGTGTGTGTGTGTGTGTGTGTGCGTGTGCGTGTGTGTGTGTGAACATTATATCACTGTTTTCATGTGTCGGTTTGATCTGTTTGTCTGTGTCGATGATCAGGGGAATTCAGCGACTCTCCAACAGTCTGTTCCTGTTTTTCTCTCAGTTTCTGGTTCATTTTCAACTTTCAGTTATTTTTCTTCTTCATGTTTTTCGTTCTCGTCTCACTTCCATCACCGGGACCTCGGCTTTGGTGGCTCAGAAGCATAAGTGTTAGAAAAATGGGATCTTTGACGTTAGGTGGAGCTAAGTTTTATGTTTTAGAAGTAAATGTTTAAAAACAGTTTTCAGGTCTTTGGTCTTGAGAGAGCATCAAGTGTCTTCAGATCCGTCCTTCATGTCCAAACATCTCCAGCTCCCTCAGAATGGACAGTGCTGCTCATGTCCAAGGATCAAAAATCAATCCAGAGATTCTCAGTTCTGCTGGACGGTGGATGTTTGTCCCCGTCTCAAGTCTCCCAGAGACACTCAAACATTTCTCTGTTTTGTCTTCACCTCTGACCAGTTTCTCGGTCCCTGCTGATGGAAATCATCCCCACAGCATGATGCTGCCACCACCGTGCTTCACTGCATGGCGCTCTCAGCATGGTGAGAACCAGACGTGGTGTCGTCCTTAATGGGCAAAAAGCACCTTCCACATGTTGGGTGGCTGCTTCCTGTCCATGACGTCCAGCTCTGGACAGGTCCTCCAACTCATCAGGGTTGTCTTTGTCCTCCTGGATGTCTCTGATTTATGTCCGCTAGTTATCAAGAGCAAAACTATAGCTTAAAGTGGCAAACCATGAGTTAAACGTAGCAAAGTACTACTGTAGTTAATATAGCAACGCCGTTGTTATTAATGGTAAATGCTCATTAATATTAGATAAAACAGTTTAAAGTAACAAAACACTACTTAAAAAAAAACTGAAAACATTAAAAATGGAAACGTTTCAAAGTAACAAAGTACTATATAAATATGGAAAAACCCTAGTTAAAAGTTGCAAAATGCTAGTTAAATGTGAAAACATGCAGTTAATAAGGAGCAAAATGCTAATTACCAGTAGCAATTGGTGAGTTATCAAGAGCAAAACGATAGTTTAAAGTAGCAAAGTGTTAGTTAATGTAGCAATGCACGTTATTAGTAGAATGTGCTTGTTAATAGTAGATAAAACTTAGCTTAAAGTAACAATATACTAAAAGAAGTCAAACACTGATCAGTAGTAGCTAAACATGTAAAAAAAAAAAAGCTAAATGTGAATTTAAAGCATTGAAACGTCAGTGGAAAGAAGCAACACATGATTAAAAAAGTAGCAAAATGTTGCTTAAATGCATCAAAATGCTAAAGCAGTGAAACACTTTTCAATAATAGCTAAAGCAGCAAAATGCTAGTTATTAATAGCAAAAGCTTGTCAACAAAACAAAATAATATGTAAAAGTTAATGTAGAAAAACACTATTTAAAAATAGTAAAACACTAGTTGCAAGTAATAAAACAGCGGTTATTGATTATTTTGGATGGACGATCCCTTTTTAGAAGCCGGTCTCTTGGCAGGCCGCAGACTGACAAAGTCTTTCGGATGAAAGATGTTTCTCCATTAGAGAAGCTTGTCCAGATGATTCAACCTTTTCTGAGATTGATCCACCTGATGATGGAGCTCCTCTGTCTCCTGGACCGCTCTTTCCTGATAGAGGTCTTCATGGAGCTCTCTTCAGGATTCTGGGAGATTGAAAACCCAAGTCTGATCCACGACCTCCTCTGACCTGTGCTGAGAGTTCCTTGCTCTTCATGATGACTCTTGCTTGATGCTTGTTACTTTTTAAATGCTCATCTTGTTGTTGCTGCTGCCATCGTTGTGTTTAGATGTGTAGAATAATTAATAAAGTGTGTAATCTGTTAAATTCACATTTGTTTAAATAGATTAGGAAGAAGACGAAGGTTTCTCCACCTCTTTAGCTTCTCAGGTCATTAAATTATAGAAATCATTTTTTCTGACTTGTATCTTCTGTTCTCAGTGTGTGTGTGTGTGTGTGTGTGTGTGTGTGTGTGTGTGTGCGCTGTTATTGTTTCCCAAGGCATCATGGGAAAACAAAGAAACAAAAAAAGGAGGTGTGACAAGTAAAGAGGAGAGAGCAAGAAGAGACAGGCTCATTGGAGGAAGAAACAGTCCTGAACCCCCC